>OZ026616.1:81263267-81433267 GCA_964020975.1 Hermodice carunculata | reverse complement strand
TTACAAACAAATGACTTGAAGTTGGGTTGGTTACCTGTATTATAATAGTTTTGGAGATATTCAAGATTTAAATCTTCAAATTGCCCTAATTTGCATAATTTTCAAAACCGTTGACCCCCTTTGCAAAAACTCGAAACTTTATATCCATAGAAATATAACCATGCCAAGTTTGGAGTTTCTACGTATAACAGTTTTGTCGGAAAATTTTCCGGTAAAGAAAGAAAAACCGAACGAAAGAAATGAAGAATTCGTTGAAAAACAATCTGTCTGTGTTGGCACGCAGACATAAATATGTTTAAAATCAATTGGTTCGCATATTTGATATACGGGCCCAGCTGGGTCTCAGAAGGCCAGGTCTACGGTAGAATTCCATCGCAAATTGATGAACGGCGCAAGTGTTCAAATTTACTCTAACTGGTATTAATTTACTTCACAGCTCTACTTTCGTAGCTCTACCTTCATAGCTCTACTTTTTGGCTGTCGTTGAGGCACTCAATGCCGACACCATTGACCACTGTGTCCCCGTTAGCCCGTAAGATAAGAAGCTTTCTGTCGTCCCGGTTCGGACAGATTCAAAACTAGCGTGCATATGTCAACGATACGTCATTTGTGTTCGACGCATGGCGGGTCGATCCCTGTCCGCGGATGTCCCTGTTGTGGAGGGCAGGCTTTTGAACCAACTGACATTTTACACCTCCCATTCCAGATTTATAGCAAAGATGCCAACTGTCCCTCACCATCAGGGACAGTCCCTGAAGTTAGCTGAAAATTTGACCAATTTATGGCGTGTGTCAGAATTGAGTATTTGCTGCTATTTTCTTTGTTAATTATTTCGTGCCCCTGACAATTTGTCCCTGAAGTGACACTTTGAATGTTGGCATCCATGTCATAGCTCGGACCAAAAACAGATACCATCCCCGAATAAAACTATGTACGTGTAAGTGCTTCGAGAAGTGTACAAATTACCGTGAGCACGAAAACGAAAACCATGATAGGGACATTTATTTTGCCTCCTTAACGACCGCTCGATCTGGAGAAAGTCCCTTCAGTCACAAGGGGTGGTATGAAAAGCCAGCAGCTTAAACATAGATGACGTCAAATTGCAAAAGAGTAGTATTTGCTCTCTGACTAAACCATGTACGCTGAATAAATTTTTATAGTGAGCAATATAATACACTTCAGCATATTTCTCGTCAACCGGAAATCAGCTCAGCTCAAAGGAAAATAACCAACAAAAGGGGACAGAACCAATGGCAGTAAAATTAATCAAATATATTGAAAAGATGTCTCCTTAGTTTTCACAAATAAAGTCAACAAACCCGTCTGAAGTTTAAAACACAATATCATAAATTAGACTCGGTACTGCAAACATGTGAATGCAATTGCGTGCCAGTGAACCAAGCAGCGGAGAGAGAGAGAGAGAGAGAGAGAGAGAGAGAGAGAGAGAGAGAGAGAGAGAGAGAGAGAGAGAGAGAGAGAGAGAGAGAGAGAGAGAGAGAGAGAGAGAGAGAGAGAGAGATGCCTTCCTTGATTCAACTATAGACGTTGGCTTGTCACTTAATACTGAGTTGGACCGACAGAAAAATACCATTGGCCTCAAAAGTAGTAAGTGACAGATGCATTTCATGTGTTAAACATCACTTTGCTGATTATTAAGTCAGTATCTCTCACTAGATCCTTTTCGGTAGGCCTATAAGGTGTCTCACCCGTCTTTTCTTATAATCATGACTCCATAAATGTCGCGATGTTCTGGGTGCAATTTGCGAGAACTTTCCCCTTTCTTCAGAATGCTCTTTTCGATTGAATGACACTCATTGCAAACTTTCAAGCTTTTAGCCCCAGGTTGCAGATTGGAGCTATGAGCTCCCCTCGGTCCACTTTAGGCTCATTGTGCCCCGCGCAGCAGAAGAAAGCTGTTTACTTGAATCATTCTGTCTTTATTGATTTTTAGCTGGATATGCTGATGTTTGAAAGGCCCCTTTATTAAGGAATTGAATCTTGAATCAATATTATAATTCAAATGGGCATTGATTTTTTCTTATGATATGTAGCCAAGGGTTAAAGCCCCCTTTCCCCGCCCCCTGCCTTCCAACGGGTCAAGGGAGGGAACATTTATCAACCCGGTACATACACCATATGTGTAATGTGTACCAAAGCATTCATGTGGCGCGCATTCACTCAGAACACGTGGTCTGAAAGAAAAGAGTCCCGTGGCGTATCCTAGCTAGATCCCCACATTTTGTGCGAATGGGGAACACACTTGCTCTCAATCTGCAGATTTTTCATTCATAGTTAATTATGAGCAACATTTCATCTAGAGGTGTTTATATTAGATGTACACCGACACCAGAGAGCGATATTGCAACAGTCGTCCCGCCAGGTGTATGGAGACCATTGAATCAACTTATAATCGCTTCCACACGGCGAGAGCTTTGCTGCCCTAGGCGTCAGTCAAGATCTTACCTGTAAGTAAGGTGTGCAGGCTGACATGCAGTTTTGTGGAGGAATTTTTCATTACGCAGATTACTTTCTAAATATTTTATGGACGACTACGGGATACAACTGCAAATATTTTCCCAGAATGTTGTGTTTTTGCTTTGTTTTTTTTAACTTATTTTAATAATTGGGGTATTTTCACTCATAATATGTCGTGTAGTAATATTTAATGAAGGTTTTCATGAGTGCGCACAGAATTTCTGTTCAACCTTCTTGCAAATCAGCGCTCACTCTGATAACACGTTCACCAGATACATGTGCGGCAAGGATATGTTGGGGCTATGTTTAACTTGTGCCTGTTTCGTAGCCTCAGAACAAAATGTAAGCAAACGGCATGGTACAGTATTGGCTGTTTCTACGTCAACGCCTAGGGCGAATTGTCAGTATTGAATTTTTTCTGCTTTTCGTAGCTACCGAGCGGCAGAACTCATGGAGGAAACCATCTCGTAGTCGCGATCAAGATGTTGGGGTCTTTTGGTAAACACGTGGTGACTGTTGGGTTGATAGCCCTTGTACTACCTGGCCTCAAATGTGAAGTGACTCAATGTACGTTACATCGTGGCCGGTGTTTGTATCACGTCCAACTGGCGAGCCCTTGTCATGACGCCCTCCCTGGGCCCGGCCACACCAATCGTCTTCAGAACGACCATGATCAGAAAATCACAGAAATCAGCCAAACAATCACGAGTGTTCGTGCGCAGCATGACGAAAGACTGCAGCAATTGGAGAACAAAATATCAACCCTGATTAGCGAAAAGTCTCAACCAGGACACACAAACGGGAACACTGTCAATCGGCAATATACACATTTAGAGGAAAAACCTTCACGTGGAGAAAATGGGCTCCTTAATCAATTACACGAGGAGTTCTCCAGACTTCGGAAAGATTTAGCACATGCCCACAGAAAACTTCGAGAAAAAGAAAAGTTGTTACTGGATACGCGTGCAAAATTGAACAAAAGCGAGGATATGTTGACAGACACAACGAGGAAATTACTCTCCACACAGAAAAAATATGCCGCAAGTGATGAAGAAAATGGAAGATTAGAGCACGAATTACAAAAACAGAAATTAGATTTGGATGATACGAAGTACAACTTTGCAAATACCCTGGAAAAATTACATCACACAAAGTATTCATTGAGTGTTGCATTAGAGGAAAAGGCTGTTTTGCAAAAAGATTTAGCTGCGACGCAAGAATCGTTGGAGCGTGCTAGAACACATTTGGCACAAGCTTTGCGAAAGTATCATGAGTTGAATTTAAAACATGAGAGCGTGACAAACCGCTTACGGAGACGAGAAGAGGAACTTGTAAAATGCTACCGAGGTAAGATTTTATTTATTTACTGAATTTTTGTCTTTTGGTAATTGTTATGGCTGTGTGCCAACACAGACATTCTTTTTTCTATGAATTCTTTCTTTGTTTCTCAGCAACTTTGCCCTACATTTTATTTTGAAGACTTAAGCGCAGAAACTCCAAACTTGGCATGATTATACTTCCACACAGAAAGTTTGGCTTTTTATGAAGAGGGGTGACAGTTTTGAAAATATGCAAATTAGGGCCATTCGAAAATTTAAGCCTTGAATATCTTCAAAACTGTTATAGGTAGATTTGCCTTTCCAACTTCAAATCATAGGTTTGTTGTGTAAGCGCATCCAATGAACCACAAACAAAAGGTAGAATTGTTAGTTTATGCTAATTAGGGCAACTGAAAAGTTTAAATGTTGAACATCTTCAAAAGTAATGTAGGTAGGGATGTCATTACAACTTCAGTTCATAGGTTTCTGCTGTAGGTTCATTCAGTGAACCACAAACAAATGTTGTAGAATTTGGATTTATACCTATTAATGGGGCTCAAAAAATAAAAATTGGATATTTGTTTTCCAGACTATTTTACGTAGATGTGCCTTTCTGACTTCATAGTCTAGGTTTGTCCATCATCAATTCTGTTGAGAGCTAAGCTCTCAGACACCACTAAAGCTAGAATCTCTGGACAGTGTATGGCCAGTGAAATTGAAATAATGTAAATTAGGAGCAACGATAGCAGACTGGAACATATTTGTGATAGACCAAACATATAACAGGCCATGGTTTATTATCAGCAGTTAATTACATGTATATGTACATCCCTAGGATTTGTTGTTTACGCTCATGCCATACATAACACTTGAAACTACCATATGGTGATCATTTTGTCATCAGTCCATGCTGTGGTGTCAAGAGTGACCCATAAAAGCATCTAAGTTGCAGTTAAAGTGTGTTAGAACAAGCAACAGTTTCCCATTAGTTGACCAAATCTTGTTTGGATGCTGATACCCTACATTCTGTTTTATCAAGATTTTTTTTCTGCCGATATTTCCTTTTTCTTTGCAGACATTTTGATGCCAAGTGCCTTATTTTGCTACAGACTGATTTTTTTTCTTAAATTTTATGTTTTCTGTCATGTAGCTTTTATACTTTCAATTTGAAAGTACAAGTCAACAACTTTCCATCGTTGGCACACAGACAGATTTGCTTTTAAGGAAATCTTCTTTTCTAAGTTTCACAGTATTTTCGTCTGCTAAAGCACCCAACTCATCCACTGATAACAAACGACACTAATACATGGACAGAAAATAACAGATTAAAAATTAACAGTGATGCTGAAGGACCTGATGATAAATCATGCAATATTTGCAATTCTAATTCTAATTCTAATTCTAATTCTAAATCTGTCTTTCCGTAAACTCAAAGCCGTCCGTGCATACCCCTATACATATATATGTGTGTGTGTGTGTGTGTGTGTGTGTGTGAGAGAGAGAGAGAGAGAGAGAGGGAGAGAGAGAGAGAGAGAGAGAGAGAGAGAGAGAGAAGAGAGAGAGAGAGAGAGAGAGAGAGAGAGAGAGAGAGAGAGAGAGAGAGAGAGAGAGAGAGAGAGAGAGAGAGAGTTTATATAACCCATTCTTTTGATTTTTTCTGGTTATATGAATATAATGCAACGTAAGGTAGAACGAGTCGGGCGTCCCCAAATCGGTAGGTTGCAATGTGTGTGCAAACACAGACATCATATTTAGCCAGTGGTAGCAATACTGCATCTGTGATGAACTCTGTTACTTACCTTGAATTGTCAGGAAGTTCCATATTATGGGCAATTAAAAATTAAAAAGTGTCATTTCTTCAAAACCAATGTAGATAGACAGAAAATTTCATATAGGTTTGTGACACCTGCCAATTCAATGGGCCATGAAAAAAGGTTGCAGAATTTCAAATTGTGCTTATTAGGGCACTTGATAACCTTAAATCTTGAATATCTTCAAAAACAAAATAAGTAGAATTACCCATGCAACTACAGTTTAAATATCTATAGTAAGCGTATCAAATAAATCATTAACTAATGGTTAAACCTTTTTATTTATGCAAATAAGACGTGCACATAAATTTAAATCTCGATAATTCTAGAAATTGGAGTTGGAACAGCAACTTTATCTAATATAGTTACAAAGATAATTAACGCTTAAAGTGCTAATCACTGCTATTGTCGTTTTCTCATTACCGTTAAACATATGATGGTTAAAAGATTCAAATTCCTCATGAAGATACCTTTCATTCAAATACCAACAAGCCTAGTCTAAAGGAAAAAGTAGTCTTGGTCAACAGCTTTCCTCGGGCATTTTGCGCGCAATGCGCACAAAGTGCCCGAGGCAAGCTGTTGACTCAATCTTAAATCAGCGCTTTAAGGGATCAAATTTGAATTTCGTTTACTCCTCTTATTTAAACAAATGAAAAAGCTACAGTTGTAGTTTATTGTTTATTAAATGTGCCTATATCACAAACCTATAAATTGAAATTGGAATGCCACTTCTATCCATAACTGTTTCGAAGGTATTCATGATTTGAATCTTGTGCATTGCCCAATTTGTAGTCAGACTGAAAATGGTTTTAAGATCAATGTTGAGATTTTTCCAAATGGTTAATGGAGCCAGTTAGGTCCTCCTGTCATTAAATAAGCATGCACACATTAAATTTTATGTAAAACGCGACCACAACTAGAAAATCTTGAGTTTCAAAAACATCGGGGGGGGGGGGGTGCTTTACTGGGAAGGTTCTCGGCGTAAAGCTGTCATAAACGAAGAAAGCTGTAGATGTGTAGCCATATGAGCATCGTGCCAACATTACATAGTGTACACCACTGTAGCAGATCTTGAAAGGGAAGTGTATGCACGTTGCCAAGTGTCAACTCTGTATAGAATCGGTAATAGATTTCTGTGAATTCAACATACGCGCCTCCGACTTGACGCCGGTCAACTGAGCTCTCGTTTGTTTAAGATTGGTGTTAAGGAATCTCCAACATGTTCTTGTGGTTCAGCTAGAGCGGACACGTGGCAGTTTTTCTTTATTTGTCACTCATATACTGCTCTACGATCAATATTACACACCAAAAGCTTCCGCATTGCTAAGTTTACACTACAAGCTACAATGGTGCGTGCCTCTTGATCCTGGTCTGTCTCCTTGTCCTTCTCCTAAAGGCTCCCCTCTCATCTCTGTCTGATGTTTGTGAGGGTGCTCCTTTTACATCTTACAAAAGGGTTATTTCATCATCCACCAATTAAAATTGTTTACTTGTACTTGTTTTTAGTACTTCTGTCATTAATTCTCCTCTGCTTACCATCCACCAATAAAAATTGTTTACTTGTACTTGTTTTTAGTACTTCTGTCATTAATTCTCCTCTGCTTATCATCCACCAATTAAAATTTGGTTACTTGTACTTGTTCTTAGTACTTCTGTCAATAATTCTCCTCTGCTTAGGTGGGCTACTCAACTTCTAGTTCTTACCAGTTTTAGGCATTGTGTTGCTCGCCAGGACTCAAGACTAAGGACTCAGGACTCACGACAATTTTATTGGACCGAAAACAAGTCTACAATACATCAGCTGAATAAGAAAATCATAAGAATTACATAAATAATAGACGCTTGCAGGTCAAGGAGACTCCTGTTTAGACAAAAATTTGTCGCTATCACGGACGCCACCCTTATGACTTTAAGTGTATGCAACGGCAATTACTATATAAGTTACAATTTTTAGGCTTAACTAGTAGAAGACGTGTCGAATTACTTAAAAAATTGCTGATTTGTAAAAAATACTGATAGGTAATCTAGAGTATAGAAATAATAATTATTGTTGTTGTTGACACACATAACAATTCAAGATTGTACAATTTCTGGATAATTTTGTATTGTATTTGTGTCTTTTTGTCGGGAACCACTTCCTAGTTGTCATTACTCTATTCCGCAGTCCGAACTCTTTACTCTCCATAAGCTAACCTGTCCCTGTCTAACCTATATACAAATGGAAGTACTATTGTCCATATTGCACACGTTCCTCTGTAAAATTTTGACATAGGCTGTATTTGAACAAATAAATTAAAGGGTCTTCAGCGGGTAACTACTCAACATGTTTCGGAGCCTATACCCGTACATGTCTCTCTGAGTAGAGGCTCCGTGTCTAAGCTAAATATTCAGCAAAGATAACCCACATAATAATGAATAAATATGAACGTGACAAATGATGAATTAGCTAAATACGTGAAGTTTTACTTATAAATGCAGAGCTTCATTATGAAAGAAGAATACCAAACCATACTTACTAAATTTGTATAGTACAGGTTCAGATAAGAACAATTTTACTTACCCGTGAACCAGTATGTACCCCGTCTAGCTGGATAGCTTATCCTAGTTAAACCACAGTATGTAATAATTCTTGGCATAACTTGCCATACCTTGTAAGCAATGAACGCGTATTTTTTTCACGAACAATATGGGGCAAATTTTTATAGTGACGGGTATGTCAAACCAAATACATTTTTAACATGGCTGTGGGGGTATGTTGAGATATGTACATTACTTGATATTCGGGTCTTGTATCTATGTATATCTTGGTTTATTTGAAAAGGTAGCTTTTGAAGATCATCATGAAGGTTATTATTGAGAAATTTATGATAAAATTTTAATTTAAAAATAATAAATATATCATCTTTCTTTAGTGGCTTCAAAGCTTTACATAAGGGATCTGGATGGGCATTATATTTTTGGCAACATATTATTCTAACTGCCCTTTTTTGCAATTTGAAGATTTTGAAGACTTGAATCCCCATACTAAAATCCCGTAATTAAAACAAGATAATATCAAGGAGTTGTAAATCTTTACTTTAGCAGTTACAGGAAGAATGTTTTTCAGCTTATTTAAAATGCCGTTGGTTCTAGATATTTTATTATTAACATACGCATTCCATGTTTATCTAGTGCAATTCCAAGAAAGTTAAAAGTGTCGAAATTTTCGACCTGGGTTTCATTTATTATATTTGGTACACTGACTCTTTTATTAGGTTGATAAAATAGCATACATTTTGATTTATTAGCATTAAGTGATAATTTATTTGCATGACCAATCAGTAATTTATTAAGCTCAGTTTTCATGCCATTGTTTAAGTATCTCCTTGTATTTGTTTTGAGTGTATTTAACGCTGTAGATAAAGTTGAATCGTCACCATACAATGTTAGTTCAAAGATGTTACTAGCATACACACTCCACCTATCACTGTTTCCGATAACGTCTTTAGACTTACAGGAAGCGCCCTTTCTCGGATCAATACCCAAGTACAAAAGTTCAAATATAAATTTAAGATTTAAACACTGAATTATATACCTCCATGGTCCAGACTTCATACAGAACTCAATGGTTGTACTCTTTCACCTCTAATCAGTCCATTGTTGTAACATAGTAGTACTGGTTACAACTTGTTGTAGGCATTTCACATTAATCTTCATAAATCCAAAATTTCATTCATCTCCATCGAGACTTGATAAATGAGATCATTGCGTCAGTGACCGGAATTCCCACACAGTCACTGATAACAATGCAGCTGTGTTCATAATTAGCTAGTTCTGATTGCATCCGCTTGTCACTTCTTGATAAGAATCTGCCCACTCAATTTGAACGACATTTTAATTTACTCCCTGTTAACTCGTTGTGATCTTAACTCCTTTACTCTTGAAATTTTATTCTCCTTACAGTGACCAAAGTGTACTGCATGATACAATGCTTTTCAATGAGAACAGCATGGTGGACACGTCTGCACCACCTGGGCACCAAGTGAGCCTCTGCAGCACTAGCTGCTAGGCTTAGGCCAACTTCACTTTTGCTGATCAGTTTAAATAATCAGTATATCTTAAAGATGATTTAAAGTTGTTAATCCAACTTTGATTCTCATGAGCAATTGATTTTTTATTCAAAGTCAGTTTGTGTGCAAGATTCAACATTTAGAAGACTGCTTGCGTCATTGTTATGGTCTTTTATGTCTTGCTAAATGTAAAAAAATTAGAAACCAGCTTGCGTCATTCGTATCCTCTCTTATGTCTTGCTGCATGTCAACATTTTAGAGTACTGCTTGCGTCCTTCTTTTGGTCTCGCATGTCAAGCTACATGTCAACATTTAGAAGATTGCTTGCCCCATCCCTATGGTTTCTATGTCAAGCTACATGTCAACATTTAGAAGATTGCTTGCGTCACTACTATGGTCTCTTATGTCAAGCTGCATGCCAACATTTACAAGATTGCTTGCGCCATCCTCATAGTTTCTTATGTCAAGCTGCATGTCAACATTTAGAAGATTGCTCGCGCCATCTTCATGGTTTCTTATGTCAAGCTGCATGTCAACATTTAGAAGATTGCTTGGGTCATTCCTATGGTCTCGCATGTCTTGTTGCATGTCAATATTCAGAAGATTGCTTGCGTCACTCTTATGGTCTCTTATGTCTTCCTGCATGCTCAGCCTATGGACACAAAATCAATATTGTAGGATTATAAATTATGTCAGCTTTAAAGGCACACACTTGCTCTGAAAAATATTTTCTAATCTAGTTTTATTTTTGCGCACGTGTGTGCGTTTCATTTTGTTTTTTGTTTTGTTTTGTTTTGATTTTGTTTTTTGTTTGTTTTTGTTTTTGTTTGTTTGTTTTTTTTATTGTTTTTGTATCTGCATGTATGATGTAAATAGTTACCATGATCAGCTGTAAAGGCACGGAACTTCCAAATAAGGTGCATGATGCAATATGCCCATTTTAGGATGTTGTTGGCTCAGATTGTCAAGAGACCAGTGCACTCATATACGACTACAATTGCTTATAGGTGTACGGTTGACAATACTTTTTGATAGAATATTCACTGATAAGACTGCCCAAGTGATGCGGTTTTGTACACACGCAAATGTAATCATAGAAAAGAACAAAATTGTGCAAAGGTAAATATTTTGGTCTTGTTTAGCAAAACCAAAAACGATGTTTATCTCTAAGTAACGTCTCACATAACACCAGGAAATCATACGAGCAGGCCTGTAATTCTCTGTACACTTGACATAAGGTCGCACGCGTGCATTCAGGAGCCGGGGCGTGCCAGGCACAACCTAGGCAATATTCAAGTCAGATATCTTTGAAGTTAGTGTACGCCATCTCAGTGGATGGACTTCTACACAGCGGGTCTCCTGTAGGTTCAAAATTGTAAAGGTTTATCTGTTACAAATGGTTACAACACCTATAATACATCCAATTTGCTGTTTGATCTGAAGTATGTTGCCTATGTACTGTATACCTACTTTCATCTACTCACACTTTACAACAAAGAGGCATTTTCATGAAGCAATTGAAATTGCCTGATAACAATGCCTGATGGTCATAAAACTTCAGGGGACATCAACGAACAACCGGGGCATAGAATTTGGAAACTCCTCACTCCACTCTGTTTGAAGTCAGATATTTGGAAAAGTATGAAAAACTGTGTGTCGTGAAACACAAAATCGGCTTGCATTCTTTTTACAAACTATGGCGATGTTCTAAGCAACCGACAAATAAATCGGAACAAACATGTGACTGGCTTAATGGTGACACCCATGGACCACAAAGACAGCCACCATTGTATTTTGAGTTAACTTTCGTTTATTTCTTGCAAAAAAGCGAAGGCTTCAAAGAAACGACCCATACATGTGTTTTGCATGGTTTATTGCTGACCAGTCAAGTAATGTTCATGTAGTTTTTTGGAAGGCAGTGAATTCAGCGTGGAAAACACGCCATGGTTTGATATAATGAGTTACTGCTGGCACAGAACGAGACTTGTCATTCTTGGTATCAGCGGTGCACAAACAAGCACTGTGATCACGTATTTGTTGCTCATATACAGTAAATCTTTAACACATTATGGAACTATCTGGAACTGTTTTTCACATAAGTACTGTGATCACGCATTTTTTATGTAAAGCAAATCAATAACACATGTTTATAGAACTTCTGTTACTCTCCGAATGTGTTTCTCATTCAGGAATTTCGAAAAATAAACAGCAACTGCACACACACACACACACACACACACACACACACACACACACACACACACACACACATATATATATATATATATATATATATATATATATATATATATATATATATATATATATATATATATATATATATATATATGTGTGTGTGTGTGTGTGTGTATGCATGTATGTATATATGCGTAACTGATCTAAAAAAATCCGTCAGAGATTGTTGTGGTTGTCAATTGCAACATAAGATCATTTTTATTGAAAATATATGCATTTAATCTGCCTACGTTAATCATTTTGTTTTTTTTATGTGGCTGAAACAGAGAATATTGACACATGAGCTACCTGTTACGCCGGCTTAGATCAATATAAGCGGAAAGCAATTCCTCCGGGTTAGAAAAATATTCTTTTTCCAATAATTGTGCAGATGGAAGTATTTATTTTTAAAGAAAAACTTTTCACTGTGGAATTACAACAGGATATGCTTTCTGACAAGTCATGTGTAAATCATCTGCAAATTATACATCATAGACAATAAAAACTAGAAAAATGATTTGCTTCACAGCAAATCTGTTTGGGTGCCTTTAAAATGAGAACAGTGTGAAATGCTGCACTTTGCCATTGTTCAACATAATCTAAAGTTCGTCTATTAGGCTAACTTTTATAAATCAAAATGCTACAACTTTGGTTCTTGGTTCATTGGATGTGGCCGTGTCAGAAACGTATAGAGTGAAGTTTGAATGAAACTACTATCTATAATAATTTTGAAGCTATTCAAGATTCTAATTTTGTGTATTTGCCTAATTTGCATGAATTAAGAGCCTAGAGCTTTGGTTGAAGGGGGCTCTGCTAAAAACCTACAGATTAAAGTAGGAATGGCACCTCTATCTATGATAAATTTTGAAGCTATTCAAATCTTCCATTTGCATATTCGCCTAATTTGCCAAAATTATAATCCTACAACCTCGGTTCATGGTTCATTGGATATAGCTATGCCACAAACCTATCAATTGAGGTTGGAATGGCATCTCTATGCATAGTAGTTTTGGAGATATTCAACTTTAAAAATTTGCAATGCCCCTTATCAGCATAATACAACATATACTGCCCATAATATTGGCAGGTGTCACAAACCTAGATGTGCACATTGAAATTTATGTGCAAAAGTTTGGAAGATATAGAGCTTTTAAAATTTTATTTGCCCCTAATTTGCATAATTTTAAAAATCACGACTATTCCAAAGAAGATGCCAATTTCACTGGTTAGGTCAGTCACCATGGCAAGTTTGGTGGTTTTCGAAAAACAGTGTTTGAGAAAAACTTCAGATCGACTTCATGGTAAATAAATAAATGAATAAATGAATAAATGAATAAATGAATAAATGAATAAATGAATAAATAAATGAATGAATGAATGATGAATAAATAAATAAATAAATAAAGAAAGAAAGAAAGAAAGAAAGAAAGAAAGAAAGAAATTCCAGTGTTTACTCATATAGTGAAACCTCTACAGTGGACACCCTTGGGACCAGAGAAAAGTGCCCACTCCTGAGAGGGTCAGCCCTTCTCGGAAGTATAGATGAGTATATATGCATGTATATGTTCGTTATTCATACATGCACATATACATGTACAGTGTATACATATTATAACTCTGGGGAATGTGTATACATGCAATACAAAACTATCTTTGTTCTTTTATTACATGAACAAATTTTAACAGATGCTTTCACAAAACTACATGTACATGTGCCTGTAAATTGAGACATGCACTATACTAACTCAATATTGGCTGTGAACAAACAAGCTTTGGCCGACTGGTTATAAGAATACAAAGACATGAAAGCATCCACTGATATGACACAAATCCACACACTGTTTCAAAATTCACAAAGTTGTGAAAACAGTCATTGAGGACTGGAAGACCATACTTTGAGGGGCTAGCCAACTCAGCACTGTATGTAGTCCATTTTTAACAGAGGGCACACTCAGGCTTGTTCTGCCTAGAAGTCCAGTGCCTGGAATCCCTTAGGACTGATAAGCCCAGCAGACTCATAGCCTCAGGCAAAAACAGAGCAGCTAGGACACCAGTCTCAGTCATGGTGCACTGACAGCTCTGTCCAACACCAGTGGGAACATAGAGCCGAACTGTTCTTACATGAACAGAAAGAGGTTCTCTGTATTTTATTGAGAACCTCATTACACAGTTGTTGAGAGCCCCCCCCCCCCCCCCCCTAGCATTTGCTACAAGACCCAAACCTGCCAAACCATACAGTTTCAATGCATGACTAAATGGCTGGCTATGAGACAGGTGCAAGCTAATTTATTATTAATGCAACATGGTTGCCTAGCATCATGGAGGCTTGAAAGAAGCAGTACAGCAGAAACCTTGGATGTAGATTGTTGGCCTATTCATTAAATTTAGCATACATTAAAATTCCCCAACTTTTGTTTACATGCTATTGGATTAGCCAGATGTTCCAAACCTATATGTGTAAGTTAAAACTCTGTGTCTATCTATAATATTTTTGAAGATATAAAGCTTTTAAAGCTTTAATTGCCTCTAATTTTAAATATCATGACTACTTCATACCAGGTGCTCAATTTTACTGGTAGGTCGGTCATCATGACAAGTTTGGTGGTTTTCGGAATGAAAGTGTCCGAGAAAAACTCCGGACAAATTGGGTCGTGCAGAAAGAAAGAAAGAAAGAAAGAAAAGAAGGAAAAAAAGAAAGAAAGAATGAAAGAAAGAAAGAAGAAAAAAGAAAGAAAAAAGAAAGAAAAAAGAAAGAAAAAAGAAAGAAAAAAGAAAGAAAAAAGAATTCTTGGAAGAACAAAATGTCTGGGTTGACACCCAGACATAATGAGCGAGCGATATTCCTGCAAGGTCTGTTATTGTGTATCATCACTGAATCGATGCACTTACATTTACATTTTTATTGGTCGCTACGGGCGGCCAATATTGGATCACATGAAGGAAGTTCAGCCACGGTTAGTAATACTACATTTGCACATGCGCATACTGCCAGAAATCATTTTCACAGCATCCTATTTGACAACAGTAGCATCATTTTTACCCAGATTTGGGTTTCAATAAGAATTTTACGTCAGAGTCATTGAATTTATGTGTTTAATTTTCCTATATATGTACACATGCATTCATAAGATGAGCTTCAGTGTACGACATTTCTCACGCGTGTAAAGCGTGTCCAGTGGTACACATGCGCGGAATGCCAGAAATCCGTTCTCATCACAGAGCATTCCCTTTTGCGTTTAAAGGTTTCGTGGTTAAAAGTTAAAGTCCCATGAACTTGAAAATTTATCGTCACCTTTGGGCCAATTTCCTATTAAAAGGAGACTTGTTAGAACTATCGTGGTGTTAACTTAACGCTATGGCATATTACAATAATTCATCCCACTTTTGAGTAGTGAGTCTTGATGTATATACTGTGCAGCGTAATTTGCTTATGCTCCAGCGTATTATTTGCCTGCGCAGACACACTCGGTGCGGACACAAGGCATTGGAAGAGCTGCACTGGGGAGAAGGTGGCTTCACAGGCAAACATGCCACTCATTGCTCCGAGCGTATCAAGTTCAGTTGTAACTGCCATAAGGCATCACTTAACCTTTCCGGCTACTTGTCACAGTCCCTGTCAAAATTACGAGAAAGCTCATCTGTACAATGATCATCGTTAACCACTAGTAATATCTGCGTTTGCTGTATACCTTAGCATCAGAAAATTGGAATCAGATTATGTTCAATATCCGATTGTACATGGTGAACGTACAGTGCTATATACACCCACAATCACTGTGACGTCATTACAACACCTCGCAGGTGCAACACAACGGCAAGAGAGCATTGTAATATGTAATCCTACCGGAAACATGGCATCTGACCAGTAAATAATGAAGCAAAAGCCTCTGTAAAAGCAAATTTATTGGAAACGATTATTTACATACAAAAATTGAAAAGCGGTTGATTTTTACTGTAAATGTAAGAATTAAGATTCATCGGTTGTCAGTGTTTGATTCCAGCTAGTTGATGGGCACTTTTCCATGAAGGTGTATGAAAGTACAAAAATAAAGAATTTTGTTTTATTACAGAGAAATAAGTGAGATTTTACCATGTTATCACATAATCTTGCTTCAGTTAATATCCTGCCTTATGGCATGGAGGTTATTATTTAACTTATGCTGTAATCATTCACATAATAGAGTGTATTCATATTTAACTATTTTAACTGCAGACTTGCTTTATGCCGCTCAGTTTCTAGGCAAGTGAACTATGCTACTGCCATGATCAGGGCACTTCTACCAGTTATCTTACTTAACCATTCAGAAATAACACCCTCGCAACCAAACTAATAAAATTCTATAAATACGTTTAGCATCTTGTATGCTTTAAACTTGGGGGATGACTTTTCTTTAGCTTTTAGCTTTCTTGCGTTGTTAGTTTTACCATGAAAGCTCACCTAACCCTGCTTAATATATGAATCTGCCCTCCTTCCTGTCAAATTCCTTGTTGTAGCCTTGATGGCAGCATAGGATCCCAGTTAATATGAATGTTTCCTATTATGAGTTACATTTGATTGCACTTCTGCAGAGTGAAAGACAACACCCGGCCCAATTTCATTTTGTTTTAAACATATCTTATTTACAATTTGGGGCTAACGACTTGCCAATATTAAGCACTCTTAGTTCATATTATTTCTCTAAGTCTTGCCATTATAAGCAAATACATAGGCAATGTAAGCAAATTTTTGACACTCTTTGGCAAAGAAATGATGACAAACCTGCAAAGATTTGGCCATATGTTGACGAAATTAAGAAGGTCTTTAATAACGTAGCCATAGACCATGCCCTGGAATCAAGGAATCCAGAATGGCTGGGATGCTTTTTAAAATTATCGTTAAAAGCATCTAAATTAGACTTTTTCCAAGAAATAGACTTGAAAAAGTGTTTAAGATGGTATCAACTGTTTAAACGGTCCTCTTTCGGTGAAAGTTATCTGTTTAATGTAAATAACTTTGCCGGTGCACGATTAAAAATTTTGACCCGCACTGGGTGTCTGGGTGTCGGGGAAGATCTAGAAAGTTGGGGTTTATCAGACAGAAGATGTCCTTTATGTAAAGAAAGTAGAGATTTATCACATTTTCTATTTGTCTGCCCAGCACTAAATGATATCAGGTTACAGGCATATAGAAATTTGGAAGTCAACTCTCTGAATGAGGATTGTAAACAGGCATGGCAGCGTTTTTCCGCCTCCTCGCTGAAAAATAAGGTATGTTGGTTCTTCGGCGAGCACGCATATCACATGATCTTGGACAGGACATTGGTGAATTATTTGACCAAACATGTAAAACATATTTGGTTGAGGCTTGGCATTACAGGAGACAGTCACTTAATGACTTCTCGGAATGACAGATTGTATGATCGTTCTACATGTACCTCTTATAAATAGACCTCCTCCAATTCATATATACCTGATTTTTTTCTTAATAATGACGCTGGAAGCTATATGTTCTGCATTGTATATGAAACATGTATAATGTACATGTCCTTACGCTTTCTAGAGTTTTGTTCCAATGAGTGGTTTATCTTTAATTTTGGTGCGGAGGACATAAATTATCACTTAAAGTTACTATATTTATTTTAACAAACGAAGATTATTTTATTGATAATAAGGATGCCTGATTATATATATATATATATATATATATATATATATATATATATATATATATATATATATATATATATATATATATATATATATATATATATATTGGACGCATCATGGGATTTCCCCCGTTCCGTTGGTGCCCCCGCTGTAAAGGGGAAGTTTTCCTAATGAATTATTATTATTATTATTATTATTATTATTATTATTATTATTATTATTATTATTATTATTATTATTATTATTATTATTATTATTATTATTATTATTATTATTATTATTATTATCATTATTCAAAATGCACAAAGAATGTGGCGCTGCTGTACCCGTTTATAATTTTAATGCATGCTTGTCAAATAAATTGTTGCAAGTAAAATTTACCACATGTATTTCAAAAGTGTTCTATTTAGAATTGCTTTTGCAACAATCGGTCTAAATTGCGTAATTCAACGCTATGCAGACACTTTTATAGACTATCAGTTACTACCAGGTAAATCAGAAATAGTCACAATATCTTCGTCCTTTTCACATAAGGAAAACTTACGCAGACATGCATGCAGTCCCCAGTAGCACAACATAATATAAAAGGACATTATGTGTTATCCAATTAAGACCAGCTCTATATTAAGGCCATCAGCACTACCCTGTTGGGACAAGTTTTGCAGTTCATTAGGTGGTCGTAATAGGAGCTTCTATATTGTATACATCTATATGCAGTGTATGTTAGCCCAGGGCACAAGAGTCCGGCAGAAGGAAACGAGGGGTCTATTTTGCCCTTTTGCCTCCTTATCACGTGCAAAATTCCGCAACTTTGAATCCTAATGATTCGAGGTTACAATTCTCCACATAACATCTTTTACTTACGTAACCACAAGCCTAAGCTTAAATCAGACTTTCCAAACTTGACTCGGGTCAACAGCTTTCCAGAGGACAAGCTTGTTGATTAAATATACACTATTCGTTGAAAAGGTTCGTTTCTCAGTCAGGAGATCCTCTTTAACCCCTATCGTTAGTAACAAACCATCTGTTCTGCAGTGCATGTATGGAACGAATGTATTTCAACGACTGGATACCATACCATTACTTTGGATATCTTACAGAGTCATAGATACCACAGCACTTTGGTCTCACCTTTTTCCGTATTTATTTTGCACTCGTAGACTTGCTCTCCCCTCGCGCATTTCAAAGTCAACGCCAAGAACACATTTCCCCAGTTTCCAGCGCATTGTGGGCCAGTGTTTAATGTTTACCGGTCCCGTATAGCCGCGTGGCTTATAGGCCATCATATGTGGTCCGTACCTCTTCGCTTAGAATGTACAGTGCCAGCTGCTGTAGACTGAGATTTGACCCCCTCCTTTTTTTTGACATACAGGTCGATCACTTCAGGAAAACAGCCAAATTGTGGTTATGTTGAAAAAAGACCTGTGTATAGGCTAGATTATTTTTTGTGCTTCACAAAAAAACCCGCATCGTCGTACAACAAACTTCCGTTGATAGTAGGTGCGTTATGTGAGCCGACGCTGAGGACCGATACGTGGAAATACCTGGCATGTTGAAATACAGCAAACTCACAAGAGGAAAATGGCATTGAACAAAGTTACACAAGGAATACCTACAAACAAGTTAATTGGCCCTACAATAATGAAAAAAAGACGCGAATACGTGTTACATTTTACACAGAGAAACACATAACTCATACCGTCAATTGTAAGGAGTCAGGTGTGTTTTCAATTACAAGATGCCAGACCATCTAATTTTGGAAACTGTATGGCCAGTTATATCACACTGGTGCTTGCAGGATATATTTCGGTACTCATCCCAGTATCTGTGCCAATGTATAAATGTGTATAAAACGTTACGAGGTAATGACAAGATTTCCCAAAGAACACGAGAACAAATTACTAGCAGGGTTTGTTGACCGCGAACATCTTCAATGAGTAAATAACTGCGATTCCAGTGTCACTTCTATAATAAGGACAGTATTGACAACCATATTACAAGGAAATATAATGTACAGTGGAATCTCCTCATTCAGACCACCCAAGGGACAGAAAAATGTGGTCTTAATAGGGAATGGTCGTAATAGGAATATATCAAAATAATGATAAACCAAAACGGGACTATATGGTGATCTTAATGTAGCAATGGTCTCCCTACGCAAGTGGTCTTACTTGTAGATTTTACTAAATGAGGGGACTCGCTGCCCGTGTTGAATGACCCCTCGCTCTTATCCTGCCAATGGGCTAGTAGTGCTCAAATACCGACTTCGCATATATATTTTGGTCAACAGAATCTCATAGTGAACCAGACAAACCACGTGGACGTCGGTGGCCACAATGCGCAGGTTGCTCTGGAGGTTGAAACCCTCATGAATAACATTAGTATCCATACTTGTATGCGCCAGTGAAAACGCCTTTCTGTGTAGCGCACTCATTTTTCATCAATTTCATTTACACACAGAGTGTAATTAAGGCTACATGTGGTACGAAACCTACATATATGCATTTTGATTTTCAAAACGATAAATCTGATGGGTCTGAATATTTGATTTAGGCTTATGTTCTGATGGAATGGAGGTGGTTACCAATTGTAAGCGTCACTTTATAAGTTTTGCAAAATGACCAAAAATGAATGAATGAATGAATGAGTGAGTGAGTGAGTGAGTGAGTGAGTGAGTGAGTGAGTAAATAAATAAATAAATAAATAAATAAATAAATAAATAAATTGTAATCATGAATTAAGGAACAACCTTTCTGCCGCAAATAGTAACGGTATCACAAAAGAGGTGGGTTGGGTTGGGGGCTGCGGGCCGGTTCGCCATCGACCACATGGGATTATTTGCTGTATTGTCAGCCCAACTAACTCTCTCCTTGTCTTCTTAGCAGACCAACCTCTGCATTACCTTTATCTCGACTACACTTGAGTGGAGAAAACACGGATATTAGTTGGTCTAGCAGGCAACTCTTATTGCCAGTCGAAACTTAAGTTGTGCCTACGCAGAGGGACTTAACCACATGAAAATGAGGGAGCGTACTGAAACTGTCCTATTAGAATGCTGGAGAAATGTTACCCTGGCACCATTCAGTATATCCCTTGGGTCACAAAGAGATACAGGCTCTCGGGGGGATCCATACAAACAAGGATTCCGGTTGGGCAGAGGATAACCTCTGAGTATATCTACATTATTTTAATGTTAACTTTAATAAGAGTGAAATGAGCTACCTATTCGATTAAAAATCCCTTCATCGCACTAGTTTTATAAATGAGAAAATAAAATGTTAACAATTTGTGCACAAACTTATTTTTTTTTACGCGCGTGTATGCGGCAACGCATCGCCTCAAGTACAAATATATTGACACCGAGTCATTTTGAGCACTGCTTCCAGGCAAAGAATACCCTTGTCAAAGCAATTTTGTTATGGTAATGTACTGAGATTTGTGGCGTCCAATAGCTTATCTTTGAGCAAGGAGATTCCTTCCAGCTTCCTACTTTTAGCCAGGACGCGTCCATCTTGGCAAAATACTAATCCCTTTCTGATACTGTCCTGTCAAGCATGTGTGTGTGTGTGTGTGTGTGTTAGTGTGTGTGTGTGTGTGTGTGTGTGTGTTAGTGTGTGTGTGTGTGTGTGTGTGTGTGTGTGTGTGTGTGTGTGTGTGTGTATGTGTGTGTGTGTGAATCTAAAGATATTGTGCCTGAAACTGCATTCTTTTCTTTATTTACATGGAGTATGTAAGCCATGCTAGTAAATTTGTGGTGTCAGGTGCTACCGAAGCAAGTAACAGTTGTACTTCCAAGATGTTATAGCCAGCTCAATTGTAATATTGCCGATATTTCATTGTGAGAGAGATACCGGTGCGACCGTAGCCGCTTTAGATTATCTCTGTTATACCTGTGGCACTTTCAACTGACCTAACGTTGGTTCTGCTGGTCTGAGCTGCTTTATTACACCATCAATATATTATATTCTGATATTTTTTCACGTATATTACCATCAGACCGTACCTCAAAAATGATTGTTATCAAAATAATACATGTTATTTAGGGCCAATTTTGAAGAATTTGGGTCTGGACTCCACTTTAATTATTTTGCTATGTTACATGAGGTAACATCTCTTTAGCGTGCAGAAAGAATAAGCAAAAATAGCCAGAGAGACCATCGTATTTTTGGTACCAACCATTCTATTGATTGCAAAAGTTTTTTCTCTGCTGCGTAATCTGATAATACGGTACACGATCATAAAAAGTTATTTAATGACATCTGGCAGTTTTTTTTTCCAAAGGGTAATGTCTGATTATTAAATGATGTTAGCTGGGATGAATAGCAAATTGAGCCTATTTTGCTGCTCGTATGCTTTTGTAAAATCTTATTGTCGTTTGAAAACTAGTTTTGTGGATGAGTGTATTTTCAAAAAGCCATGAACTATACTCCAATGGCAAATCGAGTTTTCGTCATGGAGCCAGCACCAGAAATTTAGTCCAGCATTCTTCAGCAACCTGTGGTAAGTAACTGCCGCCCTATTGTGGTTTCTTACGTGAAGCACTTTTAGTGATACATAATAGGACCACCAGCCCTCATACACTTACCTCATTCATTTGACTCCTGCTCTCCGTCAAGTGCAGAGGGAATACGGAACCTGTTTGTTCGTCGTAAAATGTGGATTTCAATGTTCATGCTCCGAAGAGTTTCACATCAAATAATGTAGAAATTTGTAGCAGACTTATTTTGTTGTTTGTTCATATTACAAATTTTGGCCAATCTGTTCCAAACAAAATATATTTACCTTGGGAAAGAAACTCGCATTTATATTCTCAAAAATTCTTGATGTGGCCTTTTAGCATATATATTATGTGAGACGGGAATTTCATGCCTTTAGTAAAATAAAATATACTTCAGGGGAGGTGTTTATTTGTTTCATGTTGTACTGAATATTCTACAAGTCACCCATACTATTACCCATGTTGCAATGCAATGCAATGATCAAAGTGACCCACAATGCTATTTCCTGTTGTGCAGCTGTGTCTTTCAAAACGAAGACCTCTGTATTGTCTGTTTTGTAGAGTAGAAAAATAATGAATAACCACCATCACATTCGTATTGTTGTGCGTGTTCTTAACTAATGCAAAATGTTAAGGAACTGTCGTTGTAGGAAGGGATGTGTTAAGAAAACAGTGACCCAAACGAATCTGACGTGGAATCGGTCATTTCACTCATCAGTGTTTAGAGCTTAATGACATGTCGATATTTACGATCTGCATATTTTGAATATCTAGTTTTTCAGTAAATACGGATGTGTTTTGGTCTGTCAGGGCATTCAGTGATACAGACATCAGCACTTTGTTGTTAACATTTGCGTAAACAAATAAATACATTCCCATGTACACCATGTAAAAAGCTGCCCATACTACCGGGATTGGAAACGAAAATCTGTTTAGCGGTATTTGTATAAGGTAGAGCGCAGTGGGAAGTCTTCAGCCTATTTTGATGCCTTTGTGTCAACACAGATATTCTTCTTTCTTTCTTTCTTTCTTTCTTTCTTTCTTTCTTTCTTTCTTTCTTTCTTTCGTTCTTTCTTTCTTTCTTTCCTCCTCCTTTCTTCCTTCCCTTCATTCATTCTTTCTTTCTTTCTTCTTTTGCTTCTGAAGTTAAGTGTTCCTGCCATGAGGGTCTTTCAATTTTAATTTGAATGTGCAAGGCAACAATGTCCTTTGTAGACACACAGACAAATTTTGCTTTGAAGCAAATCTCCCTTTCTAGTTGCCGCTTACCCTCACAAATGGCGTGGGATGCCTTGCTTTTTAGTACGTTGGACAGTGAGATATAGAAGTGACATATTTTGCGATTATGTCAACTGTCGTTCATTGTCGGGGACAGTCCTGAAATTAACTAAAAAAATTGACATTTTCGGTATTTGTCTCGTATCAGAATATATGGTTAACTTTTTCTGCATGATTTTTTATTTAACTTGTGTCGCTGAAGAACTTAACTTGTAGTTGTCCCTGATATGGATCTTTGAATGGTGGCATCTCAGCATCTCGCCTACAGGCAAAAAACAATCGCAAAGGCAGACGTGCGGCTGACCTTACTTTTGGACCACAAATCACTGCCGGATTAGTCCACGACCCCCACTAAGTGGCTAAATGGAACACATCTGTGAGCGCTCCAGGTGGTTATCATCCTGAAGATATATGCGCCCACTAATTGCCTGTTTTATATCTGACAGCAGTTTTATCACGCCATGTATTCTGGTGATAATGTAAAAGCGACGCCAAACTTAAAAAAAAAAAAAAAATCTTACGTTGTTTTCAGCATATGTACAGTTTTTAGTCATAACTAAAACGTTTTCAGAAATCCGATACTATCAAAACTAACCTGATTTTCACCCCTAAATTATACATTATCCCTAAATTTTGCGGGCCTGAGTCTTGTGTTTATCCTGAGACCAGTACTAGAAGGTTTATCCCAAAAATGACGCGTTTTATTTTTACCGTTCAGCTCCGATTGTTTTTTCTTGGAGCACTTTATGATTTTTTTCCGTCTAACAGCAAACAATGTAAAAAAATCTTTTGTTTTCTTGTTCATCTGTGCGGGCTTGAGGGCGAGGAAATTTGCTGTTCCCAAAACTATCATATAATATGAGCACACTCCGATCAAATGACCCTTATCCAGAAAAATGCCACTTCGCTCAATGATTTTATTTAATTAACTCTTTCAGTGTGATATTTCGGTTTGAGTCAACAGCTTTTCTCGGCGCATTGGGCATGCGCGCCGAGAAAAGCCGTTTATCTTGGATATTCTGTCTGGAACTATGGGCATTCTAGCATTTGAATGAAAGGTCGTTTTACGAGGAATACGAATCTGGGATCCTTATGATAATTCAGACTAGTTTGACTCAAGTAGATCGACTGAAGTCGTGAGTGGCACTGAAAGAGTTAAAACCTTTTGATTTACTTTTTGCCACGTGAGTCTGTCATAGGAGAAAATGAGAAAACGTCTAAGGTTTCATTTGATTATGAATTTATCTGTAAGGTGGTGCTGCACCGCGAGTTACAACACCAAGCACCATAACATATGCGGTCAGAGCACTTTATTCTTCCTGGCAGCCTTCTGCAGTTTTGAACTTGTGCCAAAACATCCATTGCTAGATGCCAGACATTATGAAGCTGAAGTAAAACAAGAAACTTTTATTGTTCTTATACGAAAAAAGAAAAGAGTCTTGAAATTTTGCCACGGTATGCATGCACGCCAAAATACGAACGAAATGTGAAAAAAAGACAATGGTCTACTTTGTAGGTAATCAGGCGGAAGTTAACACTTTACTTCATATTCAGCATGTTTGGAGGTAACAACATATCATCTTTGAGTGGAAGTGACATTAGTTTCATAATGTCCTTCAGTAGAACAGATATTTCATGTATAATCAACAAAACTGACAGTTCACAAGAACATGCCCTGTCAGTCGACAGACGCTTGCAAATGTGGTTTCTGGCATAAAAATAAATGTTCTGACCATAGCAGAAGTGATTATCGTAATCATCTGTTTCCTATGGTCAAAACTTTTTCGTAAATAGGAAATTGTTTTGCTACCCCTCGCGGGAGCATTTAGAATCAAGTGCGTAGGTTTCCTGGGCGCACTTGGTTTTTAAGCGCTCACGGCGCGTCCAGGCAAGCTGCCATGCCAATTTTATTAGTCCCGATTGAAAAAAATGCAAACAAAAAAGTGAAAGAGCAAAGGAGAAGAGTGAAACTGATTCCTAAAAATGCCGGTGACCGCCGACCGCACTTCCTCCCTCAACAGCATCTATCAGCGCAATCTAGGTGCGCCTTGAATGCGCCCAGCCTCCTTATTTAACCATTTGACATAATCAGGAATGGGTTCCTTATTCGTGTTCTGTAAAAACGGGGGGTAGTTATTCTTGATTTTAATTACATTTTGCGGAGGGCCATATAACACTGAATAAAGTTTCTGCACGAAACGTGTATAGCTTTCATATGACCTTATTCTTATTTTAAGTTTATTTATATATAGAAGAGCATAGTTTTGTTAAGCTTGACATATGATCGACTTTACAGCCTTTATATATCGCACCGTTAATTTGTTTCTATCATTCAAAGATATTTTCATTATTATTTACCCACCGTGAAACAACACACTGGTGCCATGTTGATTGGTTTGAAAGTTTTCTAGAGATTAGGTTACACCTTGTGAACGCTGTGAACACACTCATGATATCAATGGCGAAAATAAATGGTAATGTGCAATAACAAAGTCTCCTTTTTATTGTCATTGATTACACATGTATACCAAAAGAGAATTTTGAGAATTTAACATATGGAGAGTGCCTGGGTATATGCCATGCGTTAAGGAGACAGCTTCACACTGTAGTGGTTTTTCCTTGTATTCCTTTGAAATCTATCCAACTACAACAATTTCTTTATTTTCTTCGATAAAAAATACATGAGTTATGTTGTTTGCCGGCAGCTGGCAAACAGTGCGTGTGCATTTTTAGACGATCACTCCAAAACAATACAGGCATAATGCCAATAGGGGAATGAAAGGCAAAAAATTGTGTCTTTCTTCTCTAGAGACTGTGATATTTGGTCAGTCACTGTTTGTACTTTCAGTGATGGAACCAAAATTATCAAAATACCTGATTTCCTGGAGGTGTACAAAAGGCTTATACTTCACAGAATGTACAATGCCCATCAGACCTGGAGTTGTCATAGGATTCACTTAATTTACAAGTAGACTGCAAAACTGCAAATTTGTCTGCTGTGTGTGTTCTTGGGGTGGTTCGTCCTGTGATCAGTAGATGGCATTTGTCCATATGATCCCTGATCAAAATTCAATCACAATTTTTTAATCAGGGCAGTAGTCACTAGCTGCAGTTGACCCGAAAGGGGGAGCTATCCATTTTGGGATTTCTCAACTGAGCAGTGCATTGCATGGTCAGACCGCACTTAGGTTTTCCGGTGAAGTGAGATAAGACTCTCAAAGAATTAAACATATTTTATGAACAGTCAAATTAAAAAAAAAAAAATTGACTTGAAAAAAATAAGATAAAAAATGAATATTTTGTTGTTAAAATCCCGATCTGTGACAGGTCTAAAGGCCCATAACAAATATGATACAGCATAAACCACCCACGACCGCGGCACTTCTATACTTTCTTGCGTGCCATTACGTTTTGACAGGAAGCTACCGACAAAGCAACGTTTCATATGATATCAAGTACGTAAAGGCTTTCAATCAAAACATCTTGGCAACATAAATGCGCCATTAGAGTTAGAAAGCTATGGTATCCATATTTTTTTATTGTTGGTTAACACTCTGTGGACCGAGTCAACAGGTTTCTTTTGGGTACCCGGATGTATTTGACTGGGCAGCAGTGATGAAATTGAAGTGCAGTTACAATTTAGCTTCTGAATGAAATTGCCAAACTCTCACCGATAGGTTTGACGTACATGTAGGAGTGGTCAAGCTAATCTGACCTTTTTAACCTTGTCAATGTTATAATATCGGACTAAGTCAACAGCTTTCCTCTGTGCACTCTGCTCGCAGCGCACAGAGCACGCAGAAGAAAGCTGTTGACTATTGGTATGTTATCCATAAAAGTCCTCCCTGAAATGTTTGTTGAAAATATGTTGAGAAATGACAATATTCAACCAAAATGGATGAAGCAGACGACCTTTAAAATTACTGGTCCCTGTAGCCAAGTTGGAGTGGGAAAGTGTGGCTTTATTTGACCAACCCATTGACCTGTGTCAGTCCGCACGATTTAAACATGATGTGTGAACACCAAGAGGTGACTTGATTTGAACATGATGTGTGAACACTGGGAAGCAACTTGATTTAAACATGGTGTGTGAAGACCAAGTGGGCGACTTGATTTAAACATGGTGTATGAACACCATGGGGCGACTTGATTTTAAAAATGATGTGTGAACGCATGGAGGCGACTTGATTTAAACATTATGTGAACAGCAGGGAGCGACCTGATTTGAACATGATGTGTGAACGCCAAGGCGCAACTTCATTTGAACATAATATGTGAACACCAAGGGGATGACTTGATTAAAAAATGATGTGTGCGAACGCCAGGGGGCAACTTGATTGAAACACGATGCGTGAACGCCAGAGGGCGACTTGATTTAAACATGATGTGTGAACGCCAGGGGACGACTTAATTTGAAAATGATGTGTGAACACCAGAGGGAGACTTGGTTTAAACATGATGTATGAACGCCAGGGGAGCGCTTGATTTAAGCATGATGTGTGAACACCAGGGGCGACTTGATTTTAAAATGATGTCTGAACGCTAGGGAGCGACTTGATTTAAACATATGTGAACATCAGAGGGCGAGTTGATTTAAACATGATGCGTGAACGCCGGGAGCAACTTGATTTTAACATAATGTGTGTGTGAACACCAGGAGCCATTTGATTTAAACATGTGTGAACACCAGGGGCTGCTTGATTTTAAAATGATGTGTGAACGCCGGGGGTGTGTGACTTAATTTAAACATGATGTGCGAACGCCAGGGAGCAACTTGATTTAAACATGATTTGTGGACGCCGATGGGAGGGGGGGGGGGGGTACATGATTTGAACATTTGAACATGATTTTATGAACACGGGGGGGGGGGGGACTTTCTAGCATCGGCTCACTAGATGTATCGTGTGTGTGTTCTTCGGCTTCCACTGCATACCGGTGGTTTTTTGTTCAATAATTTCAGTCAAACCACTGCATATTTTCTTTTGTCTTTTGGATTCTTTGTGATAGCTCGACTTGGACATTCAAAGCGCTCTCCTTTCTTTTTACAAAGATCTTAATCAAGGAAATCCAGCGCGATTCGAATAAGGGCAGCTCTGGAACGACCCGTCCTAACCATTTTACCATTGGGCACGTTGGACCTAAGCCCTCCTTTTTTGGGTGGGGTTGGGTGGGGTTGGGTGGGGGTGGGTTGGGGTTGGGTTGGGGTGGTGCTACTGGTGCTTGCAAGGGGAAGTTTTTATGCAAGGGATGAATCGGAGGTCAGAAATTTATGATTCAATGCTGTTTCTAACACCGCAGAACATGAAATTTTTAGCAAGAACGAATGTTACTCTCCAAAACCCTTTTGCTGTCTGTGGTGTCTTGTCCTGGTTTACTTCTTCAAGCTGTGCATGTGTCAGTGCCACTCTATCTGTCTTGTCGCGTATTGTTACATTTCTTTTAAGTGTGTCGAGCAAGTATATCGTCTTCCTTGCTGTGTAATGTCCAACTACTCCTTTTTGTGCAAGAGGGACTAATATAGGGCTATGCCCTGATTCCCAATTGTTGTATTTTTTTCAATAAAATAAAGCTCTCTCTCTCTCTCTCTCTCTCTCTCTCTCTCTCTCTCTCTCTCTCTCTCTCTCTCTCTCTCTCTCTCTCTCTCTCTCTCTCTCTCTCTCTCTCTCTCTGAACAAGCCAGGCGACTACCTACAACATTTGTATAACATCATGTAACAGTATACAACAAGTACTTTCATTACGTAGGGTTTCCAGCAACAATTATTTTCTTCTTGTCACGCGGAGAACGACACGGGGTTTTAAAACTGTACAGTAATGAATGTAGTGGCAGCTAAATGTTGCGGTACGATACGGATTGTTAACCCCGCAATGAAGCATCGAGCGGTCAAATATCTTGCCTCGGGCTAGCAGACGACGCTTGGCGTTAAGCGGCCTGGTGTCATCTGTCTCCCGGTGAGCCATGTTTTACTGATAAAGGCAACAGAAACAAACAAGATAAATTAATCAACCGAGTAATCACAAAGGTCGTCACAGCTGACGGGACACGTTTGACGTCTTACTTGTCATACGAGTAGTTATCGCGCTCCGACTTAAAGAACCCACCAACGTACAGCACAATGATAGAAAAGCTATGCCATCTGGTGCAGAGTTTGGTATCATCGCGAACTCGATACAAGACGAGTTTAGTTTAAAATGGCAAATGCGAACAATTTCGCTAAGGGTGAAGCCATGGCTGGCAATCCATACACAATAGTGGAATTTAGGACTCCAGGTGGCAGCAGTTGACGGCGTTCATTTGCATAAATTTGGGGATTTGCGTAACAAATTCTTCAAAGGAACTTATCATTATGCAAATTAGTAAAACTATGCAATAATCACCCCAAGTACTGTCCTCTGGGGTCCAAAGGTCTATTCACAGAAAGGCCGTATTGTTGAAGTATGGAAATCAGCAAGGGGGGGGGGAGCTTGCGGGTCAGAGAGAAGCAGAACGCATGCATCAGTTTTCCTTCCCTGCGCCAAATCTAGGTGGAGGGCAGTTAAAACAATACGACATAGATCGCCCACTTGTTGTCACAGAAATTTATTATCAGATGCAGTCAGCGGGCCATACACTTTCCTTCATTATTATTATTATTATCATTATCATCATCATCATCATTATCATTATCATTATCATTATTATCATTATTATTATTATTATTATTATTATTATTATTATTATTGTTATTATTATTATTATTATCATTATTGAGCACCCAGAATTGGGGAAATATAAAAGTACATATACATCAGCTTAAATAAACCATATTCACAGGCACAATAACGTAAATGAAAAGATATATAATAATTGTATTTTTGTCTTTTTGCCCAGAACCACTTCCTAGTAGTCATTACCCTTTTCCGCAGTCCGAACTCTTTCCTCTCCATAAGCTAACCTGTCCCTGTCTAACCTATATACATTGCACTTATGGAAGTACTATTCTCCATATTGCACACGTTCCTCTGTTAAATTTTGACATAGGCTGTATCAGCCATAATAAATTAAAGGGTCTTCAGCGGGTAACTACTCAACATGTTTCGGAGCCTTTTACCGGTACATGTCTCTCTGAGTAGCGGCTCCTTGTCTAAGCTAAATATTCAGCAAAGACAACCAACATAATAATGAATATGAACATGGCAAATGATGATTTAGCTAAATACGTGAAGTTTTGTTTATAAATGTAGAGCTTTATTATGAAAGAAGAATACCTGTCAAACAAACCATAAATTATTACTAAATTTGTATAGCACAGGTTCAGATAAGAACAATTTGACTTACCCCTGAACCAATATGTACCCTTTCTAGCTGGACAGCTTATCCTAGTTAAACCACCCACCAGTGTTTAACTGAAGTGGAAACAAGCTGGGGCATTATGTTCAGTCCCGGTGATTGTAAAATAAACAGTTGCCGCTAGACCACCTGCACAAACCAAGAGAAATCCTAAAAAAGACTGCAACAATATCACATGGTGATGAATTACAAACAAGCAAATTCCCCGGGTCAGAGAGACGACCAGATTAATGTAATTGTACCATAAAAAACAGTCCACCCCGAATCAAAGGAATGATAATGTATGTAAAAGTACAATAGCGCTTTTCCTGCAATTAAAACTTAAAAAGGATTTAGACAGGAGAAACGCCAATTTGCGAAGTTCACCGTACGGGTTGTTAAAATTCTCATGAAACAGTATTTAGCGAAGCGAATCCACAATGCCGCCAGATGACACATCGTCACAAATATCTGTCTTAAATAATAAACACTTTTGCCCCCAAAGTATGCTTATCGGAGATACGCCTAAATTCAAGATTCTGTCTATTAATGACCCACAAACAGCTTGTTTTGTGATACAATACTGAGGAATCAGATGCATCATAAGGTACCATGTTTGTGGCCTGACTTCACAACTATTTGGGACCTCGCTAGGGTTTCAGGATTATTGAATTGTTTGCTCCAAAATAGGATTACTGGATTATTTTACCTAAACAAGGCCATAAGTATTAAAGCTGCGCTCACTTTTCACAGTGCTAGCCGTTTACATAATAGCGAGCGCTTACCATTAACACACGTCTACATGTGAATACATGACATAACCAAGCATTTAATCATCTAATCTTCCCATTGTTATTCCTACAGAAGGCTCACTCAATATCAAGTCCATGGATTTGGTTTTCACTCTCACCCCTGCTGCGCATGCGCGCATAGGCGGCGCCATTGCATTTTTTAAACATCCCGGGAAATTTCCAGAATTTTATGTACACCAAAGTCTCAAACTTGCCACGCTTTACGGAAATAATGTCAATAATTTATGTCTAATCAGAGAACTTTGTCAATAAAGTGTGGTAAATGATAACGATTTTCGAATGCACATTGTTGAAACCTCGCTGGAACCTGGGCCTGGCAAACACGCTTCTCGAATCCGAGGCCGAAAATGGGTTTCCGCGAATTGGAAAAAACCTATAGGTGTGCGGGTAACCCTAAATAAACATCACAAAGTATGTAACATTATTGGCATGTTGCATCTTACCTTAATTAATGCCAATGCAGTGACCAGGTCGCGTCTGGATGTCTTCCAGATCGCAACTCACACTACATCCCTTAGGTCCTCAAAACACCATGTTGCCAGCTCAGATTTGGTGTTGTCCTCGAGATTTATACAATCAATCTACAGACAGATTTTAACTGTATATGGAATCATACGGTGGCACACAAATTTGTAATGCTGACGTTCATATCTACTGCATATTAGCGAGCGTCATCGAGCTCACAAGGTTAGTGGTGGGCATGTAGAAAAAAAGACCAGAGTTGTATTTCAGAGATATACCTTTCCTGTGGTATGACGATGAAAGTCAGCGTTCGGTAGAGGGCGCCATCTTGAAATGAGCACTTCCGTCAAAAGCATGGCCATCTGGGTGATAAAATAAATTCGCACCGAATACAATTTTTTCAGGCAGCATTTAACTGAGTTTCCAATTTTATGCCTTTAGAATATATATCCCGTTGATATTGCAGTAATATTGCATTGCTGCCAAAATCAACTTGTGGTCAGTTGCCCGAACAGCGCGCCACCTGTTGTTAAAATTGCTCAGACGGACGGATTGATTAAAGCAACGCATGGTGAGCGGAGGTTGGAACTTGAAAAAGGAGTTGTACCGTAACACATAAATTTGTAATGTGGACGCTTGCATCTTAGGCTATGCCTACTGCATATTATTTGCTATGTTACTGGTGTTCTTTCTCTGAGTTACCAGGGCAGATGGTCTGTAAAGTGCTTTTAAAACAGAGCTTATTATACTTACTTTAATTTGCCTGCTCGGTTGTGTCTAATGCAGTTATCATCGTTCGTTACAAATCCAAATGCGACACGATACCCTGGTAGATCATGCACGTATTGGTGAGTGCCATTTTGAAAATCGCACGATGCACTGTGGGACAGTGGCACAAAAGAACATTTGATTTGGATATCAAAACGAATCGCCGTCACGTGTTTTCAGCACTGTTTGCAATGTGCATGGATGCAAATGAACGAGGCGGACTGAATATAATCAAAAGTACCCAAGTTTGCACACGTATTCGATCCGAAAAAATACTTGACACATAGTCATACACTCTTTGTTGATAATCATTGTTTATTCATGGTCTGGATTGCGAATATTTTCCTGGCTAGGATCGGTAGATAGTAAGAGGCTAAATAAATGATATACACCATAAAACAACATATATTATATTGTGATTGATGCTCTGAAATATTTGCAAAATATATTCCTTTAGTTTCATATTTTATACCCCCCCCCCCCCACACACACACCCATCTTCCCATTACTCTTCTCATTAACAAGCCATTGGATGTGGAATTCAAAATTTTGAAAATAGCAGCCAAGTTCGTGTGGGTTAGTCCCGATTAGATATTTTGAAGAGGTAGTATCCAAAATATATGTGTGATTAGTGTTAAGGAGAAGTTCACTTGTCGAGTGAATGTAATGACTCAGAATGACCCATGGTGATTACCGAACCCTTCATAAATACATTCGAATAAAAAACTTTGTATTCAATAAAATATGCAAATGTGAGCAGAAGTATGGAGTATAATGATGTAAGCGATGATTTATCGCCAATTGTTGTGATACAGGCTGCGTGCCCAGAGGTCATTGTTGGTGTCCTGCTTAGTTGCCCATGTTACTCAGCAAAACTGTATCACTCTGCAGGAGAAAGGACTGTGTAACCAATCATGCCCCTGCATGGACATGATGGGACGTACGCCATGATTTAACTCATGCCGACGGTAGGAAAAACTTTCATATTGTGATGCATGCATTGCTGTGGGGTTGCCAAGTGTACCTCTTGTAACACATAATAGCAATGGGAAAAGCGGAAATCTTAAGAAGAGTTCGCGCATGTCCGAACATGCCCTATGGTGACAAAGAAGTTACCATATGGCTTATCTCTGTCACTCTGTGTCAAGGCAGATGCCCGTGCATTAGCTTGTATCACTCGCTGTATCAGGTCGGATGTCGCTACATCAGCTTGTATATCATTCTCTGTATCAGGTTAGATGCTCCTGTGTCGTTTTTAGCCCCTTTTGTTGCTGTTGTTTGTCAATGTTCTGAACCACAGGCTAATTCTTCATCTCATTATAGATTATAGACAGCTGGCATAGGAGGTATTCATATCTAACTTAGTAACTGCAGACCTGCTCTTGTCCCCACAGTTGCCAGGCAACGGAACTATTCCTCTGCCATGATAAGGTCACTTGTACCAGGTATGTTACTGAACCATTTGATGCATTTTACCACATGGACATAGAAGTTACTTTTTTAAATAAATGCTGTTTTACGCTGACAATCAATCAATCAATATATAAATGATTCGTATTTCGGAACTGTTAGTGCTAGTTTATAGGAGATTTTTAAAGACGAAAATCTTACTCTGCCTCAGCCCCTCTCCCCGGCACATCCTGTCAACAATGGATGTCTTCTCATTGGTCTAGTTTGCCAGTCAACAATAGCTGTCTTCTCATTCGTCTAGTGTGCAGGTCAACAATGGCTGTCTTTTCATTGGTCTGGTGTATCTTCTGCTCCCCCCCCCCCCCGCCTCCACCGGCATATATTTGTCTCTCCTCACAAGAGAGGCCCGAACAGGGCTTTTCCCTTTATCCAATTGTATACGAGCTCCCATGCTGATAATTGATGTATTTGATCAATAAAATATGCATAAACCAAACTTTGTGTTTATGAGTACCACAACATTTGGAACAGCTGTGATTAAAAACAACTAAAAACACTGACAATTTTTGTCCTCGAGAAACGGGTGGATTTTGGTTGATTTTCGGGAGTCCTGCATGTCTTGAATAAAACACCTCTATAAAATACTTCAATGTAACATAAGACAGATTTTTTGTTTTGAAAATAATGTCTTAAATCCGGCTCATCCTTTTTGACGTATCTTTATGAGTGTGTCAGTATGCTTGACCTCAATTTGAAACCCGTGTCAATGATATTTTGGCTATTTTAAAGCAGACACGTGAACCATGCGCGGCACTCATGTATCACGCAGTAAGTGAACACATGATGAATGAAACGCTTCAAGTGCAGGGATGTAAGAAAGTTCATGGTTGATTTAAACAAATTCTATTCCATCACATTCAAACATACACAGGCAAATTTTACCAAATATGGTTTTTGCCATGGAGCGCAATTGGGGGGGGGGGGGGGGGGCTAAATGAACCACTCTTGTAGAGAATGAACGAAATGGCAGGACGGCAAGAAGGACAAGACGTCCCTTTGCTCAGCGCCAATTTCCATGACTTAACACATGTTTTTCAGTCTCGATTAGAGGAAAGTGATGCACCGAGCAAAACAAAAACAAACAAACAAAAACAAAAACAAAAAACAAAAAACAAAAAACAAAAAACAAAAAAACAAGCAAAAAGCAAAACGAAAAAAAAAAAAATAATAACAAGAAAAACAGAAAAGTTCGACAAAAGAGACAGAGGGGCTGCATTTAGCTAAATAAGCTATGGTCACTGTAGTAATATATTTATAAATACGTTTCATGTTACGCATGTTACGGCAACTCGTTGAAAGCGTTCATTTTCACAATTTATCCATGAACCGAGAGAAAAACGTTTTTGTTACCTTCAAATGAACAATACGGTGAACCAAATGAAACTGTTCGTAAGGTAAAAGGAGCGAACTGTAAATCATATGTATGTAAATCATCTCTTTGAATTGTATAAAAATGGACAAACAAGAAAGTAATGGCAAGTATCTTCTACATCATGTCCGCAATGACAATTTGGAGACTCGCACATGTGAGTGGGCGTTCAACTGACTGCGGCCCATCCTGAGTTTTTCTTGAATACAGCCTTATATCTTTGGCCAACATAGTACAATTTAATTCCGTGAAATGAACGGGGGACTTGCGAACGTATGTGTCTCTTAAATTCTTCAAAAGAATTTAAGTTTAGAATATTGAGCGGGAGCTGGTTCCAAAGTCTAGTTGTACATGAAAAAACGAGCCATTAAATGAAGCTGTTCTAGCTCTAAAACTATGATGGTTATCAGCTTGTCTTGTACTATTTCTAACCTGGTTCTGATTGGATATATTGAAAATAAAATACGAGATCTGGCTGAAAAGTTCTAAGCCCAGCTGTGAAAGACCCATATAAAGTCGATGGTTTTCATTTATTTCTCTACATAGTCCACTTCCAGGTTTACACACTTTTGCCGGCGATGCTGCAAGGCCTGGATGCCGGTTAAGAAGAATTTGCTTCAGCCACCCTGCAAAAGTTATTCACAGCAGAAATGACCTCATCATTACTAGGAAAAAGGGGACCGGCTATTTCCCTTTTCATTTTGGAAAACAAGTGGAAGACGGACGGGGCTAAATCGGGTGAATAAGGGGGATGGTCAATGAGTTCGAAGCCACAATCATGGGTCACTGACAAGGCAACCACCGATTTGTGAGCATGAGGATTGTCTGGGTGGAACAGGACTCCTTTAGTGAGCATTCCCCGTCGCTTAGCTTCACCCAACTGTCTCAGTAGGTCAGCGCAATTTCTTCTATTGATAGTCCGGCCTTTTTCAAGATAGTCAATCAGCAGAATACCCTTGGAACCCCAAAAGACTGAAGCCATCACCTTTCCAGCAGAAGGAACAGACTTGGCTTTTGGGTGGTGGTGATCGGGAATGCTTCCATTGCTTGGACTGAATTTTGGTTTCTGGTTCAAAGTAATGAATCCAAGTCTCATCCATTGTTACAACTCGGGCGAAATAAATCACCGGAATCTGCTTCAAAACGGCATAAATTGTCACGGTACGCCAGGAATCTGAAACGTTTCTGATCCGCTTTCAAGAGCTTTGGCACCCATCTTGCAGAAACTTTTGTCATTCCCAACTCTTTGGTGATAATGTGCTCAACCCTCTCATGAGAGATGCCCACAACACCGGCAATATGTCCGGTGGTTAATCGTTGATCAGCCACCACATTGTCACACACCCGGGTAATGTTTTCGGGAATGGTTGCTGTTGAAGGCCCTCCTGGACGCACGTAAGCGTCAAGGTTCTCTCTGCCATGCTTGAATTCTGCAGCCCACTTCTTAACAGTGGAAAGGGAAGGGGCATCATCCTTTAAAGTGGACACCATGTCGGCATGTATCTGTGTTGGAATTAGCCCTTCCAGTTGCAGGTAATTGATGACTATCCTGTAGCCTGTTTTGTCCATTTCCGGTGATTTCATTGGGTAGGTTCACAAGATGGTCTGGTACAAAGACACTAATCACACTTCAGTTGCAGTTCTAATGTGTTTGATTCATTATATGGTAATACTTGTTGGTGGCAAAAGTTTGTTTTAATCCGATTGAGATATCCCACTTAGGCTTAGAACTTTTTATCCAGCCCTCGTATCCCTTAAATAACCAGGAGCTAAGTAATGAGTAATTTTGTACATTTGGGTTAATTTGTTCACTTGTCTGCTTTTAGTGAATGCTTGAAGACCCGTTTCTTTGTATACTTTATCATTAGAAGTAGTTAGCATGGCACCTGAAATAACACGTGCAGCAGCCAATTGAACGCTTTCAGCTCGTTCTGAGTCACTCTGTGTGCAGCCATCCCAGACTACACTACCATACACAATTAAAGATTGAAGAAAAGATTTATATATACTGAACCCCAATGAAAAGTATCCACATGCCAATTTTGAAGTATTTTATTGTTTATACTTGAAACATTTCATACCTAGACGTGCTTAGAACTTAACAAAGCATTCACTTTTCTGGCGTAAAAATAATGTCACGCTCTACCGACATTAACGTCACTTACAGGCAAAAAATGTCATTAACTGCCCTAATTGAAAGTCACACAAATTTTTCTGTTCAATATGGGATGTGGCCACCTCGAGCATCAACACATGCTATACATCTGCGGCGCATACTGCTGACCAGGGTTTGAATTCTGTGTTGGGGAACATTATTCCATTCTTCCTGCATAGCTTGGATCAGCTGGTTTCGGGTAGTAGGCCTAGGTGTCCTCCGTTGAATACCTTGGCCTAACTGATCCCACAAATGTTCAATAGGGCTCAGATCGGGTGAGAACGCTGGCCATTCCATGACATTGATGTTGTTCTCATTGAGAAAGTTCATTGTTAATCTTGCAGAGTGTGCACGTGCATTGTCCTGCTGAAAGATCGCCAGATCTTGATGCTGCTCCATAAATGGGACCATGTGCGGCTCCAGCACCTCATCAATGTACCGCCTAGCATTGAGGATCCCTTGAATGACCACTAGGGGTGTCCGGTAGCGGTTGCTGATGCCTGCCCACACCATGACAGAGGGTCCACCCCATCGATCTGCCTGACGGACACAGGCATCTGCATATCTCTCCCCAGTCCGGCGCCACACACGTTCTCTGCCATCTGCTCTGCTGACACAAAAACGGGACTCGTCAGTAAAAAGGACGGTATTCCACTGCTGGCGAGTCCACCTGGAGTGTGCTCTACACCACTGCAGTCGTCTTTCTCTTCTGGGTTGGGTCAGCAGGTTACCCCTGTAAGGTCTTCTGGCTGTTAGGCCACTGCTCCTCAGTCGCCTCTCCACAGTAGAACTACTGACAGGACGGTGATTCACCCCTTGAGTCTCACGGGCTGTTTGGGCTGCTGTACGGAAACGGTCTCGCAGGTGCATCAGCCGGATGTGACGGTCTTGGCCAGGTGTTGTCACTCTTTCTCGGCCAGGCCTAGGCCGATCATCTACGGATCCAGTTTCTTGTTGCCGTTCAATTAGTCGTTGGATGGTGCGCCGAGTACACCCCATTCTTTGTGCGATTTGAGTGATTGGGACTCCACCCTCTGCAAGCCCCAAAGCATGGTATCTTTGACCTTGGCTCAGACGCGGCATGATCGCCTCAACACACCTGAGACCACTGGCTTTTTTCTTGGCTGAACATCCCTTTTTAAAGCCACTGAAAACATCAGGTCATTTTAGCCATCCAATAGGAGTGGTGGTCAGAAGCCATATTCGGTGCACAAAAGTCACATGCATTATGTAACAACCCAGCAAAAGTTAAAAAGTTGTCCTGAATGACCCTGATGTAGGCTCCAAACCATGCATATATGCACACACAGTACTTAGTAACTTACAAAATTAATGTGTTAATTTTTTTATGTGGATACTTTTCATTGGGGTTCAGTATATTATCTCTACAGTTTCTGTGTCTAAAAGGTACTATAGACTTTTCGTTATATTTAGTTGTTTGGATGCCTTTGCAAGTACGAATCTCTAGGCATCAGCTAAGATTGATTGGAAGATAAAAGTAGATTTTCCACAAAGAAATTAAATATATATTTGAAGACTACCTTTTCGATCACTTTTTCAACACAGCTTAACAGGGAGATGGGTGTGTAGTTATTACATAAGTTTGTATCACCCTTATTATGCAGAGGTGTTACATGGACCTGTTTCCAGGAAAAAGAGAAAATTTCCTTGCGCAAAGACAAATTAAACCGTTAGTGAGTCACAAATAGATGGCGCCTCCTCTCGCAGTAAAATAGCACTGACACCGTCAGGGCCGGTGGCCTTTGCGACATCAAGACTTTCGAATGATCAAATTTTCTTAACGATTAACCTGAATTAAACTAAAAAGCACTTCTGGTGGATTTATGGCTGGCAGTACGGGGGCTCTGGTTGTGTCGCCACCGCACTGATCGAGAAAAAATATTTTAAATTTCAGCTTTGGAGAGTCGAGGACTCATTATGGTTAAGAAAACATTTAACAGTACGCCACCATGCTTGGCTCTTTTGATTCACATTTTAATGAAGGCCCTGGTTTGTAATTATGGTTTTCTTTTGCTAACTTTAACTGTTCTTGGTATTGATTTCGGGTGGTAGTATGAGAATTCCCCAAATGTATGTCATATTTTTAATCTTTGGGCTTGTTGTATGCACGGTGAACTTTTCGTCTTGCACAACGGGGGGAAGAATTGAACCATGGTAGGTCCAGTGGAAGCACTGAAATAGCTTTACCTGGGATAATCTCCTTTGCAACTTGAATGACTAGTTTAGTGCGGTTATCACAAGTATTAGCATTTTCGGAATTAAAGCATGCAGGCGTCTCAGGTAGCTTGGTTTAAAGACTCTCTAAAGTTATCAAAATCAGCTTTTTTATATTCCCAAATGTATCTACAAAACGATGCATCATTTTGGCGCCGAAAGAGAATGTTTGCGAAAACTACTGAATGATCACAATTAGAAATATGTAGCAAGGCACGACGCTCTTTAACAAAGGTAGGTATATTTGAAATAATTTGATCTAGACAGGTAGTTGTAGTAGCAGTAATTCTCGATGGTTCTGTAATAAGAAGTGTTAATAAATTATCTGAGCCGAAGTGCTTAAGTTTAAAGTCATCAGCTGTTTTAAAGTCTGAGTTTAAGTCACCATTAATAATGATGTTTTGTATGTTGCTAACTTTAGCGAAATCTATAATATCTTGTAGTTTGTCCGATAAAAGATTCTGATGCATTAGGTTGTCCAAAAACAGTGCCCAGTAGAAATTTATTATTGTGAACTCTGACCTCCATCCACGAAAGCTCGATATCTGGTATGGAGTGCTAAGTGTAAAATCAATTTTGTGGTTATTTTAATTTATTTCATGGACTAAATCCGGAAACTGTAACTAATTCGTCCACAGAATTGTTACGTATATCAATTTTGTCCACAGAATCAATGAGTTTATCAACTTTGTACACGAAATCCATGATTTTAGCACTTATGTACATGAAATCGAGCAAAGCTACCAAAATTGAATAAACTTAGTATTCTGTAGAAAATCCATATCGATTCTGTCAGCATATTGTCAATTATTTTATCGGTTTTGTCCACGAAATTCTAATATATAATTTCCAAAATTGAACAAATTTTCACGAAATTGTAATCCTTAGTTGATTCTGCGAACGAAAGTGGGAGCGAAAATCACGAAATCCAATCAGTTTTACATAATTCGTTAAAGGCTATTGTTTCATTTCTCTGCACATAGTTTTGAATTTCGTCCACGAAATCGAGTAAATCTTTCAATTTTGTCGAAATAATTATCACGACATTCAAATCATCATTCTTATCGATTTTGTCGACGGAAATGGTATTCAGTTCACAAAACCCTTTAAGATTTATCCAGTTTTGTGCACAAAATCGGAAAAAATGACAGACAGAACTATAGTTAATGGATTGCGTTTACAGAATCGCAAATGAAATTACGAAATCGTGTAAAGCCAAGGCATCGTTGTCATGGCCATTTTCGTGAGTTCCTATAATGACTTATAGAGGGCATCGATCTCCACGTCTCGCAATAAGTCACGTGCCGTCGTGCCAGCAAGCTGTGGCAACCAGCCCTAATGGGCGACTCTGTGGCAGACACAACGCCAAATAATGAACTGATTAATAATTGACCCTGTGACAGGAGACTGCCAGAATTACATCGCAGACTGGCCAATTTTGACTGAAATTCTGCTTGTTGGTTGTCCCTTTTGCCCTTATTTTCATCTTGATTATATTATTGTTTTTTTTTTTAGGTCTTTTATCCTTTTAAATTTTTTTGTAAGCGCCGAACGGTCAAAATTAAAACATAGACGCATGCGCGAGATTTGTTAGTTTCTGCTTACGTCGCCAAGGGTCTCTGATGGTGCAAAATTCCAAGTTGTTACACTCGGCACGCTAGGGTTCAAAACGTCACATTTTACGAACTTTGTTGACAAAATCGATAATTTTTTTTTTCAATTTTGTGAGTTTAAAAATTTTGTGACCAAACTGAGGTAGTTTTTGGTGATTTCGTGTGCGAAATTGAGAAACTTAAAGATTCTGTTGACAGAATTGTATTATCCGTAGATTTCGTGAACAAAACTGTTATACTCTTACAATTGTGTGCACGGAATCGAGTAAGCTATGGATTTTGTGAAATGTTCTTCCAACTCCGTGCACAAAATTGGATAACATATGGATTACGTGACATGTTTTTTGACTTTGTGCACAACGTTTGATCAACAAGAGGGCTGTGTAAACACCCATGCTCAGCTGACCTAGAGATCATCACACTTGTGGCTCTGTGAACTTGGGGAAAGGATCAAGGTCACCCATGTGATGAGTAAGTCTGACCTTCATGGAAGTGCACTATCCAGCCAACAAATGCAACATCAAGGTCCTAGTTCAACAAGTTCTGAAGTAAAGAGTAAAATTCGTGTATGTTGCACTATGACAACAGAAATGAAGCCAAGGTCACTCATGTGCTGTCTAAGCATGGCCTTCAAAGAGAAATATTAACATGTGCAACATCAAGGTCCTTACTTAAAATAGATCTCAAGTTATCAAGTGAACAGCAAATTTCATGTCAGTTGTCCTGCGACCTTGGGAATGAGGTCAAGGTCCAAAAATCACTGGAGCATGACCACTGACACAAAATATTTAGCCACTTATGAAAGGTACATTTTTACCAAGTGTGACACAAATCTAGCCAAATCATTTAAGCTATAATGAACATTACAAGAAATGCTCATGTAAAACTCTCCCATTAAAACTTTTTTTCTAGATTTACAAAAAAAACAACAACAAAAATCAATGGAGTGTGACCATTTGAACAAATTTGATAGAGACCCATTGACGGTGCATTGTCACAAAGTTTGAAGTCAATCAAGTTTAAACTAGGAGTGTTCCTGTGTGATATCAATGAAACCATTTGAACAAACTTGGTCGAGACCCATCCAAGGTACTTTGCCATCAAGTTGGAGGTGAATCTGACCAGTGGTATTCGAGAAGAAGTCAAAATGTGAATTGTGGACTCCGACAAACGACGGATGCCTAACCACCACATAAGCTCAGCTGACTGATTAGTCACCTGAGCTAAAAATGGATTGTGTGGACAAAATTGGAAAGCTTTTAAGATTTTGTTGACGAAATTCAAAACCTCACCCAATTCTGTGGACGAAATTGGTAAATCTAAGGAAGTAATAAACTTAACGATGTTGTGGACGAAATCGATGTATTTAACAATTCTGATCCCAACTTTCAACTTCGTGGACGAAATTGATGGAAGCTTAGACTTTTGCGAGTGAAATTAATTATATTATACGAATTTGTGCACAAAATTGATAAACTATTAGAATTCCGTGCGCAGAATTCAACATACTTGTTGCATTTTGTGAAATACTTTCAGTTTTGTGATTTATTCTTCCAGTTTCGTCCACATAATCGTAAAAGTAGTTTAATTTGTGGTGGGATTCGATTTTGTAATTTGCTCGTACAATTTCGTGAATCCTGTTGTGATTCCTTCTGATACTGACATCATTATTGGGTGTATCATGTTAAAGAAACGTTTCCGAAAATGTAATAATGTCGAAGTCAGGAACAGTGTCATTTTTGAAGGACCTGATTGTATCAGACTTTAAACTCCAAATATTAAGATGACAAAGACTGATGTCACAAAAGTCGACGGGCGAACTGGGGTCCCGGTGAACATTTCCCGATAACAGCAATAACAAAGGGGGGAGGGGGACTCGTAATAGATATTAGATATACACTAAAATGATTGATGTGTTTATGAGCACAGAGAGTAGCAATATAATGCATGAAAAGTCGTACTCTTAGCGTGTGTGGATACGTTGCTCGTACAACATAGTGAGCACACAAAAGATATCTCTATGAGTGTGCCAGTATGCTCCATCTCAATTTGAAGCCAATGTCAATGATATTTTGGCTATTTTAAAGCAGACACGTGGACCACACGCAGTACTCATGCTTCACGCAGTAAGTGAACACATGATAAATGAAACACTTCAAGTGCAGGGACGTAAGAAAGTTCATGGTTCAAGTGAGACTCAAACTGAAGCCCTTAAAGAAACGCCCTATAATTATCCGGGCTGATAACCCTTTGCCAAGTCTTGTAATGCGACTGAGTCAACAGTTTGCTTGGCTAAGCGCACAGCGTGGGCCGAGGAATGACAAGAACACAAATTTGCCGGTAGTATTCCTCTGACACTTTTATTAAAAATGTCGATGAAAGCGCAACATGAAAACAGCGGACGACCCTTGCAGTGCAATGCACAAGTCATCTGAATTACTATGATAATTTTAAATTCAATGTCTTCGTGAAGAAGACTTTCATTCAAATAGCAAAGCGCCAGTAGCATCAGAGGGGATAGGAATGACCAAGGTCAATACCCCCACAGCACGCCGATGAAAGCTGTTGACTCAGGCCACCAGTTATCACCAAAAGGTGCAAAATTACTACCGACCGATTTGCCCACGAGACCGATCCCTAGTCTGTCTGCCCAAAATATATTCGGAATACAGGGTCCGTTATCTCAGTAAACAAAACTCCTGCTTGAAAGAAACCGATACCACTACAAACCATTAAGCAGGGTTGTATTGACTCTTTGCGCAGGCTTATAAGAACGAATCCAAAGCGAGGTCAGACTTGCAAATAAACATTTTTTTTATAGATTGATGGGCGTACTCGATTGGTCACGGGTGAGCAGTTCCGTGGCATGAATTGCATTCGATCACACTTTTGATTCATATCCACAGTAACAGCTTGCCAAATTCGTCTAGTGTTGATTTGAGTATATCGAATACGTGCAAAAGGTCAATGTACTGCATGTTCTTCTCACTGCATGCATAATACTGACTGGTATGTCTCTGACGACCTGTCTGGGATTCCTCAAATGCAATTTGTGTTTGTGTATCTTTAAAATTTATGTTGCAACTTTATGTTGCAAATGAGCTTACTTCTTATGAGTGTGTCTTCCGTTAAGAACTCTAAATACATGCGACTGTTTTTGAAGAAAACATCCTTCAGAGCTTGATAAAGCACTACTTACTGATGCAAAGACAGCTTAATTGTATATATTTGGGTTGGTGTAATCATGAATTATAGACACGTGCAAAGATCAATCATTGTCCTTGCCTAATTGTCAAATAAACGCAGTGATAATGAAATGGTCGCGTTTTATGCTGTTTTCGTCTAATAATTGTGTCGTTTGATTCCTAACAATAATATCCCAAAAATTTTGTTGTTTTATATTTTTATATCTTGTTTAGTTTAAGAAATATAACTTTGTAAAGTTGAAAAATCCGATCATCTCGTCTTTTTCTTTGACAAGGTAGATTTTTCAACTTTGCATAGCGATATTCCATTAACTAAACGAGATATTCCAAAAATATGGCAAACTTTTTGGATAATATTGTTAGGAACCAAACCATTTTTACAGTTTTGCCATTTCTTCTGGAAGAAAAATGAATATAAACAGCATAAAATTCGGCCATTTCATTATCAGTGTGTTTCTTCAACAATAAGGCAGGGACAAGTGTTGAGCTTTACACCAATTTAGTTTACACAAATCTATTTTCACTGGATTACCCAATAGTACGTAGAGTATAACTAATCTTTGCACCAATCTATAGTTCATGACCATATCAACCCAAAAACATATACTTTAGGTACCATTGCATCAATAAGTAGTACCGTAGAGGGCTGTACAGTTGGTTTTCTTCAAAAATGGTCCATTGTATTTAGAGTCCTTAATTCGCTTAACTTTCGGATTCCAGCTCTGAGTGCAACAAAGTCACCACTATTCGTACAGTTATATCTCTGTCTGTGTATTACATGTAGGCTCCTGTAGTGTATTCCGCTAGATCCACACTAAATGTTGAACATCTCTGATAAAAGTGAAGCAACATGAAAGAATAATTATAGGGGGTGTGATGAAAACGGACAGAATGGAACCTGTGTCGTGTCCAAAGTTTGTAAGTGCACAACGGGATATCAATTTATCAGTTGTTATTTTATTTTAGGTATAACGATTCATGAAATAACTTCCACCGTTAGAATTTAAATTGGCATACCTAAACACTAATCATGCTCAAATGCTTCAAGTCTAAAGAAACTAATGACCATTATCATTTTGTAAATGCAAAAATTAATGGTTTCTGAAACGCAAGATGCCTAATTACACAGAACTGCTTACTGTTGTACCTGATGTTTTTTTCAGTCCAAATAAAGTTCCTTGGTTATTTTTGAAGTTTGCAGTGATGTTGAACAAATAGTGGCGACTGATGTATTCCAAAGTATACTTTGATTAAGTTGTAGAGGCGTACAAAGAATCCGTGAGAGATTTTAGCAAGGAGTCTTCGTTCTTTTACCTATAAAATTTGTTTTTTAACACCAAAATACGTGAAGCAATTGCTATGTCAAAGGTGAGGAGGAGGAGGAGGAGGAGGAGGAGGAGGAGGAGGAGGAGGAGGAGGAGGGCCTACATTTATTGAATGATACATTCTTGGGTAAAATTAAAAACAGAGGAGCCATGGGCAGAACCGAGTGGGGACAGGCTTTGAGTGATTCCTATTAACTAGTGATAGTCCTTGCGATTTCTTGCGTTTTCTGTAGTAAGTGATGACAGTTTCTGTATTTTGGTTCAATTATTTCGACCGTTTATCTGGATATATAGTCAAATTTTGCTCTGAATATGCTTGCAAACTTTTCCCAATTGTCAAAAGTCACCGCCTCTTGTCTGACAGCAGTTTGTGACGACCGCTTACTTTTGACACATCAGAGATATTGGTCATCCCAATCCGGACCAATGTGAAAATGTTTTCACTTTAACGTGTCCAAACTTTAAGTTGTCATTTCACTCAAACATGATAACTTAAATTTTGTGCACGTTTAAATCAATTTGACTACCTAGCGAGACGTGTTTTACATATGCATCATGTATTCAGTTGTCATGTATTCATTCTATAAAAAGTGACTTGCCATACAGGTAAAGTTGACCAACCTCTATATATCTCAGAGTGAGTATACTAAAATCACAAGTCGTTCCTTCGGAAAAATTCCAGATCTGACGAGAGTCATGAATACATACATACATACATACATACATACATACATATATATATATATATATATATATATATATATAGCACGTGCGACGCATATCTATTCTGATAGCCTTCAAATTGAAGCCATGTAGGTATGGGAGCTGAATCTCTCAATGCTTTGACGTAACACCCGACGACTTGGTTCCAGTCGACAACGAAAGAATGCTATATATGTGGTTCCTGCCATCGACCTCTTGCTGTGGCGCTTCATGTTTGTTTTGGAGCATTTCTTGTTAGTACGTTTTCGAATGATCACGCCACAAAAAAGAAACACAGCCAGACAGGAAAAAAATCTGCGTGTTAATAGAGCTATAAAATAAAGGTTGATCGCTGGTATGTTGAAAGTGGACCAAAATCACTTGTTTGCTTTTTTTTTGCACCACGTAAAAAGGAAAACAGTTTACCCCTGTGTTTACTAATGGCTTGTTTTTGTATGCAGAGTTTGGATACTTGAATACCAACAGACGACTGTTGGGTCGTTAACCAAAATAAATGTGATAAACTGCCTGGACAAGATAGGAAGATTTCGTCTGCTGATATTCTTGTGCAAATTAGCCGACATCAAATGTAAAGTTAAGTTGTTATTCGTGTCGTCTTTAGCTCTGCTGACTTGTCAGTCAGCAAAGCTTATAAAATCCGTTTTCGTTTGTCGTTCGTCTGTCTGCTCGGTTAAACGACTTCTGAAAAACCGTTACAACAAGGAATGCTTTGAGTTTAAACATGGATGTTTCCAAGGTAGACCTCTGCCAAGTGTGCGAAGGAGATTACGATGCAGTGTTTTTCCATTTTTCGATATTTTTTATTTCATTATCATCATCATCATCATTGATATAAAAACAGATTTTTCACCCCAGGAATAACTGGACTAATTGCTTGATATTACATACAGGATCACCCAGATTCAGGCACTTCACATTTTGGCCACGGAGGGGGGTGGGTGGGTGGGGGCAGCGATGCAATTTTTCGATTTTGTAACGCATTCTTGTGTTAAAGCTATTTTGGACATGTCCAAATTGAATTAACAGAATCGTTTGAAATTTTGGCGGAATATATTCTGACTGAAGGCTTTGAAAGATTGCGAAACTGATGCGGAAATGCGGATTTTTAGAGAGTTATGGGATATCCAACTTTAGGACAATGTGCCGGTAAATACTACTACTGTACATGTGTATAGCACTACGGTGCATTTATTGCAATAGTATCACCACGGTTGTGTGGATTGCTTCAACCCTTAAAGTGCTGATTTAAGATTGAGTCAACAGCTTTCCTAGGGACACTTTGCGCGCATTGCGCGCAAAGTCTCCCTAGGAAAGCTGTTGACTAAGACTACTTTTTGCTTCAGACAGACAAGGCTTGCTGGTATTTGAATGAAAGGTATCTTCATGAGGAATTTGACTCTTTTAACCATTATATGTTTAATAGTAATTAAAAAGCACCTGTAGCAGTGATTAGCACTTTAAGGATTAATTTTAAACAAAGATGTCCCCGAGATTGGCCTCTGCCTTTTTGTGTGGGGAAGTATGTTGCAATAATGATGCATCTTTTGACAGGGTATGCATATAAAGTTTTCAGTAGAATTTAAGCTCTGCAAATTGGAGATATTGGCTTATATCTGGATAATAGGAAACTACCTGGTGTTTCCTTTGGTGTTGTTAATTTTGACCATGAGTAGCCTTGAAAGGTAAAAGTGGCTTAAATCTTGGTAATAGCAGATGCTAGGCTCCTAGTGACAAAGATAAATAGGAAAGCTCCTGAAGGGTTTCTTTTGGTGAAGTTAATTTTGACTTTTAATGGCCTTGAATAGCCAAACGGACATATTGGATTTGGCTAATAATTTGGTAATATCAAACTTTTAGTCAGCTATAGGTAAGCTAATGCAGTACATGTATAGGGAAGTAAAGTTTGCACTTAATTTTCAGTGATATGTTTATGTATGTATATATATATATATATATATATATATATATATATATATATATATATATATATATATATATATATATATGTATATATATACAGTGAAATTTCATTATAACGACACTCAAATATCCGACATATTCGTTATAATGACACCAATTTTCATGGGAAAAAGTTCACTTTCTTTGTTATTTGATTCATTTATCTGACATATTCAGTTATCTGACACATTTCTTTGGGAACAGATGGTGTCATTATAACGAGTTTTCACTGTATATACATATATACGTATGTATGTATACGTATGTATGTATATATATATATATATATGTGTGTGTGTGTGTGTGTGTGTGTGTGTGTGTGTGTGTGTGTGTGTGTGTGTAAAAAGGATACATACCAAGATGAGAAGCCAAAAAGTAGCAACGTCTCTTACATTCAGATCGTTTGTAGAGCCCTGTGAAATGATGTTAAATCAGCCGTAATAGATGATGGTCTCACAGACAACCTGTCATACCGACTGTTGCATCTTTGCTATGTTACACCAGTCACATCAGTCGGCTTCGTCGATTCTGTTGTGTTTCCAATGACAATGCCTATTTTCAAAATTCAAAGATCACGGATTCGATCAGACCAGGAATCTGGTGGTTTGTAATACAATTTAGGTCGAATCAAATACTACCAACAAGCTAAGCTTTTTCCGATGGGTTTTATTTATTTCAGGCAAGACAAGCTTATTCTGTGGCTTCGAGCACCCAGACATATGTGGTTTCAAGCAGGAAAATGGCACCGATTTGTTCGACTGGACACGGAAGAGAGGCAGAACACCATCTGGAAGAACTGGTCCAACCCATGATCATACTTGTAAAAGTGGCCATGGTGAGTATAATCGCGAGCGACGTTTACATTGTCAAGTACTGGACCATTTAAAACGTATACATCGAGGGGGGAGGGGGCGGGAGGGGGGAGGGTACTCCCATGCAGGATTCACTGGATATGTGCCGCGGGAAAGGCCCTGTTTTCATTACTCTCAAGATTAAAAAAGTCCAAAATGTAAACAGCTGGATTAGGATAGGGGTAACAATTATTTGAGTGAACTGAATGTCCTATTCATTTTTCAAACAAATGTATAGAAGATGAGACAAAACTATTTACAGGGTGATGATGATGAAGAACTGTTTCAGGCTCCACAGTCTGCTTTGAAATATGGATAGTTAGCCGTATATTCGTAGCCATTAGTGACTCTAAGGCAGGGGTAACATGCAGGAATCCTGTCACATGGGGGTAACATGGGTGAATGCTGTCACGGCGACCCGGGCAACGTCCGATCGCAGAGGATGTCTTTTATTTTTTTTATATTTAACTTATGAAATATAGATATCCATGCCCTGCATCTTCCATAATGTGAAGGTCAGCAATGCAGTTTTTGTGAGGCCAACATGATGGTATATTTTTCACCAGACCTCAGAGTACAACATCATGATAACAGTCTGTCATGCCTGTACTTTGATAAATCAATATAAACAAATCAGACTGCGCTCGCTACAGCCGAGTCATCCCTTCTTGTACCATAGTCACTCAAAAAATTAAACGCACGACAGTATCGTGAAATTAATTCATAATCTTGCCATGCGTAGCGCTTGTCATTCTACCGCCGCAATGAATACAGGGCAATCTTAAGTGGGCTATGTTATAAAACACCCGCAAACACATCACTTAAAGTCAATAAAGAGGACGACCCAGAGTGACAAGGGTATGCCCTTTATTGATACCATTAAGCGTTTTTGTTCTGTTACTTAGATTGGTTGGTAACATGTCGATCCAATAATCCAACAGCCCTTGCGTTAAATGATCAACATCATAAAACCCACTATAACTAATGGTCGATTTGCGTCCCGCCAAATCCATAAAAGCCCAAGGTTGAGGTTATTCTACATAGTATACAGTTTGGCATGCACACAGTAAATTCGATATGGCTTTGAAAAGGACAATTTTGAATTTTGATATATTGCCAATAAAATGGCATACTTGTCACAAGTTTGTTGTATACCTTAAAAAAGTTATTACCCAGGAGCCCTGGGGTCTGAGATAAACGACATGCTCTTCTTCGTGGTTTGTTTATTCAACAATTACAATCAGTATTGTCCCACTTTTTTCCGACATATACTTCAGAGCTAGGTAAATCCAAAAATGTATAATTTTACAGTGTTCATGTGAACAGCTTAAAAGTTACAGGGCCGTAAAGTTGTCCATGCTGATTTGCACCACATTTGTATCTCGCTAGCTTAAAGGTACATTCTTCCACTAGGGCACAGGTGTGAAGGGAAATCTTAATGGAGCATCCCGTGTCAGCCCTATTAAACGCAACAAATAATTAGCTGTGTGTATCCATGAACACTGTATCTGTTGACTAAAATGAAGCTGATCCCCAACATACCCAAATGATCGCGTCGCCTGTCGGCAAAGTAAAAGTTTTGACAGTTTTGACAACACTGTGTCGGGAATTGTATAGACATCTCTGTCTTGTTTGCTATCTCCGAATTGTTTAATTTGTCCAGACGAGGCCAACTGCTACTGTTGTGCTCGGGCATCATGCAACATTGCCACCATTCCACGGTGTGACCCTGTCGGAAACGGAAATTATTTTTCTGTCTATCTAAGACGCCTAGTAGTCTCAACAATCCTTCAAGCACTTGTCTTGACTTTAGATTTACTACGGACGCACAACTTTTGGAATGCACTGCATTTGGAATGTGGATTAGAAATGCGTTTGGCCCTCAACTATCTGATTGTGAGCTAATGGGTAATTTACTGCAGAGTTCTGGGCTAACGAATAGCCAGTTACTTTGTCAACGCATGATTTATATGGACCAAGGGTTATTTGTCTTCAGCGAGTGGACTCCAAATGCCAAACGTAGCACGTGTACCTGATTATACCTTCTTCACATGTCCACATGGGGGCGATTCGCGATATAACATGAAACAGAATAAACACGCCGCAGTCACAAGTTCAAAAGTCAGGTGCTAACTTTTCAGGAGCAAAGCGTCCAAATCACAAGAGCTGATGGTGTAAATAAACTGTGGATACAACTATTGAAAGTAGCAACCAAGAGGTTACTGTAAATCAGAAAGTAAATCACAAAATTAAAACAGAAATACAAACAATAATTTTGTAAAATTCCACGTCATATTGAAAGCCCTTGATTAAAAGCGTCAGAGCTTGAACAACAAGACCTAGAGTGGAAATATTTAACTCTGTCAGTGCTAAGTATTGTCTCTGTCAACAGATTTCATAGGCAGGCTTTTGCCACAATAAGCACGCTGAATAATGTTGTTAACCTGGACTGTTCTTATGCTCTATGATTGCTTATCGCGGGCATGCCGGAACTTCAATGAAATGTTGGTTCACAAAGAATACGAACCCAGTATCGTTGTGTCAATTCAAAGCACATTGTCTTTTGTCGAAATTGGCGATGAAGATGTTAGGGAAAACTCTAATCATGCTTCTTTTGAAGGTCACTACATGTACATTGAGGCTTCAACAAAGCCCAAAGGTCACAATGCCCGCATGGTGTCGCCAAGGTATCGGTCGATGACAGACCAATGTGTTGAATTCTACTATCACATGTACGGTCGCCATATTGGAACACTTAATGTCTACACCAGGGTAGGTACCCCTTAAAAAAAATTACTGGGTATATCACAAACACTTAACATTTAAGTGATTTTTTATTATATTTTCTACTAGGCGACTGTCTCACAGAGGACCGCGGCAGACAAGCGGAGAACCACAGAAATATTTTTATTATTGAACAGAAGACATGGTGTTTTGAAAACATTTGTTTCTGAGCATGAGTTGCCAAAGTTGCAGCTAATTCTACATCGGATTAAGTTGCATTAACTGCAAATATTATGATAAAAGTAGCTACATTACAAACAGCAAATCAGCATCAATGGGCTCAAAACGACTCCTATTTGCGATAAACAGTTTTAGAGCTCATAACTTCTTGAAAGACACCCCAAACAATCTTTAACAGATATCACAAACTGTATGTTTTGGATTTGTCTGGTAGCTGCAAAATGATAACCTATTTAATCCCAGAAACCAAATACGAGTGTCTCCGCATGCACTTTTGCCCAGTAAAAATTACCAGAAATGGCCCAGTGTCGTTCATGAGATACGATAAAGGAGATTAGTCCATAGCTTTTCTTGATGCACTTTGTTCGCTTAATCCACCGACGGTCAGATAAATTTCTTAAGATGTGGGAAATCTTACAATTTTGTTTTCCTCGCAGAATTGTTCATACTATGAATTATATCATAACAATGTTTAAATTCATTCGTGTGATATGCAAGTGACTCGTCAGAGAATGTTTAGCGAATTTGAATCTAAATTTAAACCAATGCAAACATCGGGACAAGTTTTTGCCAATCCAGCATATTAGACAATAACTATCCTGTAAAGAGGGTAATAATCCATTTTTTCATTATTCTCTCAATGTGACGAGCGTTTTGCTTTTTCTGTAACTTGTCCAGAAACTGAATCTTGGATGCTTGCCTCCCGATGACGTCGCGATGACGATGTGGAAATGAAGCCTCATCGGGCTTAAACGTTTTGACTTTGGGCGTTCTGTCAAGGAAGGTTTCGTTGATACTTTTTTATTCAAATAGTCTTCGTGCAAAGAACGCAATAGTATAAATCAGACGACATTTCTGAAATTACCGCATACTTTCAATCAGTTTCAGTGGGGGAGCTGAGCAACGGAAAAAAGGAAAAAGCAGATTACAATTACATAAAATGGCATTGATCTTGAAAGTTCCATTGCACACATGTTGCCCAGATATTCCATGTAATTGAATAATTAGAAACCAAGGGCGCTACCACCTCCCTACTGGATGTCACCGCATGCTATAATTTTATAATTCGATTTTCAGGTTCCAGGCCAGAATGTTGTTCCCCTGTGGCGTGGATTCGGTAATCAAGGGAATACTTGGATTCGTGCTCGGATACCGATACCCATAGATGTTGCCACGAAAAGTTACGAGGTATGCTAACTACTCCGTAGGAACCTTTGCTACCGTGTCGCAAATATTAAATTCTTACATGTAACATTATGCGTCTTTGTACATATTGTAACTAAATAATACATTCCTTGAAATTTAAAAATGAAATGATTTAAAATTTTAAAGGTTATAACTTTACTGTATTATACTGTACAAGTATTGTAAGCATGTGTAAACTTTTTTGTTTCAACATATTTTGTCTTTCAATATTAACCCAGCTAATATGATTTTGAAATGTAAGCCAAACATAGTAAATTCTGTTTGTCCAAAATTCAGTCAAGCCCCCCCCCCCCCAAAAAAAAACCCCGCACATTTTTTGTTTGTTTTTTGTTCTTTCAGGTGGTATTTGAAGGGATCACGGAGAGAGGATACCAAGGAGACATCGCCGTTGACGACTTTAGAACATTTGATGGACCATGTTATATACCACCAAAGACGCAAAAATCTGAAGTGAAACATGCAGACGAAAAGCCCGGTGTAACCCCCGGCCTGAAAGGCGGGAGAACGGACAAAACAGAGAACAAAGTGTCTTTGCCTTAAAAGGTTTGGGTATTTTGTCAGGAACACGGTTTCTGATTACCATAGACACTGGATTGTCGCCTCGACGTAACTGATACCAACCACGTGACCTTCTGCACGTTAATAGGTCGCGTTCGAGTTTCTCGTGAGAGAATAATTTAATTGGCCTTAATATGGGTTACCTCTTAAAAAGCATAACGCGTGAAGACTATACAAACAATTTTAATGCACTGTGCATTTCAATAATTGTTACCAACAATTTGCCTTATGATTGTGGACCAAACAATGTTGGTGTTCTACCAACAGATATAAAACATGTATTTACTGGACGACTCTATGAAGGAGACCAGATTGAACTGAACTTACAGTCTGTACTTTAAATAAACAACACCTATTGCGTAGAAATTGCTCTGCGGTCTGTCAGAGCAGAGTTATAATAGACATTTTGACCCTCAAACAGGCATTGGAAAGCATTAACCCTTTCAGCTCCTAGTTTGAGACCGATTCAACAGCCTTCCTGGGCTGTCAACCTGATCGTTCCTATTGTTCTTTGGAAGTATAGGCGCGTCCGTATATGAAAAAAAGTTAATATGAGGCAGTTGAATCTGAAATGGCTTAAACAACTCAGATCAGCACAAGTGTTGGAGTGAGCAGAACTGAAACAGTCAAAGCAGAGCGACTACGGGGGGGGGGGGCAAATGATATGATTACGTTACCATAAGGAGACACCATTAGTAGAAGTGCCCGTGGTCTGTTGTGTCAGAAGGATGAAACCACGACGCAAAGCCTGGAGTTGCTTGGTACTTATTCTGGCACAAGAACCCCAACTGCGAGTGGCGTGTCCTTCTTAACCACGCTATTGGTACTTGATTTGAGCACGCTAACATTCCTTTTCTACTTTTAACTTTATTGTGTTCAACAATCTTAGAAACGGCATTGAACTATATTTTTTTACGTCCGATGCACTCCTTTCATGATGGCGTCTCTTTGCACACACCAGCAGTTCCCCCAACACACAAAAAAGGTCGTTCAGTTGCAATGGACCTAATGGTGTAATGGTTAAGACATATCTTACACACTTGTCCATAGCTGTTAGGGCTCGAATGCCGCTGGGCCCCTTGACCACATGTTTTGTGAAAAGTGAGTAGAACACCTCAAATGTCAAAGTCAGCTACAGCAAATGGTTCCAAAGACAAAAAATTAGTACTTTAACTGGCATCATTGAAGAATAAACCGCCGCTAGAAACAACAGAAGCATGATTTAAATATGAAGATAATTTGTAACTTGGATGTGCATGCTTCCAAGATCATTTAAAAAATCCTGTTTCATAATCAGGCTTTAACACAACAGTTTCTCAATTAGCAAATCACTCGAGATTACAACTGACATCCACACTTGAGTGAAAATTAGAATATCTTTAATTGATCAAGGAAAATGTAAAAAGCCCCATCATGCACCAGCGAAATAACATTTCACCCCTTATCGTTTTCAAATTCTTTGTTTCCGTTTAAATATATTTTAATTTAGCATGAATTTTAAATTAAATATATTAAGATTCGATGTTAACCTATGATATTACTTAGAAAGAGGAAACAAATTACTGTTCAATTTTTGAAATCCTGGAATAAAAGGACTTCTCGAGTCGAGATTTATAATATTGCTGCATTGCAACTCTTGTTCGTCCTGAAACTGTCTCAGAGATCTTTTACTTACAATTACACTGAGTCAGATGTGCAATATATACCACCAAGAATACAGCTGTACAATGCTTCAAATAAAACTTTTCATAATTATGTTTATATATTGCGTGAATAAACCGAGTCGCTATCTCAGCCCAGCCCAGCCAGGACCTGCCACAAACTGATGGAGATCAGAGGTCATTCTACACAGGAAGTGTCCTTTCCCCATTCAACTTGGGAAGTTAACCTGGTAACCGTATCCAACTTCTCATTTTGAACAATTTCTTAGACAAGCGTCATGGATATCTTATAACAGTATAGCCTATACATGTAGATGGGCTAACCCATCTAAAGGTACTATACTGGTAGTAGTGGTAGTAATGTACAGGATGTAAGATTTTTTTCCCCATCTTATTTGAGCTCACCAACAGAGGGAGCTGTCAGCCAAGAGCCATGGTTATACTTCTGGCAATTTGCGATCGTTACCAGCAGAGATAACCAAATTCAGTGGTGGTATAGAATCGACTGCTGTATATCATTGACACGACATGAGAGAGAGAGAGAGAGAGAGAGAGAGAGAGAGAGAGAGAGAGAGAGAGAGAGAGAGAGAGAGAGAGAGAGAGAGAGAGAGAGAGTTTCATCTTGTGAAAGAATTAAGCGATTGTTTATGACGATGCGAACTGCTTTCCATGCGATGTTCAAACGAGAGAAGCGGTCACTGCCGTCACTGCCGTCAGATGCATGCATGACCAGGTCAGGTATGATAATGTAAAGCATTGTTTGAGTGGTAAACATCTTTCTGAGGGTCCAAAGTTTTAATGATCCGGCACATTCAGTGTTCTGATCCACATTTAAACCCATCAGAATGTTATGCGATGGTGAATGGAACTGTCACATGGGCACTGAAGAAGCAGCCTGAACCAATTACACTTTTCCTCATTATTTCACACGTAGATTTAATTATTGTATTTACCAACACGAGGTATGTTACAGCAGCGCTGTGTGGGATCACACGAATAATCTGTGCCACATTCCAATCGGAAAGGTCAAAATTAGCTATAAAGTGTGTATTCACCCCAATACACAACTGAATACACAAACATTTTGGAGGGCTAGAGGTATGTATTCCCATTAGTTTTTTTATGTTAAAGTAACCTTGAATAATCTTGCCACTTTCGTGGGTGTGGTTATATGATATGAATGAGGTATGAGTCATGTATCTTAATTTACTGTCCAAAATTTGGTTTCTCTGTATACAGTAGTTTTAAAGTTATGAAGTCACACAATACAATGTAAAGGAATGGGAATACACAACCCGAGCCCTCCATTGAGTGCAGTGACCTCTTTCAGACAGTGTTTGGACCTCCTGTTCTTGCCTTTGCCTATTTGTTGCACACAGTGTACTTGGTAGACCAAGTGTTTGCAAACATGAGTGTGTTCCGTTCCTCGTGCGAAATCTGTTCAATTACCATAAGAAGTACACAGTTGAATATATTGACCACAGCCAAAAGTAAACATTGTTACCCTTATAAATTTGATTTCGCTCGAAACAATGTGTGGAGATTTTGGAGAAAAAAAATACTGTATTTCCTAATCTGTGTGTGTATTGCTCCTTGCTGCAACGTACGTTCCGACCAGGACGCGTTATTGAGCAATGGGCGTGGTAACCTTAGTTCGACTTTATAACTTGAACAAGCGAGTTAATGGAGCACTCCGTCATACCTTCTGTATAAGTGCAGTTTTACTATTTTTATGTGGTGACGTACATCCCAATACGGGTCCAGACGACGGTTTCGTCGACTTGCCGATTTCTCACCCATCATACGCAGTCTATTGATCAGCAGATAAGCTACGGAGTATCAAAACTTCATTAGCTGGTTCTTTTGATATTGCATTATTTGACAGTTTCCTTCCCAATGTAGACTGACCGCGACAAGGAGATTCCCGGTTTCCACCAAATAATGAGATGTGACAGAACGACTGTTATTGCAGGAGGCGTGGCTCTGTATGCATTACGGATCGCTGGTGGTTAATCGTCGCCTTGATTTGCAGATTGTGGATCCAGAAGTTATGTGGGTCGAAGTTAGCTTACGTAACAACACATTTTCACTGACTGTTGTCTACATGCCTCAACTGTTAGTTTTTGGAAGAACCTACTAGACAGTGTGGATAATGTGAAAACGACTAATATTGATAAAATTGTAATTCTTGGTGATCTGAACGCTGACCCAAGTGCTAATCATGGTCAGAAATTATTAAATTTTTCTACTTCTAATTTGCTAACTTTACATTTTTTGATACTTTTAGAGACAATTTATGCGATCTCATAGGAATACCTATTTTGATTTCGACGATATTGATACTATGTCTGAGAAGTGGACCGAGACCTTTTTGGCAGCGACTAAGAATTGTGTACCGAGTCGTATACAAAAAGACCAGGTGATGCTCCATGGTGCACGCCCGCCGTCTGCAATGTCAAGATATAGGTGGAACGCATCCATGAGCGCGCTAAGCTAAAACCATCACTCTGGCTACACAAAGGCAGCTGAGAAACAAATACATTGATGACAACTGTTTAAGTGCCAAATGTTTTACTGAGTCAACGGCTTTTTCGGCGCGCAATGTGTGCCGAGAAAAGCTGTTGACTTGGGTATTCTTTCTGGAACCATAGGCATGCTGGTACTTGAATGAAAGGTTTGTTTACGAGGAATAAGAATCTGAGATCCATATGATAATTCAGACTAGTTTTACTTTATTAGATCGACTTCAGACATGATTGGCACTGAAAGAGTTAAAACATGCAGAGAAGGATTACTTTGATCGCCTGGCCGAATCAGTAAATGGTACCAAACAAAGGAAAAAGGGTTGGTGGAAAGCTGTCAAATTCTTTAACAGACAACGAAGCAAAAGTTCAACTTTTAAATGATTTCTTCATTAACCAAACCTCGACACAAATTTTACTCCACCGGCACAACTTAAAAATATTGCTAGTAAATTAGAAAACCTCACTGTCAAGAGTAACGAAGTATTTTGGATACTAAAAGCCCCCGACTCTTCTAAAGCAAACGGCCCTGACGGTATAAGTGCATGCTTGCTCAAAGAAAGAGCTTCATCTATATCAGATTCTTTTGTAAATCTGTTTAACATCTCCTTGACGAAATGAAATTTCCCAGCCAACGGAAAAAGACCAACGTGGTTAAAATATTTGAAAAGGGATCAACAAACCACTTCAATAATTACAGACCCATATCTTGATTGAATAATTTAAGGAAGGTTGTCGAAAAAGTAGTTTTCAAATACAGGTTCAATTTCTTTGGGGATAACGCCGTTTTTGTAAGAATTTTAGTCTGGTTTCATACCAGGTGATAGCGCGGTCAACCAACTTGTGATTAGTTTTGTGAAGCAGTAGACCTAAAAAATGATGTTAGAGTGGTATTTTGCGACATGACTAAAGCTTTCGACCGTGTCTATCACCCAGGTCTATGAAACAAATTACAGAATTCTGGTATAGGAGGACCGTTGTTGCAATGGTTTCGAGATTACCCGGATGGACGCATGGAGAGGATCGTTGTACATGGGGCATCGTCTAAGTTGGGTCATGTCCACTTGGGCGTCCCTCAAGGTTCTGTTCATGGTCCATTGTTATTTCTTATATACATTAAACATTAAGGGCAATGTTAATATAGTACAATCATCTATACAACACTTTTTATTACGGTAGATGATACCACTGCGGCTACAAGTGTCCTTAATACTGATTTGCGTGAACTGGAGGATTGGTTGCGGCAGTAGTTAGTGTCTTTTAACCCCGGGAAACAAGCAGCATTTTTTAAAGCGAAATTCATAACAATATCCCGACTTAATATTTATGGAAAAAAATTAATGACGGAATCTGAACATAAATATCTGGACTAAATCTTCCGTTCTGACGTGTCCTGGTTTAATTCGTCATTCTTTCCTTCAATTGTACGTTTGTGGAACAACTTATCTGAAAATGTAAGATATTCTGAGGATCGATCTGTCTGAGTTCAAGGTGAAACACGATCGGATACAAAAAAAGTGCAAACTGTTCTATCGAAGTGAAAGAAGGCTTGCTGTATCCCATGCGCGTTTGCGCATGGGGTGCAGCAAGCTGAACTTTGCTCTTTTTAAGAAGGGTTTGACAGCAACTCCCTTGTGTACTTGTGACAATGGAAGCGAGGATGTGTTCCACTTTTTTGCGAATATCCCTTTCATATAACCGCTAGAAATGTAGTACATACTTAAATAATTCTTTTTGCACCCTTTACAATTCCAACTCTTTTGTATGGCTCCAAGACATGCACAACTCAGCAAAACGAAGCGATTTTTTATGCAGTCTACGATTTCATTAAGGCAACAGGCAGACTGGGAGCAGTCACATAGACTTTGGTGCAGGATACTCAATGAGTTCACTTCATTACACTATCTGTCTACCTATCGGTTTGCTGGATAGAAGGCGTACTTCCAATTCCTTTCCCCATATGTGGCGTTCTGTATCGTTGTCCCTGTTGAACTCGTGGGGCGTCACCACTTGATCTGTTTTTGTATTGTGATGTCTACTATCAGTGATCCTATTCCCATGTATGTCATTGACAAATTGGTTTTTCTCCCACTTTCTCTGTGCGCAAGAGGGATTTATATAAGGCATCGCCCTGTTTCCCAATTGTATTTTTTGAAATAAAAAATATGTTCAAGCCAATGTATTTCGACCTCGTAGGTTTCTAGACCAAAGTTCCACAAATAGAAATTAATCATAAGCATGACATTTTTCTTACTTTTGTCACGTTTGCCATTTTGTTTCCACAAGAAAACACCTTGCAGAGTATAGTGTCACATGCCTTGATATCGTTATTCGTTATCCAAAATCTATACCTTCATAATCTTAGACTTCCGAAACTTCACAAAAAAAACAAACAAACAAAAAACACACAAAAAAACAAACAACCAAAAAACAAACAAACAAACAAAAAACAAAAAAAAAAAACAAAAACAAAAACAAAAAACATTGTCTGGATTATTGAATTTGCAGCAGTTAAATTATCTCGTGAGTGATACTCATGCAGGCTCGTTCCTGGTGTCACAGAAACTTGGTTTCCTTGACGCAAGATTCCACAAACCAGCTGCTGTTGATACAGCGTAAATTGATGAAATGACAAACTTACAGGTTTCATAGTGACCTTTTTCAACCTTGATGTCTTCTAACTTGCATAAACATTTGTTCTGAAGCTCTTGAGAACTCGTCTTTGTTCAATCACATACTCCCATCAATATATCTGGACATTATCATTTGGACAATACCTTGTTGTCTTCGTAATTTCATTAACATTTGTTCTGTAAATCTGAAGAACTCGTCTATATGCAGCTGCATGCTGCGATCTTGCCTGCGAAGCAGACTCCGCTTTCACCCCTCGGCCCATATAAGCCCGAGGGGTATTGCTATCGCCCGCGTCTGTGTGAAACCTGCGCGCGTCCGTAGGTCCGTCCGTGTGTACCTTCTTGCGCGCGATTTCAGAAGAACCGGAAAAGGTGGGATCATGAAACTTTTTTAGTTGATCATCCTTTTTGAAGTTTACCTCATGTTCGAAGGACGATGACCTTGGCCCAATTTTAAGGGCACCTAGGTTAATTCTCCATGAATTTCTTGCAATATCAGGAGAACCAGAATTGCTAGGATAATGAAACATATACAGGTAATCATCCTTGTAAGGGTCTTCGTCAAGTTTGAAGGCAGGGACCTTGATCTAATTTGAAGATCACCAGAGGCAATTTTTCTCTTTAACAAATGTCTTGTACGTGAGATCTTAGTAACTGCACAAGATAGGATCATAAGACTTTTACAGTTAATCACCCTTGTTTAACTTATAGTCCACTTAAGGTTTTAAGGACAGTGACCTTGACCTGATTTCAAGGTCACCAGGGCCAATCCACTTAGAAAGTTGAAAGGCATATCAGATGAACCAGAAAAGCTAGGTTCACAAAATTTTTACAGTTGATCTCCCTTTCGAAAGGTGAATTCAAGTTTAAGAGAGAATGATCTTGACTCGTTTTTAAGGTCACCCTGGTCAATTTACATGGAAACTATTGCCACATCAGAAGAGCTATTTGTGCTAAGATCAAGAAACTTCCATAATTTATACAACTTTGATAGGGTCTGCTTCAATCTTGAAGGACAGTGACCTTGACCTAATTTCAAGGTCACCAGAGACATTTTGCGTGCATGGGTCCGGGTGTTTCTTTTTCATTGCTTGCGCATGATATGTGAAGATTTGAGCAGTTCGAGGTCATTCTCTGCGAATTTTCTGCAGTGTTGTCTCATGATTAGATGCGATTGAATCGTGAAATTTGTTGCACTGTATAGTAGGAGCAAAGATAAACAGAGGTTGCCAGGAAATATTTGAATGCATGCTATTGCATACCTGTCAGGTCTTTCCACCTTTCTTAGCATATACTTTCGATTTTTTTTCATGAAATTTGGCTTTCTGAAGTATTTGCATGGGATTTACCAATGTTTTCACCGTCTCTCATGAAAATATGGATTTTTTTTGTCTATTGCTCTGATAGGCCTCCTGCGGAGACAAACTCCCATCAACACTTCTGGGCATAATAGTTGGACAATAACTTTGAGCGTTAGTTTTCTCAAGCCACTTGTTAGCAGTAAGACCCTTCTTTTCTCAAATTATACAGCTGATTCTATAGTGGACAATATAATTTGGTATGCCTTAATTCTGAAACTTATCTATTTTTTATGAATGCATAACATATATTGTCATTTCAGCATACAAATCTACCTATGCCATAATATTAATCCTCTTCAGTGGAAAAAGGGACACCCCTGAAATGTTAAGGCTATATGGTCATTTAAGTTAATGTAAACAGTATGAAAGTTACTTCTGCACAAAGTCATAATATATTTCTGAAAATTTTTCATAAACATAATATATATATATATATATATATATATATATATATATATATATATATATATATATATATATATATATATATATATATATACACGTCACAATGGCTTCAAAAATACTGCGAAAGTATTGATCCCCAAAATGTTCAATTGTTTGTCTGTAAGCATGACCGAACGTGAAAACGCGTGGGGGGGGGGGATTACATATAGTTGTGGATATAATTCATTTTATTTTAAAAGCACCAGAGCAGTTTCTAAAGTTTAGTACATGCACATAATCCAAAGCAACATCTTAGAAATTATTTGTAACTGTTTTATCCATGGTGTAAAGGGAGCAAAATATATATTTCCCACTGTTTGTATTTCTTGTAAAATCCAGTATAGATCTTCATTTTTGCAAGCATGTTTCCAACAACAGTGAGAGACATTTTCCATATCAAGGCACAGTTAAGTTGTTACCTTCCATTGTCCGCCGTCAGGATTTATATGTCAATATGGTCATTAACCCTCATGTTAAGTTTGAAGGGTTTTTAATTTCTTCGATTTTATTTTAAATTAGGTTTTAATATATGCTCTACAACATATCTTGCTGCTAAAGTTAAGAGGAAATTCCGTAAATGACACAATTTTCTGTTTTTGGGCTTTGTAGTACTTCACTTAAGTTCCCCATGTCTTTACCAGATGTGGAAAACAGCTGTAGACATTATCTTTTTAGTGTTCACCAAGCTTTTTCATGCTGTTAAACATTTGCATCTATTAAAAATGTATCCTTGTGTACTGCTTGGATTGCATCAATGGAATTTAGTTGGATCAGGACTTTTTTTTCAACAGGCACTGGCCTCATACAAATTTCACGAACTTGCATGCGACCCTACTGGTTCACGCCCAATGTCATTTTGGGACAATTATTGATGATCAACACATACAAAAGTTTATTTCCTGTAACCCCCGTGTTTTATTCCAAAGGTAGTTTCGTCATAGAAATTATTCTTGTTTGCAATGCCCCCCATGTGAAATTAAGACCAGTGGTTTGGCCGTCTGGGATTATCAACTACGTACACACAAGAAACATATCTTCAATGATAATTCGATTTGTTTTGCATGGACTTACACCGAATTGTGTTGTGAAAAAGTTTGTTTCCTAAAACATGTGCAATTTTTTGAAAATTGTTTAGGACCCTTGTGTAGTTAAATGGAGGACATTCAGCATGCAGGCTGAAGTCGTGGTCATTTGGTCCTAAAACATTTATGCAAACACTGTTACCCCCTGCCTATGCCCTACAAGGTTATAATTTCCACAATGTGTCATAACGAAACAAAAGGTCGGCACATCATATTCTCATGACCTGCTTGAGCTACAGCCAATATTGTTCCATCACTTTGTTCATATGCAATTATTGCCAAATTGTGTTAAGTCAGTCAATTTAATGGTAACTATAAAAGAATTGTATTTTCAATATGAAAACAGCCTCATAGCGACATTTAGCTTGTGTCATGATACACGTATGTTCAAAAGATAAACAACTCGCTAACACATGATCCAAACTATGTATTGCATCAATGATGGATACTTTATGTTGAAAATCCTCGTGACTGAGCCCGGGAGACGGAGATTTGTATGACATGGGGATGACGCACAGCTTATACAAGAGGGGGGTGGCAGTAAGCAATGGATGTATACTGGCGATAGATCTTTAATATCAGCAAAAGTACAGCAACATGGACAAAGCCAACAATATCAACGCCACAAAAGCGCCAAAATGGTCCATTTGAATTGATGTTTATAAGGCCCTAGCAGCTGGAATTTTTTGATAACCAGGCAAGCGGACAACGACAGACACCGTCGGGAAAGTCTCATTACCCTGGGTGTAAGTGCTAAATCTGGGACAAACGTGACCTGCCAGATTGACCTGTCGCCGTGTTTTCGCCCGTCCGCTTGGTCTGCCCTTTGGCTACATGATAATTGTTTTGGGGATGAAAAATGGCTCAATTTCCAATTGATCTTCTATGGTTACCTGGGTGACAGTCTTTTGTACAAAAGGGCACACATACTGCTAATGGCCAGGTGAAAATGACAAACTTTCTAATTGGTTCAATAGTCAATGAGAAGAGTTGCAGTGCACTTTTGTAACCCGGACTATTAATAAAATGTGGTAGCCCTGTGGCAGAATGACTGTGGTAGAGATAATACGGAGCTCGGTGTGTTTTGGAGACAATTCCAACCACAACTAGAAAAGAAGATTTGATTTACAACAAATCTGTCTGGCGGCCTCTAAAATGAGAACAGTTTGAATCCCTACACTTTGCCATTGTTCAACATAATCTAAACTTTGTGTGTTTGTCAAATTTGCATAAATTAAAATACCATCACTTTGGTTCTTGGCTCATTGGATGTGGCCATGTCACAAACCTAAAAACTGAAGTTTGAATGACACCACCATCTATAATAGTTTTGAAGCTATTCAAGATTTAGATTTTGTGTATTTGCCTTATTTGCATAAATTAAAATCCTACAACTTTGGTTCATAGTTCATTGGATGCACCTATGTCAGAAACCTATAAATTGAAGTTAAAAAGGAACCTCTATCTGTAATAGTGTTGAATCTATTCAAGATTAATTTAAATTGTGTATATTCACCTAATTTGCACAAATTGAAATTCTGCAACTTCGTTTCATGGTTCATTGCATGCGGCTGTGTGAAAAACCCATAAATTGAAGTTTAAAGGGCATCTCAATCTATAATAGTTTTGAAGATATTCAAGATTTAAATTTTGCAAATTCACCTAATTTGCACAAACTAAAATCCAACAAATTTGGTTCATGGTTCATTGGATGCGGCTTTGCCTCAAACCCACAAAATGAAGTTGGAATGGCATTTATATCTCTAATAGGTTTGGGGATATTCAACGTTTGCATTTATTATGCCTCTAATTTCTACAACTTTCATTTACTGTCCATTATATATGGGCCAAACCCATTCATCTACATTGAAATTTTGTGTGTATCTGAAATCGTTTTAAAATTTCCATTGCCGGTAATTTACATAATTTTAAACATTATGACCATTCCAAACGATATGCATAATTTCACGGGTAGGTCAGTCACCATTGCAAGTTTGGAGTTATCGAAATAATTGTGTCTGAGAAAACTCTGGACAAATTTGGTCGTAAAGAAAGACAGAAAAAAAAGAAAGAATTCTTGAAAACACAAATGTCTCGGTTCACACTCAGACATATTGATGTGGCTATTTATACTAAGCACAAGTGCCTTCGGCTGTTCCCAGGTAACAAACAAAACTGTCGTCAAAGGAGGTAATGTGTAAAAGGAGAAAGAACATCCATTTTAAACATGTTGCAACAAATGTTCAGGTTACCAAAGGCCTAACAAAAATATATGTGAGGTTCCGATAACCCAACCGACCCCACTAAAAAGGCTAAAGTGCCGAACCTAAATATTTTTTTTATGACACATAAAACAAAAATAAAACGCTTTAAGCTGCCTTTCCTTGATAAATATTGATCGACCCTGGCGGAAAGATTTTATCGAGAAAGTGGCCGTGGTGTGTCGGTCTTTTTACAGTAAAGTCAACTCAAACGCAGTATTTCATTTCAACTTGTCTGGAGTGGAGGGTTAATTTGGGCCGGGAAGACAGCATCGCTGCATAGACATGGTTGTTCGGTGAAACAGCATAGCCATAGCCCTGGTTGAAAGATTTTATCGAGCAAGCGGCCGTCATGTGCCATTATTTTGCAGTAAAGTCAACTCAAACAGCATTTTTATTGCAACTTTTCTGGAGGGTTAACTTGGAAAACAACATAGCAACACGAAGTTCAATAAGGCATAGCCATGGTTGTTCAGTGAAACAGCATAGACCTGATTTGATAGCCCAGTGATCATTATCGTAATATTTCGCTAGGTGCTAAGTGCCCGTTCTCCGAGTTACCATGGCAAACAGTCATTAAAGTAGTTTTAAAACATGACTTACTATCTTAATTTTAATCTGCCATCTCGGTTGTGAATGATGCGGTTATCATCGTCAGCTACAAATCCAAATGCGACACCATAAGTCAAGCTGGCAAATCATGTACCATTTTGAACATGGCGCAATGCATTGAGGGAAAGTCACACAAAAATACATTTGATTTGGATATCACAGTGAATCGCGGCCACAGCATATATCAAAGCATTATTGACGCTCTGAAAATATTTGCAAAATATATACTTTTGGTTTGATATATTATACCCCCCACACACCTCAAAATCAACCGAATACTACTATCTTCATTTTCAAACCATTGGGTGCGGAATCCACAATTTTCACAATGGCAGCCAAGTTTGTGGGTTAGTCCCGATTCGATATTTTGTAGAGGAAGTTTTCAAAATATATGTGTGATTAGTGTTAACTGAAGGTTAATTTGTCAAATGAATGTAATGTAAAATGGAACTTTTCCAGTGTGCTTACAGGCCTCCTGTTTCTTGGAAAAGTGTGCAAACCAGGGGAGAGAAAAATGATAACATGCACACCTCTTCGTTGTTCGGAAAATGTACAATCTATAGGGATATAAAATAGGTATGTAAGCTGCGGCATGCAAACTTATGTTTGGGTAAAGAGCTGAACATGGAGCCAAGCCATGGTTCGGTGCTATCCATTATTATGAGTGGCTCTAACCCAAAATATACTCTGGAGGCATATTTTGGAGGGTGTGTGTGCAGTTTAGCTATCTCTGCTTGAGGAATTTTGTTAGACTGTACGAGATGCTCAAGGGTGGCTGGGGGATCACTGAACTCATCCCACAGATGTTCAATCCAGGATAATGTCTAGAGATCATGCAGGTCAAGGCAGCATTTGGATGTTGTTGTCATTCAGGCACTGTTTACATGACTGGCAGTGTGGCGTCTGGCGTTATCTCGCTGGAAGATTCAATCTGGATGTCGCCGTGTCCACTGTACCACTATGCGAAGAATCTCATTCACGTAACACTTGTCAATGACTGTACCATTCACCCTGAGCAGGTCAGTTCTTCCTGCTGCAATGGACACACCATTACGCTGTCACCTCCATGCCGGTCATGCTGTACAATGCGTCCTTCTGCAGATCTCTCTGATGGTGTGTGGTGTACCCTTATGTGACCAACGTAAAAATCAAGACAGAATCTGGATTGATCCGACCAGATGGCATTTCTCTACCGCTCCAGCGTCCAGTTTAAGCACTCCTAAGAGCCTTGTGTTGCGGGCCAAGAGGGATTCAGTCAACACTCTCGTTGTTATTAGCCCAAACTTTTTACTGAATATCTGAGTGATCTTAGTGACTATCTGAGTAAAACCAGTGGCATACGAATCAGTGATGTTTTCCTTTACTATTTGTTGCATGCAGATGACCTGGTACTATATTCCGACTCACCTGAAAGGCTTCAACTGCAAAATTGATGGGCTCTTTGAATTTTGTAAAGAATGGCATAAGATTTTAAGCTTAACAAACACTAAAATCTAATCTTCAACAAAAGAGATAATACTCACATATTCTACTTAAATGATGCCTAGATAGAAACAAGTACCAGCCATTAGTATTTAGGTGTTTGGTTAAAAGCAACCAAATTTGACTTTTTGGACATACTTATGAGTACTTAACCAGTCAAGCCCAATAAAGCCGTTTTTCAAGCCACTTGATTTAGTGACCTTATTGTTGGGAAACTCAGTCCTGTAATAGCATTTAAGGCCTTTGACACTCAGATATTACCCATTCTAGAATACGGTGCGGAGATAGGGTGCAAAGGTAAACCAATAGACGCTATTGGAACTTTTCGGCTAAAATATATATATAAAATGTGCTTTGGGTCAGGCAACAAACACCAACAGACGCTGTTTTTGTAGAGTCTGGCAGGATGCCAATCGCTACCTCTCTTAAACTAAATTAATTAAATGTTGGTTTAGACTTGTAAATCTGCCAGAGTCTCATACTTTGAAAAAAACATACAACACGTCAAAGTTAACAGTCGAGTTTTCGGGAGAAGAACTGGTGTTCCAATTTAAAACAGTTCAATTATAATGATTATTTGGGAAAGCCAGGTTAATCTAGATGAGATAAAAGTTGTACATGAAGTAACTTAAAAACTTCAGTATGTGCATGTTGATCAACACTTAGGCAGAATTTAGAACGGTGACGATACCAAAACACATAAACTGTTCAAAACTTTTAAGTCCCAGTGTACCTTTTAGCCACATTTAAGCGATATCGTGTTGCTTTGTCTAGACTCAGACAAAGCTTACACAACCTAGAGATAGAAGCTGGGCGACATGCCAAGAATAAAACTCACGTATATCAGAGAACATGTAAACACTGTTCCCTTGGGGAAGCTGAAGATGAAATACATTTTTGTTAAATTGTCCAAAATTTGTTTTTCACCTGCAACATCTCCTTCATTATGCAAATCTACATTCTTCAGACTTTAGATCATTGGGTGCTAATTTACAATTCCAAAGATCAATGCCTTCTTGTGATACTGATCTTATGATCTTGCTGGGTAAATTTCCCCAATTAGCATTTGTAATGCATGATGATGTAAGTCCTGATCACTTGGCCGAGTTTAGCATTTGAAATGCATGATAGGAAAACGTAAATCCTAATAACTTAGTCGAGGTTTTTTTTGTTGGTATTGAAACCATATAGGGGACATCAAAGAAGAGCCTTTTTTCGAAAGTCGAATATTCAAGATAAAGTTCGTTTATTCGACTTTTATCTTGAATATTTGACTTTTTTAATCTTTCGCTAGATGGCGCCAAAAGTTTAATATTCAAAATGAATCTCGTTTATTCAACCTTTATCTTGAATATTCGACTTTTTCAATCTTTTGCTGCATGACTCACAAAGTCGAACACTCAAGATAAATCTCGTTTATTCGACTTTTATCTTGAATATTCGACTTGTTTATGGAAGGGATAAGAATATAATCGAGCTATATGTTTTCATTTCTAATAAAAATGTCAGTCAGATCTTGGGTAGCTGAAGATTACTGGCGATCCAGTAGCTTAAATTATTCATGATGTTTATTTATGATTTAAATCAATCATTGTGTTTAGGTTTGATAATGATTATGAAGAAGTTGGGATGGCATTTCCAACTCCAACCTTTACCAACACCAGATATGCAATTGTGGTTATTCATTCATGAACTGTGTAGGGCTATTGAATGAAACTCGCCTACTGCCAAAGTGAGGTTACAGGTCAAGCAAAGGTTGCATTAGACCCTACATGCAGGTTACATGTCTAGAAAGACATTTTCAGTTTGAAACCTGCACTGAAATGACCTGTAATTTACCAAACCAGCTTATATATAAAATTGTTTGATTGCTATTGATTTTTATAGTACAAGTGTTAGCCTATGATCTTAAAATGGGGATGTAAAGACGACGAAACAATGTCCCAATATGCTTTGATTGTTTTTATATTGTAACAAGGGCCTTTGGCTTTTCCCAGGTAACAAATTATACTGAGGTCAAAGGAGGTAATGTATAAAGGGTAAAAGAACATCAATTTTAAACATGTTTCAATTAATGTCTAAGCTACTTAAGGACAAACAAAAATATATGTGTGGTTCCGGTAGCCTGACAGCCCCTACTGAAAAGACTAACCCTAAAATTAATGAAACAAAAAAGTTCTTTCAAGCCGCCCTTCCCTTATAAAATTGATGGACCCAGGCTGAAAGCTTTTATCGAGAAAGTGACCAATGTGTGCCGTTATTTTGCAGTAGAGTCAGCTCAATGACAACATTCTATTTCAACTTATTTGGAGGGTTGGCGTGGGCTGGATAAAGTCGAATAAAAGAGATATTGAATATTTGACTTTTCCTTTGCCTTCTGAGGGGATAAGAATATAATCCAGCCTTATGTTTTCATTTGTAATAACAATGCCAGATGGGTCTGTGGTGGATAAAGCTTATTAGCGATTCCGTATCTTAAATTATACATGATATGAAATAAAAATAGACTTTATTGACTCCATCACAAATAATACAATGCGATATTTTGTCAATATAAACACACACATACATACAAATAAAATACAAAGGTGCCCTACATATACGAGCATGAAGCACCTATGTGCCCTAATGCTCATACAAACTAAGTTTAAAACTAGACAGGAAGATTTGCTTTAGAGCAAATCTGTCTGTGTGCCTTCCAAAGTTATAAATATTAAATGGTACAACTGTTGTGCTTTGGTACTTCACATTCCATTAAGCTTATGGCTGCATGGAAATTTCCCAAGTCCAAATGACCTTGACCTTTAACCTTTAACCTTTGCAGGTTACATGTAAATTGCAAAAATGTACAGTGTTACAATAACCACAATTTAAGTCCAACATGATTAGAATTGGATGGAAATTGGCCGAGTTATGGCTGAGTGAAACTTTCAAAGGTCCAGGTGATATTGACCTTTGACCTTTAGGGGTCATATGTAATTTTCAAAATGTGCAGTATTGCAATAGCTACAATTTGAGCCCAACATGATCAAAATTGGATAAAAATTGACAAAGTTATGGCTAGAAGAAAAGCCACCATCGAAAGTGGCCTTTCACCTTGAAATGTCCTTTGACCTTGAGATGACCTCTACCTGCAGTAAACCTTGACTTTTAAAATGATATTTTGACCTAAAATTGGCCTTTGACCTTGACATGACCTTGACATTTGAGATGACCTTTGCCTTGCTATGATCGAACTCCTATACACTTGGAACAATATCTACATATTATATAAGATATTGAAGATTTAAAACTTCAATTAGACCTCATTTGCATTTTGAAAAGTGTGACCTCTCATTATAAAAAGGCGAGACTTCAAAAATATGCATTGTTACAATACCTACAATATGAGCCCAACATGATTAAAATTGGATAAAAAATTACCAAGTTATGGCTAGAAGAAAGTCACCATCGAAAGTGGCCTTTGGCTTTGAAATGACCCTTGACCTTGAAATGACCTCTACTTAAAGTGGTTCTTGGCCTTTAAAATCACATTTTGGCTTTAAAATGACATTTGGACTCAAAACTGACTTTTGACCTTGATATGGCCTTTGACCTTGACATGACCTTGACATTTGAGATGACCTTTGCCTTGATATGATTGAACTCCAATACACTCGGAACTACATCTACTATAGTATACAAGATATTGAAGATTTAAAACTTTGATTAGCCCTCATTTGCATAATTTTGATAAGCATGACTTCTCATTATAAAAAGGCTTGACTTCAACTATAGAAGCATAATTGTGCCAAGTTTGGAGTTTGTACGTATAATACTTTTCAAATGAAATTTCGGACAAATTTGCCAGTAAAGAAAGAAGAAAGAAAGAAAGAAAGAAAGAATTCCTAGAAAAACAATATGTCTGTGTTGGCACACAGAATTAAAAAAGGAAAAAAAAAAAAAACACGCTATCAGAACTGCCCTCTGGTGACGATAATGGAACAAAAAAAATTCCAGTCTAATATACCAAATCATCATCGTCCAGTTCCATAATGAACAGAATTTTTTGCGAGTCCGAAAGGGAAGAAAACAAGGGAAATAGTGTACTAATTTGTTAAAAACGGTGATCACGTTGGGTTGAGAATGTTTTACAAGATATTAATATATGTTCTTCATTTTCAATTTGTCCACATGTTTCGCATAATCTTTTCTCTAAGGGGTTTTTTGTTGGTCTTTTGTCCCGCCCAGTTTCAATTTGAATCCCCAAAAGAGTAATACCTTTCCTAATTGCATAATCATACACTAAATATAAATATAGTTCTGCTGGTCCGAAATCATGTTTGAATTTTACATATGTCCTTGATTTCTTATCGTGTTTACTATTTTCGACTAGAGGTTCGTTTCATTGATTTCGAAATAATTTTTGTATCCTTCTTTTTTTGAAACGTATAGTCGGAAAATCGTCCTTATTGCCATCAACATTATTCCACATATTTTCAAAGTGAGTCACATGAAAAAGGTTTTGCAGAGTTTTCAACCATTGAAGTTTCCCAGAATTCATATTATGTACATTACAGAGGAAGCAATCATATAACATTGAATCAGGATTTAGCTTCACTATTAGAAAACCAGTATTTTGACATTTTCGTGAAAACTTTCTGTGAGAGAGGATATTGTCCGAGTTTGCTTAAAACTGCAAAATTACACGCTTTTGTTTTGTTCACACCGAGGCAAAATATCAAATAACTGAGATGTATTTTTTCAAAACTATTGTTTGTACGGTTGTTTACATCAGAATATGCAAAACATTTTTCTGGTTGAATCATGAATGGTCCGAAGACTTCACATGCATAAAGCAAACTTGGGGTAATGAGTTTTTCAAACAATGATAAAGTCACAAAGATGTCCAGATTAGTGTTACAAAGGATTCTTTTTTTAATTTTGCTGTAGCTTCAGTAGCATTAGCACTTAAATTCTTTATTTTTTTAACTTAGTTTGTATGAGCATAAACGCACATAGGTGCTTAATGCTCGCATATGCAGGGCACCTTTGTACTTTTTATATATATATATATATATATATATATATATATATATATATATATATATATATATATATATATATATATATATATATATATATGTGTGTGTGTGTGTGTGTGTGTGTGTGTGTGTGTGTGTGTGTGCGTGTGTATTGACAAAATGTCAAATTGCATTATTTGTGATACAGTCAATAAAGTATATTTCATTTCATGATAAATATTTATAAGTGAAATCATTTGCTCTGTCCAGATTTGATAATGATTATAAAGAAGTAGTGATGACATTTCCAACCCTACTTTAAATGCCAGATACGAATTTCTGGTCATTCATATGTTATATCTACAATTACATGTAAGGATCATGCCGTTAATTTATAGACTTGGTTGGACAACCGGCAAGTTTCCATAGATGAAGGGTGTCAACGCCTGAGAAATCTAAACGTTTCTGGTAGAAGTCTTGCGTGACCAAATCAAATCACCACAGCCTGGACGTGGTTGACTCCACGGCTCAGATGTATGGTTTTACAAGAATGGGGCATAACTGTATCCACGTGCCTGCGTTTGACTTTACTCCACGACGGCACAATCCCAAGTACCCTTTACTACCAGCAGATCTGTTTAGATTTCTGTGGCGTTCACACGCCTTGTCCTGGACAACATATCCAGCTCATGCCTATATATTTGTGACGCGCCCATCGATACCATCACAACACGTGCACAGCCACAGGTACGTCATCTAGCGACAGACTGCATAAACAAGTCGAATAAACGAGATTTATCTTAAATATACGACTTTTGGCGCCATCTAGGGAAAGATTGAAAAAGTCTAATACTCAAGATAAAAGTCGAATGAACGAGATTTATCTTGAATATTCGACTTTTTACTAGAACTGTAATCCAGCCTTATGTTTTCAGTTCCAATAACAAAGTCTTGTCGAATCTTGCATAGCTTAAGATGATTAGTGATTTCATATCTTAAATTACATCTATACATGTTAATCATTCATGAGTGAAATCATTTACTTTTTCCGGGTTTGATAATCTTTTAAAGAGGTTGGGGTGACATTTGAGATCCGACCTTATACACCAGATATGAAGCGGTTGTCATCATACGTGTATCTTATAGGCCCATTGTTTATTAGACCAAATCAAACAATAATTGTTTACAGAGAATGTGTGTGTGTGTGTGTGTGTGTGTGTGTCTGTCTGTGTGTGTGGTGTGCGTGTGTGTGTGAAATAAAATATAGAGGGCAAGACTGAATCATTCATTAAGCCCAATTGTCTTAATCAACATAAAATGAGCACAGTTTATAGCGACAACTTATTCAGGCATCTTTCATTCGAGCCCTAATGTTGTAAACCTACAATTTTGCATGATTACAATATAAAACAATCCAAGCATCGATACCATCACAACAAAATGTGTACAGCTACAGGCGAGCCACTAGCGAGACACTGGAAAGATGGAATATTCAAGATGAAAGTCGAATAAACGAGATTTATCTTGAATATTCGACTTTTTGCACCACCTAGTGAAAGATTCAAAAAGTCGAATATTCAAGATAAACGTCGAAAAACCCCGAGATTTATCTGGAATATTTGATTTTTTTCCATATTGCCTCTTGGTGAATAGAAATAAAATCTTCCCCTATGGTTTCATTTCCAATAACAATGTCTGTCGGGTCTTGCATAGCTAAAGATGATAGGCGATTCCATATCTTAAATTATACATGTTAATTATTCATGAGTGAAATCATCTACTTACGGTGGTCATCATACCTGGACCTTTTAGGCCCATTGTTTATCGAACCAAATCAAATAAAAAAATGTGTGCAGAGAGAGAGAGAGAGAGAGAGAGAGAGAGAGAGAGAGAGAGAGAGAGAGAGGAGAGAGAGAGAGAGAGAGAGAGAGAGAGAGAGAGAGAGAGAGAGAGAGAGAGAGAGAGAGAGAGAGAGAGGAGAGAGAGGCTGAATCATTCGTTAGGCTCAAGTGTCTTAAAGCATTATAGAATGAACAATTTATTTTATTACCGACAACTTATTCAGGCACTTTTCATTCGCGCCCTGTTGTTGTAAACCTACAATTTTGTATTATTACAATATCACAATAATCAAAGAATACTAAGACATTTTTTCAGCATCCTTATATCCCCATTTAAAGATCATAGGCTATAATACCTTTACTATAAAAATCGATTGCAGTCAAACAATTTTATTTTTAAGTGGGTTTTGAAAATTATAGGCAATTTCAATGCAGTTTTCAAACTGAAAATGTCTTTCTAGACGTGTGACCTACATGTAGGCGCTAATGTTACCTTTGCTTGACCTGTAGCCTCACTTTGGCAGTAGGCCAGTTTCATTTAAGGCACACAAATAAATGAACAGAATTCCGAATCTGGTGTTGGTCCAAGTTGGAGTTGAAATGCTATCCCTACTTGGTCATAATCATTATCAAATCTAGACACAATGAATCATTTCAATCATGATTAAATATCATGAAAAACTAAGATACTGGATCGCTTGTAATCTTTAGTTACGCAAGACCTGACTGACATATTGATTAGAAATAAATATATAAGGCTCGATTGCATTTCTATCCCTCCCAAAAGGAAACGAAAAAGTAAAATATTCAAGATAAAAGTCGAATAAACGATATTTATCTTGAATATTCATTTTTGGCGCCAACTAGAGAAAGATTGAAAAAAGTTGAATATTGAAGATAAGTCTTTTATATGTCCCCTATATGGCTTTCTTCTTCTTCTTCTTCTTCTTCTTCTTCTTCTTCTTCTTCTTCTTCTTCTTCTTCTTCTTCTTCTTCTTCTTCTTCTTCTTCTTCTTCTTCTTCTTCTTCTTCTTCTTTTTCTTCTTCTTCTTCTTCTTCTTCTTCTTCTTCTTTTTCTGTTTTGTTTGGGGTTTTTTTGGGTGGTGGTGGTGGTTTTTTGTTTTTGTTTTTGTTTGTTTTTGTTTTAGTGTGAATGTTGATCGCATGTCTGGGTTATCTCTATGTACATAATAACTCTGTTTATTCTGTAGCATTACTGTATCTTGTCATATTTGTGGCCATGTCATCTGATGATATGAACAATCTGGTGCCTGGACCTTTCCGTCGATGTTATGACTCGGTCAGCATCTTTTACAAAAGACTTGTCATGTGACTTGCTTCAGTATTCAATGAGGTGAGGGTTGATAACTTAATCCAAACATACATGCAGAATTGAAAGGCATATATTCATGTACAATTATACACAAAATACGTTAATGAATTGAAATATATAAAGTTTCACTTGCGCCAGACCCCAATGATTATATTTAATAGCAACATATTTATGTAAAAAAAATATAAAAAAACAAAACAAATTAAAATTGATACTAACATAAACAAAGATGTAACAAAAAAAATTATAATTTCGGTCACATGAATACACATGTGAGCACAAAAATTCGGGTAAGTTGACAGTGATTATGACCAATTAGGTCATTGCTTGATACATGTAATAACCGCGCATGTACAGTACCGCATGACATTGACGCACGCTGGTAGTTGGTATGTCGTGTGAAGAATTTTAAATTAAAAAACAAAACATACAGAATAAAAACGAAAACTAACCGAGCAAAATGTCTATGTGTGTGTCTACATAAACTTCTATTGATTTTTACTGAAGAGAAAATGTACTCTATTTGGGTGAATGTAGCTTTTCATTTATGACAAGTGGAATGTGAAAGTTAGTCAACCGCACACATAAAATCTGCAGGGTGCCTGTTCTTTTTCAGGTTCCCCCCCCCCCCTCTCTCTCTCTCTCTCTCTCTCTCTCTCTCTCTCTCTCTCTCTCTCTCTCTCTCTCTCTCTCTCTCTCTCTCTCTCTCTCTCTCTCTCTCTCTATGTCTACCTGTCTGTCTGTTTGTTTGTCTTTACAATTAGACCATTAAATTTGAGGGGACAATCTCATTTTGGTGATCTGAATAACAGATGTGAATACCACTTACCATTTGAATTCATCTGAATAACAACAGTATTTCATTGTTACTTGCACTTTGGCTCTTCCAGTGATGACTGCTCTTCCACGTTTCTTATTATACAGATATTCCTGTTAAAGTAATGATCAAATACTCTTCCACGTCTCTTATTATACAGATATTTCTGTTAAAGGAATGATTAAATACTTTTCCACGTCTCTTATTATACAGATATCCCTGTTAAAGGAATGATCAAATACTCTTCCACGTCTCTTATTATACAGATATTTCTGTTAAAGGAATGATCAAATACTTTTCCACGCCTCTTATTATACAGATATTCCTGTTAAAGGAATGATCAAATACTCATCCACGTCTCTTATTATACAGATATTCCTGTTAAAGGAATGATCAAATATTCTTCCACGTCTCTTATTATACAGATATTTCTGTTAAAGGAATGGTTAAATACTGTAAGCATGGTTGTGATAAATAAGAAAAGTTACACGGAATATTTAACTTTTTGCAGAGGCATGATTACGTGACGTAATGTTTTGGTCATAACTTGAAACTGTGTATCGGCAGTATGCAACCCCTATGTATCTATATGTACCGTCATTTTGTGCCAAATCTTTATCAGTTTTAGTTACTATTTGTTGTGTAACTTATTTATTTCTTTTTTCATATGTACAAATGGGACTAATATAGGGTCCAGTCCTAGTAAAATGTATTTAAACCAAATTAAGATTTAATAGTACCGAGTTGAAGCAATCTTACTAGTTGCCCATCATAAACTATCTTCTGTTTCTCTTCTTATTTCTTCTCTCTCTCTCTTTCTTGTTTCTTTGTTCTGTTGCTGTGTATTAAAATTTGGATCTTTGAGTCAAGTAGAATCTTCACATTGAGAATGTTGCATATCTACTTATTGGATGGCTACCAGTGCGGGTTTTTGTGCAATCAAAAACGTTACTACAACTTCTCCGCTCTGAGGTCAACCCCACCAAATATGCTGAACAAGTAAGAGAAGCTGGAAGTAGTATGCACCTTGCTGCTCACAAAGTTCTCTTTGAAGCAGTTTCAACTATGTTCATTTTAACAAATAGGAAACACATGCAAAGACTTTCCCAAAAAGGATATGCCCAAAATACAGGAACAATAATTTGCCTGCACGTGACCATCAGCATGAAAGGGATTGAAGAAGACATCACGTACTCTTCCTGTCCTTGCTACAGCTTCCACCAGCACACCGTCTAGTGTTGAACTGACAAAACGTGACATGTCTATATCCAAGGATGTTTAAGTGCTTATTTCTTTTGCACCTGTGTCCAAAGTTATAGATTTATTGATGCTTGTTTGATCCATACAGTTCTTAGAACGGGATTTGTTGAAAGAATTGAATTTTGCGAGTGAGGAGTTTGTGAATGGAATGAAAGATGTCTGGTGTCTGTATATGCAATACTGAGCACCAGCTCATTATGACAAATGTGGAGAAAACTGGCAGTCTCGGTAAGATCATAAACTTCCAATTTGCGATGTTTAAGTCCTGTAGTTATACTCATGGAAATTGATCTTAGAAAATAGCATATCTATTGTGGATAAAGAGGTCTTTGTTCATAGGGATTTTGAAGGAACAAGTACAACCATCAATCGCCCTGGGGGACAATACCACAAGATGACAAAATCAACACAATAGGTCTTAAATTGCAACAAATATGTATAACTTCTTTCGAAACTGCCACCTCCGCCCCCCCCCCTTTCATCCCTCGAAAAAAAAGGTGGGACAAAACGATCCAACTAAAAACATTGAAATAGCGCACAGATAATACATCATAGGTTTTGGTCTACACAAAAGTTAGTACATGTATCAAAACTAGAAAAAAAATGTTTCAAAGCAAATCTGTCCGTGTGCCTTCAAAAGTTGTAAATATTTGATGCTACAACTTTCGTCCTTTGGTACTTCACATTCCATTAAGCTTACTCCTTAATGAAAATTTTATAGTCCAAAGACCTTGATCTTTTACCTTTAGAGGTCAAATGTAAATTACAAATTTGTGCAGTGTTGCAATACCTACAATTTGAGCCTGACATGACTGAAATTGGATGAAAATTGAGCAAGTTATGGCCACATGAAAATTTAAAGGGCCAAAATACCTTGACTTTTGACCTATAGAGGTTACAAGTAAATTACAAAAAGGCACGGTGTTACAATATTTACAATTTAAGCACAACATGAATCAGATAAGATGAAAATTGACCAAGCTATAGCTAGATGAAATTTTCAAAGGGCCAAATGACATTCACCTTTAGAGGTTACACGGTAAGTGCAGAAATGTGCAGTGTCGCAATACCGACAATTTGAGATTGGATGAAAATTGACAGAGTTACGGCTGGATGAAAATTTCAAAGGTCCGAATGACTTTGACCTTTGACCTTTAGAGGTCCCATGTAAATTACAAAAATTGCAATGTTACAACATCCCTTTTTAAAGCCCAACATAAATCAAATCACATGAAAGTTAATTAAGTTATGGCTAGACGAACATTTGACAGGGCCAAATAACCTTAACCTTTGACTTTAGACGTCAAACGTAAATCACAGAAATGTGCAGTGTTACAATATCTACAAGTTGAGCCCAATATGATCAAAATCGGATACAAATTGACCGAGTTATGGCTAGAAGAAAATTTCAACTGTCAAAATAACCTTGACCTTTGACTTTAGAGGTTAAATTTAAATAACAAAAACGTGCAATGTTACAATATCTACAAGTTGAGCCCAACATGATCAAATCGGATACAAATTGATCAAGTTATGACCAGAAGAAAATTTCAAATGTCAAAATGACCTTGACCTTTGACCTTTAGGGGTCACATGTAAATGACAAAAATATGCGGTGTTGGAATAACGACAGTTTGAATCCAACATGGTTGAAATTAATTGAAAATTGACCGAGTTATGGCTAGAAGAATATTTCAATGGCAAAATGACCTTGACCTTTGACTTTTAAAGGTCACATGTAAATTGCAAAAATGTGCAGTGTTACAAACATATTAATTGAAGTTGGATTGCTCACCTCTACCTATAATAGTTTTGGAGATATTGTAGATATAGATTGTCAAATGGCCGTAATTTGCATATTTTTCAAAACCTCTTTGCAAAAACTCAAGACTTCCTGCAAGAAGTATACATGTAATCATGCCAAGTTTGGAGTTTCTAAGTATAATAGTTTTCAAATGAAATTTTAGACAAATTTGCCTGTAAAGAAAGAAAGAAAGAAAGAAAGAAAGAAAGAAAGAAAGAAAGAAAGAAAGAAAGAAAGAAAGAAAGAAAGAATATGGTTGTGTTGGGATATGGACATAAATATCAGCAGGGGAGTATGTAGAAGTGAGTGATACGTACGGTTCACAGTGTAGCAACAGTTTTAGTCATATCGCTGAGCCTTGCGCTATGCACGCGGGCATAAAGCACTAATCTCCAATAGAGAGATTCCTGTAGTTATCCCTGCGCTTTTAATGCTAAAAATGCAATAAATAACCCCGAACGTAAATATTGTTTTATATTTGGCACAGTCAGGAATCTGGATGCAATGTTGCTGCTTGTTTCATGTTTGTTTGATCTTCACCATTATCCGGTGCCTATCAACAAACGACGTTGATTTTTCAAATGTTCGTATGCCATTGACCTCAAAATTTTTAGGCCATGAAGAAAATTAGGAAAAGTTGCATCTCTGCCTGGGCTTTCAATCCAATCGAGGTGAACATGATGAAATTGGTTCCTGGGTTTTTATTTATTTATTTATTTATTTATTTATTTATTTATTTATTTATTTATTTATTTATTTATTTATTTATTTATTTATTTATTTATTTATTTATTTATTTATTTATTTATTTATTTATTTATTTATTTATTTATTTATTTATTTATTTATTTATTTATTTATTTATTTATTTATTTATTTATTTATTTATTTATTTATTTATTTATTTATTTATTTATTTATTTATTTATTTATTTATTTATTTACTTGTTTATCTACTTGTTTATCTATCTATCTTCGGGATAAAAATATATTCTTTGATGTGGGCACAACCAGATAAAGGCAAGTCATGGAAATTAACCAAAGGTGTGGAATTTTACAGTGAAGAAAGAACTTCTCCCGAATTGTCTTATGGCCTTGACCCTTGATTGTTTCTGATAAAGTGCAGGTTATCAAATGATGTGTCCTGAGTCTGGCTGTCCATGAGGCAAGACTATGCCAATCAGTCCACAACTTTGCGAGTTGTGGACAAAAAAGTTAGAGCCTTTTCATAAGTTGGTCATGACCAGGAAAAACGTCATATACACTTCTCGAATACACACGAGGTCTTCATAGAATCATTGCCTTATAACCAGTTATTATGTCAGTATTGCGAATAAATACGTTTTTCCTGTATAATTTCAAAGCAAGTACACTGTTTTTGTAATGTGGCATCTTGAAGTACTCATGCAGCCGTCTGCGAGATTCTATGTTCACAAAACGTGGTTCGAAGCGGATGATAAAAGAGCAACAAAAATAGGGGCAGTTATGGGCTGAGTGACAATGGAGACGCAGTGATATCAACAAAAGTTGGGAGCACAATTTATGGAAGCAATTCCTATGAGCCCTTCCCCTTCCTTGTCCCTTTCCCCCTACAATTGAGGTCCTTTAATTCTAGTTATGTTATGGTTGTATTCCGAGTTTATTTTTGAAAGATACAATTTGTGCCTTGCTTTTTGTGGTATTGGTGTGCATTGTTGATTAGTGTTCATAATTGCTATAAATTGGCGAAAGTTCGTCATCGACCTATTTTTGAACAAACTTGATATTCATAAAGAAAGCAAACTTTCAATACTTCTGCATAAATGTGGGTAAAATCTGTCCTTGTCCTTGGAGACCAGTGTGGAAGATTGAAGATTTTATTTTTGTTACTTTTCAGTTTGTGTAATTTTGATTTGGATGTTCTATACATTTTAATGTCACGCGAGATTCTTGGGTAACGAAAACTTGAACAACGTTTTGGCACATTAACAACAAATATTTAGCAATATTAACAGTGAACTGACTTAAGTGAGTTCTTGGATAGATGTCAATGAATTATCACTAAATGTGAACAAAACGAAATTTATTACCTTCAGTGCAAAACAAAAGGTAGCCCTGCTTTAAAACACCCTGCAACTGCTATTAATAATGCGTGTATCAAAAGAGACCAACCATATTTGGACAGAATAAAGATTTTATTCATTCATTCATTAATTCATTCATTCATTTTGCCACTAAATATCTTTCAACATATTTGAACCAGTTCGTGTGTGCAAAAACGTTGTTTAGTACATTCTTGACATGTTTGTTACATGTTAATTCAATTACCAGCTACTGTCCTACCGAAATATTTTATAGAATGTACCCTATTTATACCAAAAACCCCCATTGTTAGTTTTGAGAATACGAGTTTGTTTTTGTTTTTTTTATTTTGAATTGAAGGCTTGTTCAAACAAACAAAAAAAAGAGTCTTTTTTGATGAAATTGTCTATACGGTTGGACAGTAATTAACGTTGTTGAGAATTACAATTCAAATTATGCTGCAAATTAAATTATCAGTTCAATGGCGTTATTTGCAGTGGTACTGCCATCTATTGACGTTTGTTTACTGGTGCTCTGAATTTTGATGAAGTGCTGGCATGTGTTAAAGTATATCCTGGCTGGTATTACGGCTTCACGTGTTGTTGATAGTAGACTGAATTGGGGAGTAATGGACAGCTGTGTTGTTCGTGTGACTCGCCCACTGACAATATTTATAATGTTCCCTTTTACTCATATTTATGTACCCGATCATCTTCTGAACAGTTTCCATCAGTTTCCCTGTAGGCATTTAATGCTACACACACCAGTGGGTAGTTTGGCTCAAATACAGCGTATTGAAGTCCATGCGAGTGTTCTGATAGCTATATTTCATAGACGTGTTTTCATGATCGGACTAACTTGAAGTTAAAAAAAAAAATGTAGGCCTATATACTGTTTTCACCATGGACGCAACAAAATCATGACCTTTTGCCTTTTGACAGTGAGACGTCATCTACTAGGGCTGATTATGTAGGTTTCTCTACTTCAGCATGAGTTGTTCACACATGATCTGTATGCAATTATGCCGCCCCCATACCAAATGTTAGCCCCATGTGCTGAAAGTTTCAATTCAATTTACGTCTTCCCTCAGCTTGTAGCTCTCAATCTATTAAAATGGAATCAATTCCCCCTTCCTCACATATCTTTTTATTTGACTGAATATACATGTGCATTATTTCAGTAACATATATAGCCAGGAGACCCTGGCCTTATTAAGGCCACAACAGCCGCTATCCCAAGGGCCACCTAAAAATACTATAGATATACAAAAATTGTACTTAGAATACAAGGTTTTAAATAGAGATGTAAGTACCTTACCCAGTAAGCAGGGAAAAAATTATGTCTTACATATTCGCAAAAGCAAATGCAAATGGGGGCTGCTTATGGAGTGTTACAAACATAACAGTTTGGGATAGAACAAATAATATACTTTTCAATATAATATTTTTTATATAGAGGGCAAAACCAATTTTGCTGTGAGTATGAACCTTGTTTATAATGAAGTCAGGGTTTGAGTTCAATGTTTTTATGATTTTATGTCTTAGACAATTTTCTGTCCCTACAAGATTGCTTCTTTCTACAAATATACGGTTTCTATTTCTAACATTGTAATTATGAAGTACAGAAGTTGCATTTATTTTTAAGGTTTTGAAGTATTCAGGTAACTTCCGATCGACCCCACCTCTATTCAAAGTGTTTTAAAAGCCAGTCCGTAACTTTTCCTTCCTTTCTGTTTTCACTGTCCACTTCTTGGAGTCTTTTCCTTTGTTTTTTATGTATTTTGCAATACGAGCTCATTTTTTTTCCTCTCGACCAGCTCATCTGTCTGAAGCGCCGTCTGTCGAAAGCTGTCAACTTGACCCAAATTCAAAGGTCATGATTTATTGTCACATGATGTGAGTAATCATGTGATTCAGTATTTTGATGGATCAAAATGGCGACCACTGGGTATGGGCAGAACGTGCAGCTTTCGGAAGAAGATATGATATACGATAATAATGTCACAGAGACGACGCGTTTGTTGGGTGCAAGTGGAAATTCCGGAACCTCAGTTCAAGGATCCCGTAAACGGCAAGTCATAGCGGCGTTGACGGCATGTCTGAGCGCCGTGAGTTGTGGTTTCGTTCTGGGCTACTCTTCACCGACGATACCTGGATTGCTGGCGGCTCAACTGATAACGAAGGATCAAGAGTCATGGTTTGGCTCCCTGATCAATATAGGGGCCTTGTGTGGGGGGCCGATAGCTGGTTTACTGGTGGAATTTATCGGGAGGAAAGGAATGGTGATGTTTTGTTCACTCCCGTTCATGTCTGGGTGGCTAATGCTGGCCTTTGCTCGTGGATATTTGCTGCTTTATTTTGGGCGTATTCTTTGCGGGGTAGGCCTCGGCATGTCTTGCCTATGTGTACCAATATACATTGGCGAGACTGCATCAAAGGAACTGCGTGGAACCTTAGGTTCATGCTTCCAGCTTTTTATAACACTGGGCGTCCTGTTTGCCTATGTGCTGGGGATGTACTTGAACTGGGTGTGGTTGGCATTGGTTTCTGCCTCATGTGCTGCGCTTACTGTTACGTTAATGTTTTGGATGCCGGAGACACCACGCTGGTTGCTAGCCAAAAAGCAGCATGTAGCGGCTCTTAAAGCTCTCACTTGGTTGCATGGTCCCAATTTTAACGTTGAAGAAGAGTGCAAGGAAATAGAAGAAAATCTTCTCCAGCAAGCGCCAATGTCTATACGCGAGTTTAATAATCCACAACTGTACAAACCACTTCTGATAGCCCTGGGGATTATGCTCTTTCAGCAGATAGGAGGCATAAATGCGATAATTTTTTATGCCTCGGACATTTTCGACACAGCAGGATTCAAAAACCCTTCCTTACCAGCTATTATTGTTGGTTCCGTACAAGTCATAGCAACTTTTATAGCCAGTATGCTTGTTGATCGGACTGGACGACGAGCTTTGCTCCTTACATCAGGAGCAGCAATGGCAGTCAGCAGTGTGGCATTGGGCGCTTACTATTACGTACTGCAAGTGAAACACGCAGAAGGATTAAGTTGGCTGTCTGTCGTCAGTGTTAATGTCTACATCGCCGGTTTCTCTCTTGGATGGGGACCAATACCTTGGATAATTACAGCCGAAGTATTCCCGGTGAATGCAAGGGGGATCGCAGCAGGAATGGCAGTTCTAGTCAGCTGGTCATCGTCCTTCTTAGTTACCCAGGAATTCCAGCAGCTGCAAGACAGTATCACCACCTACGGGACCTTCTGGTTATTTGGGGGTATTTGTTTCGTTGGTGTTTTCTTCACTGCCGTATTTTTACCAGAAACTAAAGGTCGATCGTTAGAGGACATCCAGCGATCATTTGCTCCTAACCGTGCGCTTGCTGTCGTCATCCATACGGAACACTAGGGATTCCAGCCAGACTTCCTGTCGTCAACCATCTGGGACACCAGGGGTCCCAGCTACTACAATCTTGTCATCCATGTTCATTGTACAGAGTTAATTTGGTGACGATTGCTCCTGCATGCTATGTCGATTTATTGTTTTGGGGTTTTTTTTGTTTGTTTTTTTTTCCATCTGATAACTATAATTGTCTTTCATTTCAAATTTGTAGATTACACTGAACTGATAGATTGGCAGGGAGTATTTTCAGGTCCTGTATCTGTGTATACAATTATGTAACACACACTTTACGTGTTACACATTTTACGATTTTCGCTCAACGCTGTTGTAAGTGGGTCACGCATCATTGATTTTTAGAATTTTTATGAATGGTTTTGTTCACGGTTCAGGAAAGCATTGACAGTGCCTCTCTGATTCTGTAGGCATGGGCTGTAATGTTACATGGGACCATTTCTTGGTAATCATAAACATTGATTTTGTTCAAATTGTGGCGTTGAGATTTCCCACCCCACCTTTTTTGTGAGGAACTTTTGTGTGCTTTATGTACTATTAAAGCCATGTATGCTATGCATCCATGTGTGAACAGCATTGTGATTGGTCTTTTATCCGTGAACCACGGACTAAGTTCCATCACAATACCTGTTCTTGTCTAATGCAGTGAGCGTCTGGATTTTAGAGTTAAATCAACCATATATTTAAAGATCAGTTTGAAAGCCGGAACTTGTGGGCTATAGCTCGAGAAAATGCTGACTTAATTCTTTTCAAACATGATGGAACTATGCTTTGACTTGCTTTCCTCCACATTTTTTCACTGTTTTTTTTTCGTGTATTATTATTATTATTATTATTATTATTATTATTATTATTATTATTATTATTATTATTATTATTATTATTATTATTATTATTATTATTGTTATTGTGCAGACATGAGCCTTTTCAGAGAATTCACTGAATTCAGTGAGTTTTGTTTTAACTTTTTGAAAGAAAGTGTGCTTCTTTTGGTGTCAAAGTTCCAAAATTGGCATTTTCAGAAGGGGGGGGGGCGATTCTTAGTCCAGTTCATGTCTTATTGTGCCATCAAGGTGAAATATATGTTTAAAATATAATTATTTGTAAAAGAGTAGTTTCGTATTTTTTCACATGACAGTTATTTTTTGTATGATTTTTATCATTACAGCAGTGTTTGTTCAGCCATAATTTACTGCAAGAAATATTTGTGATGTGGTACAACCACCGCAATATATTATAGAGATACGGAGTGACATCAAACTACTATATATCAAGTCTAATTTTTTATCCTTTGTTACTTTTTCAACGTTTTAAGGTAGTATTCATGGACACTAGCAAGGCAAAAGGACAAAACTCGATGCTTTGTCTCGTTGCATTGTGCAATATCCATATGGTATGCTTCACGTCAATTTTCAATAACTTCCAAGTTCGACTTGAGAAGAAAATCTCGGACCGTGCCATTCCGAAGAAAGTACCATGGTCAAATTGATGACTTTGATATTCCCCTGCTTTATTCATAATTTTATTTCGATATTAGTGGACAGCGCAATGTTGTAAAGTCGACTTACCCTGAGCTATTCAAAATCAGTGTTGGCCTTGTGTCCTGTTTTATAGTCGCTTTATTTTTCACATAGGCGTTTCAATGTTATTTTTTAATGGAATCTCATATATCAACGTATGAGCCGGCGGCTATCAGTATATGGTGAAAAATGCTCCATTTAAAAAAAGAAATGCTCCAGTTTCAAGATTTCCTGCCTGCATAGCAGACCTATAGGGGCCTGGACTTGGATTGGGACCAGCCACCAGCCGCATACAAAAAAATGGCCAGTGGGTAGGCTAAGCAGGCAACAACATTTGTTGATTTGGTTTTATTTCAGCTATTTTTAAGTGGGAAGAAGTGCAATATTCCACTTTTATGCACTGTATATCATTTACTATGACTTCATTTTATGTGAGAAATTAGCGAAGTTTTTGCAACAGAGTTCCATTTACTGTATTACATGAGATTCGAAGCATAAGGAGGTGAATTAAATGCATTGGTTTACTACTTGAAATATAAAGACACTTAAAATTATAACGTGTTCCATATGTGCATAAAATGCACTTAACCATGTTTCTTTAAGTAAGCACGCGAAGTTTGTATACTATTTCATGTACATGTTGACCAATCTTGCCAAGTTACGACTCAGGGAGTGGACAGTATAAACATGTGACACAGTTACATATATAATACAAAATGATGCATGCATTGTGGTGTATTCACTCACAAAAATCCTGTGCCGATAATCTTCCATTGTACAACAATGCATGCACCACTCGAAACATTTGGACTTTTACATTTAGGGATGGTTCAACATTGTCATCATTTTTGAATTAGTACTTAGGGTACTAACTTTCATGACCCCCCTCCCTCCCTCCCTCCCTCCCTCCCTCCCATTAGTACTTTAAAAATTATAATTTTCCCGAAAAATCATAGCAAAATTGCACAAAACAGGCCAAAAATTGACCATCATTTTCCATATCCTGTGACAGTGTATACAGACCCATTTAACCCCCTCCCTCTTGCGTACTATAAGTATTAAATTAAAAAATGATGAAAATGTTGAACCATCCCTTAGAGACATATTTACTACAATTTTACTTCATGACTACCATTCCACGTATTGATTGAAGTAATTGCGTGATTGATTCCTCTAAAAAAGTACAACGTAACAAAACGCGTGGTCCTAAGACCAAAATAGAAAAAGAAAGAACAAAAACAACAGAACAAAAAAAATCTTGGTGTATCCTGTAATTCATAGGGAGAAAATGTGTTGGTTCTGTGGAAGTACCAGGGAGAAAACACGGCAAATGCAACTTGCTTTGATCGAGTAGATAGCCTTAGACTGCGTGCTGTAAAGAAATCCTGTATGGCATCAGTGACTGGACAGTCTGTGTCGTAGCTGGTAATAGTATGTATCACTAACCATGAGTAGCTGCATTAAAGGATCAAATGTTTGTTGCACATGTTAAGTAATGCAGAAGGTACGTCGATAATTATATATATAATTCTATACTTTATTGAGTGAAAAATACCCATTTACAGCGGGGGCACACGTGGGCAGGGTACGACCCACGGTGCGTCAATAAACCATCATACAGTATAAAAACATTGCTTCATTTAAAGTGTATACACTAAGCCGGTCAGTTATCCAGGACTGCAGGAGGTTCTGCTAACAGGTCTCTTTATATTCCCTTCCCCGATGTATGGTTTGGTATATATTACTTTCTGATGCTACATATTTTTGATAAATCACTATTGTTATTTTACATGTGCTAAGAAACCTGAAAACGTCATGGTCACTTCATTTTTCTAATGATGGTGTCTGTCCAGGGTATTTCATATATATTTTAATATCTTACTATTTTCTTAGCTGGTGTTTTCGTTTGCATAATAACCATACCAAGCTGTGTATATTTACTACCCAGCTGGTGTAAGGATAAAAGCTACCATGATGTAGAACTCTTTTTCCAAGCATATCGTTGCATGACGATATGATGATATTTATGTGATCAAGTTATCATGGACATTTAGTAACTGCCTTTGGGCTTTTTTTCAGGGATCTCTTCATTCAATACTTAAACTCCCTGGTATCTATAGCTCCTCACTGTTGCACAACTATTTTCAATGTTACAGTGCTTGGCTCTCATTTTTAACCATTTTTCCAAATCCTTCACCCTTCAGCACACCCTTTCATTTATATGTCTCAGTTCCACTGACTTTCGACACGTCATAGCGTTTGGCATGAAGTGTTTTTTGAGTAAGATATTCGCCTGATGAAACAATTTTCCACCTTTACAAATGACTAGTGACACTAACTTATTGATATTGTTCAAAACTTTGTTGGAGTAACTAGAAACAATCTAAATCAACTGTTGCCAAACGCTGAAGACCTCGAAAATAGAATTTCCATAGCCTCTGATTCACCGTACGCTGAAGTCACTAATCAATTTCATGACCTAAAACCACATATTTATACCATGTCTGTATTAGGATTAAATATTCAGAGTTTGCATGCAAAATTTGATAAACTAAAAATATTAATGTTAATTGACAACCTAACTGACGATAATTTTGAAGTCGGGGCTATTTGCTCCCAAGAAACCTAGGTGGCAGAAATTAATCCTGATTTTTCTGTTTACGAGTTAGACAGCTATGATTGTATTCCATCGGGAGCCACTTGTAGCTCCCATGGAGGCTTACTAATTTATCTTCACAAAAATTTTCCGTATGACCGTACGAGACTTTTTCTCGAGAAAAATCTTATGGGAAGGTCTGTTTGTCGATGTTTTTGGGAAGGGACTAAGTTGTACAGGGGTCCTCAGTGAACTCGTGATGCGAATACGTCAGAACAAAACCAAAAGAATGAGAGCTCTGTATATAATGTCACTGAGGAGCATGTCCAATGCACTTGCATTATTCAAGACGACAGATAATGTGACTGCGTCTGCGAAAGTGGATTAGATAACATTGATCATAGTGAACGCAGGTATAATCATGATACAAAATTATTAAGTACATCTCTTTTGTCTCGTGTTTCTTGGGAAATTTCGGTCCAAATTGAGGAAAAAAATAAGGCTGCTAAGCTAGCAAATGTGATAGAGCGGAATGATATAAATGTGAGTGTCCACACGCTAGGCGATATTGTATGGAAAAAAAAACTTGAGTGTACTTCCAATCACAGATATTCATTCCCCATCAGTCATTTTGAAGGTGACATTTTCTGTCCAAAAGAAAATTTAAGTGCTTTTATATGACAAACTGTATTTGAGTTCGATCATATTGAAAGTTGTCTATGGTGTGACCCACACAAAAAGAGGGATGCTTCAGGTCAAGTTTTGAATTTTGGGGTTGTGAGCACAGTTAGTGAAGATGCACCTTTTTGAACGTCTCTCATAAAGTGGCTGTTGCCCAAATTATTTGAGTTCCAATGTCATAGGTCTTCCGACACTACCCTGATGCACAGATGTGTGATTTGTTCATTACAATATATGATATTTGATGCCTTGAAAATCAATCCAAGATCATCTTACTGATACAGGGCAATGGTGCTCAAAAATCCCATGTGCGTTCTATTGTATGGCTGTGTATATTTAGTATGCATTGAAAAGAAAAAGAACACTCAAATGATAGAAGTAAATGTTAAAAGCATCACAAGAAGCAAGAAAAACGCCCAGATAGGGAAGTCGTTTTAAAAGGGCGTTTGTTAATTAATTTCATAATAGAAGGAACTGTGGTTTTCGAATGAGGAGTCGCATTGATTCATTCCTATGAATTTGTATAGGTCTTTTGAGGTATTAGCCACCAACTCAAATAATTTTATATTCGTGTAATTCTGACCCTTGAGAATTCAATAAGGTTTCCGTTATGTAATTCTTAATAGATGTACTTTTATTATTGTGAATTGGAAAACAAAGTTGAATTGAGAAGCAGCTAGTTTCGGTGGTATGAAGATAAAAGCAGTATGTGTGGTTTATGGGTATATGGGTGTGGAGATCTGATGACAGATATCCACCATAAAGGCTGTGCAAGGTCGTGTGACCTTAAAACGTATACAATGAATGCCATAATTAAATGCAAAGTTTAATGCTTTAATGTGTTTGTGTGGAGTTTTCTTTATTAAACAATGGGGAGGTAACTTGCACATGGCACTGCTTCCCGTTGAACTAAATTAATGCGACACCACTTCCATTGGATCACCAGTAGCCAATCAGTGAGACTGGATTTCTCTACTTACCAGGGGGCTTCACCTGTGAGGAGCCAGATACCAAGCGTTAGTTACGCCATCTGCAAGGTTCAGCACAACAGCGCGTCTGCCGATATTCTTTGTTCGACTTCCATAGGTCAGTCTAGCCACAATACTCTCTTTCATTAAATCATTGTTGTATTTGTGTCTTTTTGTCCAAAACCACTTCCTAGTAGTCGGCACCCTATTCCGCAGTCCGAACTCTTTACTCTCCATAAGCTAACCTGTCCCTGTCCAACTTATATTGTATCATAAATCCTGTCGCCCAGATTTACTCTTCACCTGATGATCCTGTCGGAGTTTCAACAAACACTTCATTTTATCCCAGTAATCTTCACTTGTAATTTGCCCCTAATGTGTCTACTTTTCAAATTTTAATACCCATAAATAAGGAGTAAAGTAGAAAATGAAAACGAGTTTTTTAGCTCAGCTGACTTGTCAGTCAGCTGAGCTTATCTAATGGTCCTCTGTCCGTCGTCCGTCATCAACAATTCACATTTTCGACTTCTCCACAACCATCAGCCAGATTAACATCAAACTTGGTAAGGTTGTGCCTTTGGTGGGTCTCTACCAAGATTTTATCAAATGGTCACGCTCTAGTGATTTTTTTTTTTTTTTTTGGTTCTTTTTGGGGCAAATCTTGATTTTTTTTCTCCGAAACCGCTCGCCCAAGTGCTTTTGATATCGCATAGGGACATTCCCAGGTACTGCTAGTTCTGAATTCGTTCACCAGGTGGCGCTGCGATTGGGGGGGTATCATTTTTTTGTGTGTTTTTGCTATTTTCGACTTCTGCAGAACCGTCACTCAGATTTAGCTGAAACTTGGTGGATATGTTCCTTGTGGAAGGGTCAAACAAAGTTGTTCATTAGGTGGCATTGCTGTGGATTCCTGTTTTTTTGTATGATTTTTTTTTTTTCAAATTCGGGTAATTGTCGGCCAATGCAGCTTTCCTATTGATTACTATGTAAGTCAATGGGCATTCTAATGCTAATTCACACTTTCAACTTCTTCTCCAAAACCGTCATCCAGGTTGACTTCAAACTTGGTGGCAATGTACCTTGGGTGGGTTGCTACCAGGCTTGTTGAAATGGTCACGCCCCAGTGATTTTTAAAAAGTTTAAATGAATTTGGGGGGTTTTTTTTGACAAATCTCACAAAATCTTCTTCTCCACAACCGCTCACCCAATTGCTTTGATATTACATAAGAACACTCCTGGGGACTCCTAGTTCTTAATTTGTTCAACAGTTGGTGCTGTATTTTTTCTAATTTTTTTATGTGATTTTTGTGTCATCGTTACTTGTCACTTCTCCAAACCGTCTCTCAGATTAATTTGAAACTTTGTGGATATGTTCCTTGTGAAAGGGTCGAACAAAGGTGTTCAGTGGGTGGCTCTGCTACGGATTCCTGATTTTTAACGATTTTTTTTTCCGATTCGGGTACTAAAAAGGTCAGACTCATTCAGTTCATGGGTGACCTTGATACTATCCCAAGTTCACAGAGCTGCAAGTGTGATGAATGTCTAGGTCAGGTGAGCATGGGCTGTTCACACAGCCCAATTGTTTCAAAGATAATCTGATGACAATCAGTGTTCACTTGCAAACTTTGAGATGAAATTTAAGTCGCGATGCTATCTAAATATAAAGGAAAACCTGTCTATCACCCTCTTTCCTGTTTAACATGAGATTGAGTCAACAGTTTTCCTTGGCTGTTGACCTGCGGCATGCTATCATTATAGGTATCCTTTACAATTTTCAGCCAAAAAGTGGTGACAAGAATTTTACGTGACAAGATTCAGGATGACAATTTGCATCCGGGCGCTTTGGCACGATTTGAGCGGGAAAGGGTTAAAAAGATTAAAGCTTGGTAGGTCCTAATTATCCCCCATTAACACAATTTCAAATGACGTGACAACTCTTCAGTATGCAGGGAAAGATATTCAAGATTTTATATTTGAAAGGCTTTTAATTTGTATAACTGCAAATACTAGGACTCTTGCTTTGAAGGTAATGGATGCGCAGTTGTCGTAAACTTGTGCAAAGATGTTCACTTGGTTACTAAATTTCAGGTTGCAGCTTATAATATCTAAAATGAATAAGTTACGTCATTTCAACTGCCAGAAATTTAGCATGATTTACATATTATTCCATCCAATTATCACTACACCCAGAAAGCAGAATGTGGTCAATATTCATCGAACGTCCATCGTCACAACATACAGGCTCAAAGAATAAAAAATAAGGTTTGCTACATAGCAAATCTGTCTGTGTGTGTTGAATATTAATATCATTTAAAATGTTAAAACTGTTGTTCAAAGTGTATCGACTGTACATTGAACACAATCCTTTGACAGGAAATTTGACGACCCATCATCTATAATATGAGGGTATGGTGCATTTGATAAAGGATATACAAAATTTGTTGCATTTTATAATCATGTTATTAATCAGGTGAATTTCGCATTTTAGAACTCGAATATCTTCAAAGTTTACTCCAGATATACCCAGAATTCCAAGCTTGTTTATATGGTGAAATGTTAAATGCAATGGGCTTACATGGGACTGGGAAGAAGAAAGGTGTGGGTAAGCCCGTATGGATGATATTGATGAACGTGTACATGACTGTGTACATAAGGGTCACAGGTGACAATGTAATTAATAAGGATTAATTAAAACAACAATATTGGTCAGCCAAGCAGGGGCCACCAAGCAAGGGGGCAGTCAGTCCGAATCAACTAGGTCTGAGAACACAATACACCCAAGCATTTCAAACCAGGTTGTTGATTGTCCTATGGATAGTAACTTGCTTAGCAGACAGGTCCTGGTAGTACAAGCTAATTATGTCTGTGTGCTAACACAGACATATTGTTTTGCCAAGAATGTTTTCTTTCCTTATGGCAAATTTGTCCGAAATTTTTCCTTTTGCCAAGAATGTTTTCTTTCTTTATGGCAAATTTGTCAGTAATTTTTCCCGGTCACCATACCACAGAAATACTATATTTTGCACATTTATATCCTATATAGCGGTAAAATTAAGCACCTGGTTTGAAATAGTTAACATGTAGAAAACTATGCAAAGTATAGTTGTAATAAATAAATAGTTATTTGAATTTTAATATTTAATACCTTTAAAACTATTAAAGGTAGAGGAACCTTTTCAACTTTAGTTTATATGTCTGTGTAATAGGCGCATCCAATGCACCACAATCACAAGCTGTAATATTTTAATTTATACAAAAAGGTGCACTTTAAAAGTTGAAATGCTTATGATTAATATTTTCAAAACTATGAAAGATACAGGTGCCATTCAAACTTTAGTTCATAAGTTTATGCTCTGGACGCATCCAAGGGACAACAAAAAGTTGCATAAATGTATAAAGGTACAGGTGCCAATCAAACTTTAGTTCATAGGTTCGTGTTCTAGACGCATCCAATGGACAACCAAAAGTTGCACAATTTTAATCTATGCTAGACAGGGACACTTGAAGAAGCTCAATAACGGAGATGTCTTCGTCATTCCTTAAATTCAGGTTTGTGCTACAATAGCATCCAAATAAGCTTTGAGAGCACCCAGCTTTCAAGTAAATCTGCTTTTCTAGTGTGACAGGGCAATTTGGCAGATTTTTTATAAATTAATCAAATTGATCGACCACTAATAAAGTAGGAGCATGCATGTGCTTGTGCATGCGCTGCTGCCACCAAGGTTGAGGGTGGTAAAACACTCAGTGAGGAGCCCTGAATACGTCAGGCACACAGGGTGTTGTCCTGGATCACCCTCTCACATGCTGGTCACAGGCAGTTGCAGCACACCTCTGGGCAGCTCTGACAAATTCTTCAAAACAGACTGACAGTGCAGTGCAGTGCAGTGCAGTGCATAAGTTGTCTAACTGGTAGACATGGGTAGTGCCATGGTCATGTGACCTGGAGGAACTGGACTCATTGTTGTTCCCTGCTCACTCACGGGCACACAGTGGTCTGAGCATCATACATGAGGGTCGGTAAGGGGTTTCCCGTACTGGCGTACTGGGGCTTTTTATTTACCGAATGTATAGGAGGTCCATATTTGTGGTCTGAAACAATAGAAAACTTCAATTGGAGGTCCTTCCTGGAAGTTAAGGTATGGTCTTAAACAATATAAACGTTCATTAAGCGCAGTTCATGGAGGGTTGGTAAGGGGTTTCCAGTACTGGCGTACTGGGGCTTTTTATTTACCGTACTGGTGTACTGGAAGCCCTGTTGTTTTACGTACTTCGTACTATCCAAAATTTTGAATGATTTTTATTTTCCGTAGTGCGTATTCTAGGAAAATAATTACCTGTACCAGCGTACCAAAACCCCCCTTACCCCCCTTCTTCATGTAGTGTCTGTTTTCCATCAGGGATCTTTGTTGCTTTGGATATAAAACCCTTCTACACAAACCGGCCCTTTGTTGTGTTATGACTTTCCTGTCTCACATAAATTGGCGTCGTGGACAGGACACAAAGCCCTTCTGGGATGCTATCAGGATCCGTAGCCTTTTTCTGATTTATTTTTCAGAAAAATTTGGACACTTGTTCTTCATTAACCAATTGAAATTCAAATTTAAGTTGACTGTCTTTCATCTTCTCATGTATGACATTAACACCTAAATGAGAAGCCTTACCGTCGCTAGTAGGTGGGCTAAAAGAATGGTCGGAAACAAAGAAATTGTTATTATATCACATACATATCTTTTGGTTCATGGAACAAATCTCCATCTCCCATTAGGACAATTGAACCAATGTCATTTTCTTTATTTTTTCTGAAATAAAAGGCCGAATAGTTTTCCAGAAAGACTGCTGTGAGTGTGAGGAGCCACATCGGTCCCTGAAGTAACGTTTAATTAACTTTTTACGCAGGGAGGTTACTCTATTTCTTTGAATGCGGTAAGCCCCCGGGTAAGCCTCCCAATTCCCCTTGTATTCCCCACATCGTTTCCGCAAGGTGGGTTTGAGGTTTAAGGCCCGTCTCAGTTCGCCACTCATGAATGGGACATTGTTCTCGCGCTCTTTCTTTTCATTGGAGCGTGCCAGTCAATAACTTCCGTGACAATGGAATCATAGGACCACATAGCGTTTCATCAAAAATAGCAGCGATGTGGAGGGGGCGGGGGCTGTATCAAGATCAACAGTAAACTTTTTCTTCATCGAAGTATTTATAGCGCCGATAAGTAAAAAAATATGATTTTAATGCATTTAAAATGAGCTTCCTTGGCAAGCCAAAAGCGCGACTTTCCTTCAGATCGTGGTGACTGGCTCGAAACTGTTGCGGACGCCACAAACGCAACCTTTCTCTCAACCAGCGTGCCAACAGCCCACAGAACTGCATTAGTGCTGAACATGGCAAAACAGGAGAACTTCAGCAGTGATAGTGAGCATCATGATGATAATGGCAATATGAATTCATTCTTCACATTATCTGACGAGGATGAGCAAGATTGAATAGACAGGGCAATTTCGGTAGAAGAGCAGACAATCAAGCCGTACCAATAAACGGCCATCCGTTTGGCCAAAAACGAACAACAACAACAACAACAACAACAACAACAACAACAACAACAAAAAAAGAGCGGTCGTTCCCATCAACTTTAATCGAGTTGAAAGTGAATAGAAAAGCTAGCCAACACGTGCCGTTATTTGGCCTGGTATTTTGCAGTAAGGTTACTTGTTTCTGATAGGCGCGGGCAGTTAAGACACGGACCCAGAAGTTATTTATTTTTATTACTCGTCTTCGAGTTGATTTCAGTGCACTAAACGCCCATCTCTTCATTAGACACCCTATTGAAAGTCCCAGCTGCTCCTGCAGTTGTCCCTCTGACTGTGATCCATCATTTACTGCAGTATCCACTTCATAAATTTGAAGACAAATTCTTTTGGCAAGGATTTCAGACATTAATATGAACGAAAACCTTGATCGTAACTTAAATCGATTACGGAATTGTGAAAAAGTGTATGTACTACTATTTGGAACTCATATAGCATCAAATGAGAGTAACTGTTCACTTGTTGATGCAAATATGCAGTTCATTGAAAGTTCCAAAGGATTGCCTTCAAGTACGTAATGCAAGTGCATTTACGGAATATCAAACTTGTCGAAGAAAATTGCCTTGGCACATGGTATAAGTGCATTTTCTACTGGCTATTTTTCGTTCTGTTCTATGTCTTATTTTGTCTTTTTTCAGGTGTATTGTATGGAATATAAACCTATCTTGATGCACTTGTATTTTCTCGAGGACAGGAATTTGTATTAGCCTCCGGCTTTTTTCCCGATCTTCATTAAAGAAATAAAATATATTATATCATAATTACATGTACGCCTGTAATTCCAGCGAAAAGGACTATGGTCCAGGTAACTTTTAATGCAAACTGCGAGTAAAGTCGAAGTACTTAAGACGAACTGTTCTGAATTATAAAATGGATCCTAGATTCCTTGTGAAAGAACTTTCACTTAAGTACCAGCATCCCTATAATTCCATAGAATATAATTGGTCCAGGTTAACAGCTTTCCTGGGTGCGCTTTGGGCGTAATGCATCCAAAGCGCACAGAGGAAAGCTGTTGACAAAACTTGGCACTGAAAGAGTTAACAGCTTAGCGCGGCAAGGAAAGCTTTAGAAAGGCTGAATCCCAAACTTGGCACCGATTAGATATAAAATATTAAAGGAAGAGGGACAGATTAGGAAAACCATGCGTACCTATTACTCTGATGGAGACTACTCTAAGTGCTATCGCATTTAGAAATGACGGGTCAGAGCAAATCTGTGAATAATATGTGTAATATGTAATGTTTATTGGATAATAACTAACCCTTTACACCGGGACATCAACAAGGCCATGGCATACCTGTGATGCGTCCAAAGAATGCTGCATAGAAAAGTTCATAAAAAGGCATACCGCCCTCAGCATATCACATGTACTGGTAAAAAAACAACACAGATTGTTTAAGACCCGCCCACCAGGGACTTGCGTGTAAGCCAAGCTTCTTTTAAAAATCTTTTATAAATGTCGGCAAACAGCATTCCATTTGTATTACCGTAATCATGGGGGGGAGGGTAACAACAAGCGTAACTTTGGATTCAAAATGTGCGCCGATGAAATATTCCCAAACATAATTTTCTTTTGTTTTGGTGATTTTGCTATAAGTTCGTGCCAAAACGAATTTCATTTAAGATTGGACAAACCAGTAGAAATGACAAACATTTTCAGTGCCAATTGGGCAAATTCACATGTCCCTTCAGGTGCTGACTTCCATCAAAAAAGGTCTTGCTTTGAGCCTAAACATCCCGCACGTGCCATAAACGTCAAACGAGCCATGTCAAAATTAGTTGAAGTGAATAAGCAATCCTCTCTGAATGATAATTTTTTGAGCATAGGACAGGTAAACACTCGTCAATCTCACTGAAAAAGCCGAGTACATAATTTTTCAGAAAGGCACCCCCGCTACCAGCCACAGCAGCGGGGGTGCCTTTCACAGCCATGATTGCACGCACTGTGGCGTATTGTACGGACATAGGTATTCCCTTTCGCATAACATAACCATTCAGCTGAGCCATGCGTCAAAGCTGGCATAATAACATTTTTCCATATACTGTCACCAAAAGACACTATATTAATATTTTCATGCGCTGCTTGAACGCCGCATAACTTGGTTAAATAAGCGTTGACACGTATCGCCTTCGTTTTGACACACTGTTCCACGTACACACTTCCTGCCAAAGATTTCCCGAAAAGCATGCCTAAATATTGGTATGTTTCATATTCTGTCAAATCGATATTTCCCAAGTTCCATCGTTCATTTTTGTCAAGACGTTTTCCAGTTATCATAACTTCAGATTTTCTCTATTGAATTTCATTCTGCATTTGGATATGAAAATATTAAAGGCATTAAACATGGGCTGTTATTGTTCTTCACTTTCTGCCATTACTACAATGTCGTCTGCATATAGGATAGCTGGTATTCGTTCATTCTGGAAGGAGATACGTACATGCTTATTTGTAATTTGTAACATATCTACAAGATCTTTCAGTATTACGCTGAAAAGCGTAGGAGACATAATGCACCCTTGTTTCACGCTATTTTGACATCAAAATATTCACCTTCATATCTACCAAAATTAACCCCTCTTGTGAATATTTTTGTACAAACAAGTGCCCCCGGCTGTGACCATGTAACCAATTAAACTGACGTCAAAAAAGGTAATATGTAAAAGGGGAGGAAAGAACATCTATTTTCAACATGTTTCAACAAATGTTCAAGTTACCCAAGGCCTAACAAAAACACATGTGTGGTTCCGGTAACCCGAGAGACCCTACTAAAAAGGCCCAACCCTAAAATTAATGGAACCAAAACAAAACAAAAACAAAAACAAAAGTACTTTTAAGTCCGTAATTTTTTCAGTGGCTCAAATGTGACCTACACGGCCCTATGGACCGAAGGCATGCTGGTGGTTGGGGGTGGGGTGGGTGAGGGGTCTGGGGGCATTACCGCCGCCTGTACGAAAAAAAAATGAATTTGAGCGTGCGAAACGGTGCATTCAGGGGAGTTTCGAGTATTTTTTTTTTTTTTTTAATGATTTTCATTGCCTTTTTCAACATGTAATACAAAGATTCTGTGCAATTAATTTCCAGCGAGATACAAATATATGTTGCTTACTTCTATTACACATAATATGCTTCTCTGCCTCTAACTTATTTTTAAAGGAACGAAGGAAGGCTCAAAATGAAACCCTTTCTCTTTTACATACAGAACAATGGATAAAATGTTTTGCTTGTAGCAAACAATTATTAAGAGCATACCTTTTTGGTTCATCAAAGTATCCAAACATTATATCTATTTCCGTCAGATTAATATTATAATTACAAACACATTTGTTCCACCATTGTTGAAATAATGCCCAAAAACCAGCAATATGATCATATCTACAAAAACGATGAATGATGGTGTCTTTTTCTTCACAAAAATAACATTGTTCTGATGTTTCAAGTTTATACTTATATAACTGAGCATTATGTGTCACAAATCTATGTATAATAGTGAACGGGAAACTTTGCAGTCTGGTTTCAAAAGTACATTGAAATGGTAAAGAATGAATTTTTTCCCAACTATCTTCACTAAGATTTGAGTTTTCCATCCAACGCTGCCATGCAATAGGTTTCAATTCAGTATTATCCAAATATACTAACGTCCAATAAAATTGTTTACATTGGGTGAAACTTATTTTGCTTTTCTTCCCCTCTATGTTTATCACTGGCTCATTAAAAATATTTCTATCATGGTCAGTCAGTAGAAACTGTTTCCATTTTGATGGAATTGCCAATCGAATAGACAAATATTCCAAAAAATTTGTTTGTGGACCAAATTTTCTCTGCAGAATTTCCTGTGACAAAAAATTACCTTCAATGTCGAGAATATCATTGATTCGCTTAATACCTAATCTGTACCAATGTTTAAGGAAAACATGTCTTTTTTGTATCAAGATGAAATCATTAAACCATATAAATTCATTCCTGACTTCATTACCATTAATAGGCTCATTCTTTCTTTTGTACTGGTTCCAAATGTCAATAAGATTTTTATAGAACAAAGGCAACTTCCAATTTTCACCAATACAACATCTTGACAAAAACAAGTCTTTAACATTGATGAATGGAATGAAAGCTTGAAATGTATGTTTCCATTTAGCATCATCATCATTAAACAGTCTTTTGACCCATTTTAATAATAAAGATTTCACTTGAGATTTAAAATGTAGTATTTTCAGTCCACTATCTTGTATTTTCTTGTACATTACTGAATTTTTTACTTTAGGAGTTGGACTATTCCACATGAATTCATGTATGCACATTTGAACAAGATCAATATATTTCTCATCAATATATACCGAGGAAACACAATACAACAGTTTAGATGCAGCTAAACTTTTTAGAACCACATTTCTTCCAATCAAAGACGGGTTTCTGACTATCCATACATTTAATACATCTTTAAAAAACTGCACCTTAATGTAAAAGTTTAAAGAACTCATAACAAGTTCATTTTCATCAAAGGTAATACCCAGTGTAGAGAAGCTTTCAGAACACCATCTAACAGGCAGGTCCCAGTCTGGGGAATACTTTTCTCCTCCAATACAATCAGTGCTGCTACTGTTTTTTTCAAAATTACATTTAAGACCTGAGCAAGACTCAAAATATTTCAACTCCTGAAAAAGAACTTTGGCTGAATCTGCGTCAGAAAGGAAACATGTCGTATCATCGGCCAACTGACTAATTTTTATTTCAGTATCACCAATAAAAATACCTTTTATATTGGAGTTTGATCGTACAGCAAGGGCTTTGACGGCTAAAATAAACAGAAAAGGTGCAAGAGGACATCCCTGTCTAACTCCGCGGCCCAGTGGGAAAAATTGTGAAGCATGCCCATTATTTGTTACACAACTTGAGATGCCATTATTTTTTATTGAAACCCATTTACAAAAGTTAGGACCAAAATTGAAACGTTTCAATACCTGAGTAAGATTGTTCCATTCAATAGTGTCAAAACTTTCTCAAAGTCGATCATTAATATAAGGCCTGGCAATTTCTTCAAATTACTGAACTGAATTATATCTGCTATTAATCTAATGTTTTCACCTGTGTATCTACCTTGGATATATTCAGTTTGGTCATTGTTTACCAAAAAAAGGGAGAAACTTTCTTAATCGTGTACCTAATACCTTGGCAATTATCTTATAATCAATATTTAACAAAGAAAATGGCCTCCAATTTTTTAAGAAAATGCGATATTTGCCTTTTTTTGGAATTAGCAAATTTATGCCTCTCCGTTGATCAACCGATAGTTTGCCCTCTTCAAATGCATAATTAAAACTACCTAAAACAAAATCTTGAACGTTGTTCCAGAAAAATTTATAAAACTCTGCCGTAAGTCCATCAGAACCAGGGCTTTTACCATTTTTAAACAACTTCAAGGCTTCTAAACATTCATTCTCAGTAATCAAATTCTCACATTTTTGTTTTTGTTGCTCACAAAGTTTAGGAATATCTTCATTGTCGAAAAAATGTTCACAATCAACAACACTGTCTGTGTTAAGTGGTGATGTGTACAATGCAGAGAAAAAAGTGCACTGTGCATCAACAATTTGTTCTGGCTGAGTAATTACCTCTTCATTTGCAACTTGTAATTTGGTAATAATCTTGTTTTTAAAGTTTCTTTTCTCCAAACCAAGAAAATATTTTGAATTCCGTTCACCTGCTTCCATACATCTAGCTTCAGATCTAAGCATTAGACCCTGTGTTTGCCTATCATTTATTTCAGTGAGTTCAGCAGTTATTTTTTCAATTTCATTTTTGTCCCTATTTTCGTCCAAAATCAAAATATCTATTTTTTCTTTTAATTCTTGTTCTCGTTTCCTTACTTCCCTTAACTTACGTTTGGAATATTGAATACTCATCCCCCGGATTTCACACTTAACTGCGTCCCACACCAGACCTCGGGAGTTTCGAGTATCTTGCCTTGACATGGTTGACGAAATCACAACATTTTAGTCATTATTGTACTGATTTGGCTGTTTCCCTCAGATTGTACAAAAATCTGACGAAAATTAGGAAAAAATAATTTAGAAAAAAAAACATTGCCATGTTATAAAATTAAGATAAAACAGATTTTGTATTCATACATGTAAGGCTTTCGAGAATTTGTGCGCACATATTATGTTCATTGATCCGGTGAAAATTAACAAATAAATTATCCCGTAATTAGTATGTTGTGTATTTTCTCTACAAAAGCAAGAGGAAAAAATACACTATGATAATCGCTAGGCCTGAATGTACTTATCTTTTATTACTGAATGTTGATTGATAATATTTTATGCACACATATGCCAGGATAATGCAATATAATCGCTGAAAGGACACCAAACTATGGTGCATGAAATGGGAGTACCAAATGCCCAGGGAATCTTGCCTTGGCTTATTATCATGGTGGACCACAACATGAAAATAGCAGAAATGCAAGTATGAAATCGGAATAATATTAATTTACTTTGCACAGGTTTGTAGCTGAAATGCTTTAATTATTTATGAATTAAAAGATTGATCTTAATTTTTTATAAATTAATATATAAATAAATATAAGCACCAAAGGCGTAATTTTTATTACTCCAGGGACCTGCCATATATATAAATTGCAGGTCCCTGATAACACCAAGATACTGAAACTGTAAATATATAAAGCAGTCCCTCTCCAGTACTCCCATCAAGAATGATTTCACCTTATTTTTGAAAATGTTCCTACATTTACTGTCTTTGATATACCCTGGCAGGTTATGCATGGGAATAGGTATCATCATGGTACTGTAGTACCTGCCATTACCAACCCCAGTCCCCACCTGGTCAAAACGAGCAGATATCCTTGGCACAGGCGCTTTTGCAATGTTAAATGACCTGGTGCACAAGACCACAGTGCTGTCCAATTGCAGCATCAAATTTGCATTCCCTGGATCATTTTCTCAATAAATTTCTTCCCAATTGAAACACTAATTTTGGATAAATTCCAGTTGGACAGCCTTAGACCAGCCGTTACAAGCGACCGACCAGCACAATCATCCCACAAACATTCACCCATAAAAAAAACAAAAAACAAATGGGTCATTCAAATCAACCGTAACCAAGTTGTAAGACAAAGTTAACAGAAAAGCTGGCCAACGTGTGCCGTTATTTTGCAGTAAAAAGTCACCTCAAACAGCATTTTATTTCAACTTGTCTGGATGGTCAACTTGGGCTGGGGAAAAACATACTGCTGCATAGCTGCTGCATATAGCCACGATGGGTGGAGTTTTGGTATCTATTATAGCTAGGTTTCATGTGTCTGTTCTCCGAGTTACCAGATCAAACGGTCATCAACATGTTTTTAAAAGATGACTTACAATCTTAACTTTAATTTGCCTGCTCGGTTGTGTCTCAAGCAGACATCATTGTTAGTTATAAATGCAACACCAAGGCATGCATGTAAACATGTTGAGTGCCATTTTAAACATGCACAATGCATTGTGGGAAAGGAAAATCACAGTGAATCACGGCCATGCATTTTCAGCACGGTTCCAGGTCTCCGTTCTCCAAGTAACCAGGGAAACGATTGTTAAAGTGCTTTCAAAACATGACTTATTATCTTAGCTTTAATCTGCCCGCTCGGTTGTGTCTAAAGCAGTTCTGGTCATTAGTTACAAATACTAATGCTACATGGCATGCTGGAGCGCCGTTTTGAACAGTGCTCAATTAATGCATTGATTGTGAGACAGTCTCACAAAAGTACACTTGATTTGGATATCAGAGTGAATCGCAGCCACAGCATATATATCAGTATTGATGCTATAAAATAATTGCAAAATATGTACTTTTGGTTTCATATATTATAACCCTCTTACCACCCCTACTCGGCAAGATCGTCCCAATGCTCATTTACAAAAAAATGGCATCGGTGTGTGGAACTCACTTTTTTGACAATGGCAGCCAAGTCGATTGGCTATTTTAAAGAGGTAATGTTCAAAATATATGTGTGATTAGTGTTTAGGGAAGGTTAATTTGTCGAGTGAATGTAATGTACAATATATAATGGGACTTTTCCAGAGTGAGCATTACCTGAAAATGTAAATACAACGACAAAGAGTAGCCAGTTCAAGGCCCGAAATTAGGATTTTGTATCAGACATAGAAGTCGCCTTGAGGCAATGAAATAAGGGTCAGCAATAGGCAGAGTGCCAAGCGCCCCACTGCGTCAAAGTCGAAGCTCAATGGAGAAGGTTGCCCCGATGGTTAATACAGGTGTGAAAGTATTGGCGAGTTTTTATAGAAGTGGTAACCATGCACGAGGCACCAGCCTTTGTCTTGAACTTCACTCTTCGACAGAAAGAGAAACATTTGGTTTCTGCTAATCGTATCAAAGACTTTGCTAATATCTAGGAAGCCAGCCATGTTTTTTCTTGCTGTATTTGTTAAGACTACAAAGTTTATATAAAGTGAAATAATGATCTTCCAAACGTCTTCCTTTTCAGAATGCTCCATGTAGTTCTCCTAGAAAATTGTTTTTCTCAAACAATATCATAATTCTGAGGCATACAAGTTGAAGGCATTTAATGTAAGTATGATAGTTTCTTATTACTTGTTTCAGTCTCATTTTCTCTTGAACTGCATGTTTACATCTCACGCATTCTTCCCAAATGGCTTTTAATGCTTCACTATCAAAAGATTGGTGTCATGCCCAATATCTGTAAACTCGATTAGCAGTTTTCCTATCATATATAAGACGCTTAATCTCCTTGTCTATAAATTGGCATGAGCACCCTCACACATGCTTCTTACCAATTACATTTTCTCTACCTTTCAAAATTAAGTTCTTCTAAGTTACCATTAAAAACTGGGGTGGTCATTTTCTCTATAATTTGGAAGCTTTCCATTGAAATCTCCAAATATAATAAAATTTTGATCTTTACTTCAAAGATTAGATACATTTTCAAACCACTCATATCTAAGATGTGTATTTCTTTCTTTATCATCATTGTCGTTCGGAAAATATATTAAACCAATGATGAGAATCTGTGAGTCAACTTTCACTTTAACCCATAGTCTTTCATACTCATCATATAAACTGTTGAAAACATTGTCTTCTATAATCAAAATATCATCTCTGAGTAAAGGTCCCAAACCTCCAGCACTTGTTTTATACCAGCTAGATCTGGACTTGCCTACCCATTTGTAGTTTGGGTGTATTGACTTGAGTAAAAGTTCATTTTAATCTCTATGGAAGGTACTGCCAAAGCTGTAAAACATTCATTATTCAATAAATGTGACAGTTCATATTATATGTCAGAGTGGTTTGTTGTGGAGAACATTTCAATTGACAGTATGGTGCACATGTACAGCATTTTGATTTGTTATGCAACATTACCTCTCGACCACCATTGCCTACACCTCTGTGGCTGGGTCATAATGTCAGACACATTTGAGTTGGGACACAATGGCATATGCCCAGGGACAGGAAGTAGCAGATGATACCACTGATCAAAAGGTATCACATGACGTACCCAGACCACACTATTGGTCAGAATAGATCAGTTGACCTTTTTTTTCACCAGTGCTGCCCTCTACGTCTTGCCTCCAGGCTTAATCCATTGCTTTGAAAAAAACCTGGTGGTATAGGTGGTTCCATCACTTGGTTGGGGGGGGGGACTTTTGGTGCACATGAACCCCAATTCTTCCTTCCTCCTCAGGTGCCATTTCTGACTTGCTCTATGAGCTCCATTGACTTTCGCCCAGAGAAACTGTTTTAGTGGTGTGTTCACTACATGTACTGCAGAATTTGTTCCCTGAGCTATTTTGGTCTCTTGCAAAATAGGGACAGCTTATATTTGACCTGCTGATACTTTGAGAATTGTAGAAGTACAGCTTGTCTTGGCTCCAAACCAATTTTTTCCAAGGTGGTGTATGGCAGGTCGAGTCACAGTCAGAGGGAGGACAGTGGAATACAGACAATTGCTGCTTGGCAGCATGCCTTGGGTGGTGAGCCAGAGACCGCTTCACTTTAACCCTTGTTGGGTAGAGGGCAGCAGATGGACTAATGGAACCATTTTGTGGCAGCCGAGGATGACCATGAGCATTGTTACTGTTGCAGCTTGGCTGCATGTTTTCTCATGAGCATACATGTAGGTTTTGTGATAGGTGGGGAGAGGACAAGAGGGTACGCTATGAGCATTCCTGGAGGAAGTACGAGAGGGCGAGGCATAAGCTTGCTGCCAAATGCTGGGTCATCCAGTCTTACTCCACTGAGTCTTCCACTGAGGCTCCTGACACTTGCTTTCTGGAACACACTGTCTCAGGGTCACACTCTGCCATCCCTATAGACATCTTCAAGCACCTGGAGATGTCTATTGGGATGGCTACTTTTCCACCTTTTAGTCACAGTGGGAGTCTATCACCAGGTTCATACAGTTGGTAGCTGCACACCTTCACCAAACCACAGAGTGCATTCATGTGTACTTGGATGACTGGCTGATCTGGGGGCTACAACACCTGGATTTGCTGCACTACACACAGACCATTCTGGAACTTTGCAAACACTTAGGATTGATTGGCAAATGCTCAAGCTAGCAGTGGCAGACCCTGACAGGCTCCCTGACCTTGATGGACTCCCAGGTCCCCCTGGGCTGCCTTCACCATTATCCCTTATTAAAGCATGCTCTGCAGGACAGCTGGTTGAATGACCAGGGTGACCAAGCACAGGTGGCAATGCTCCCAGAGGACCACTGGCACCTCATTTGGTGGACCAAAAAGGAGAATGTGATGCCAGGTCAGACAATGATGCTGTTTCAGGTGCAATTCACCATGTACACAGACATATATTGGTCTGGTTGGGAAGTCCACATACAGGGCTGGATGACATTGGGCTTTTGGTCTATGCAGGTCAAGTCCCACCACATGAACTGGTTGGAACTGGAGGTGATACACTTAATGCTCCTCCACTTCCAGGACCTAGTGGAGCACAAACATGTTATTGTTATACCTGACAACAGGACTGCGATTGCTTACTTCAACCACCTGGGCAGGACACACTCCCAAAATCCAACAGAGTTAGCCAGATGCATCACCTGATGGTGCTGCATACAAGATGTCTGCATGCATGTGAGGAATGTCCCAGGATTAGAAAAAGTCCTGGCGGACCAAGTTTTGAGAAGTAGTCAGCCTGTAGGTACGGAGTGGTTGCTGCACCCACAGGTCCCTCAGGCCATGTGTCCAGTTGGGGTACCCCACATGTGGATCTGTTTGCAACAAGCCGAAAGGCAAAACTTCCCATTGATGTGTCCCTGTCCAGGATCCCCAAGCCCTAGCAGTCAATGCTCTACCCATGAACTGGAGCAACCTTTATGCTTATGCCTTTCCCCTTTTACAGATCCTTTTCAGAGGTCCTGTGGAAGGTTCAGTGCCACAATTGCACTCTGATCCTAGTCCCCCACCCCCACCCACAGTCTAGGATGGATTGGTCCCTCAATTTTTTGGAATGAAACATCAAGCCACCACTAGGTCTACCAGCATGGCCAAAACTTCTGTGAGTGTGTTCCACAGCAACCCTTAAGTGCTCAACACCTGTGCATGTTGGTTGTGACACACCACATCCACAACCAAGATTTCTCAGAATTGGTCACTGATAGAATTGTCAGAGGGGGGCTTTGAGACTCCTCTCTAGCAGTATCCCAGCTCCATGGAGGGTGATTTCTGACTGCTGCACCTGTCAGAGAATCCGTTCATGGCCTTTTTCTATCACAGACATTGCATAAGAGCTAAAGAAATGCAGAGAGGTTTTGGTCTGGCATCTCCTCAACCCTGCAGAATGTCCTACGCATTCATATAGGTAGCAATCCTTTTTTTGTCAGTGCTGGTAGCCACCTTCTACATGGTCAAATTCGCTGATAAGCAGGTCCTACTATGATGGGACCTCCTGCTGGTCTTAGTCATGCTGAAGAGGTGGCCTTTGGACTGCCAAGAGAACCCCACAGGGTGGACCTCAAGTATCGGATGTGTAAGACATGTTTTCTGTTAACACTTGCTTCTGGGCCCTAGAAACAACAAGTCCCATGCTCTGCTGCATAAACAAATCGACTGGTCACCTAACCACTCCCAGGTGACCAGGAGACCTCACGTGGGCTTCCTTGCAAAGAACCAATTGGCTCAAGATCCATCTACAGCCTTTAGGGGTTTTACCATCCATGTCATGGATGTGGCTTTACCTGCTGAGAAAAGAGCCTTATGTCCAATGAGAGCTCTGTGTTGTTAAACCATGCCTCTTTTGTCACTGCCAGGCATTTCTTCTGCAATTTTTCCAGTTAATTCCCTGTGGATGTCCCTTGTATGAGAATTACTTTCGGTGACCAGAATGCTGCACTTCGAATTTTGCCATGGAAAACTAGTGCTCTCTCTGCTTTATTACAGAAAAAAAATTAACATATCAGTAAGCTGCCAGCAGGATTCAAACCTGCACTAATCATTTCCACAGGCTGAAGCCACTGTTCTAACTACTACACCAACCAGTGTGACCTGGTCAGTGAGGCACATTTTGTATCTCTTGTCATGCTCAGTGGAGCGTGTCAAGGAAGACTTGGCACATGGATGCACAGGCACGTCAAAAATCAGTTCTCTACTGTTTCTTGGATTGAGGTGGTGAAAAGGGTCTCCAACTAGAAAATTGTGTCCCAAAAATGAGGCATGGTTTAAATAGAAGATACTTTTGTGATGGCTTGGATAAAACAGGCGACAGCTCAAAATGGAAATCTTTAAACAAAAGCATCTTGAGAGGGAATGCGACGTAGGAAGGGAAGAAAGATAGAGGAAAAAAAAAGAAAGAAGCAACAGCTAAAAGCAGAGAAAGAAACTAGAGGTACTACAATATAAAACACTTATATATGGGTCTATAATTGCACATATATGGCTCCTGTGACCTTACAAATAAGGTGAATGTGACCAAAATGTAATCAAGTTAAGAAATGGCGTCAGGGCACAAAGGAAGTAAATTTGAGTTCCAGGTAGCCAGTAACTCTTGAGATATCATGTTCACAAACAAGTGGACAGATGAAACCACGGAGAAACGGATAGACAACCTGAAAGCATAATGCCCCGCCCTCCTTTGCGGGTAGATCCATTAAAAGAATGAAAGAGAAGCAAAGACAGAAACTATGAAGAAAATATGCACTTCTTGAAGTATTCAACTTCTGTAGCCTGTTCCCTTGTCAAAGAAGAAGAAATAGCAGATAATATTGGCTATCAAAATACGCCACCAGCATGCTATTATGATACTACATTACATAATCTTCTGCCTACGTCATACATTTGTCTCCTGTTTTTGACCAATTTTCAGAAAAAGTATATCTTTTCAGTCGAATGATACTTTGATTTTTTAATGAATTATTCCAGAACACAATTTAACGATTTCAAGGTTTCAGAATATTTATGTCCACACAAATTTGCTTCACAATTAGTAAAGGACAGCACCATACAAGTGCTGGGATCACTGTTGGCAGCATCCTCTTCCTTCTTAAAAATGACCTTTCTGCAGTCAAAATAAACTGTGTACTCCACTGCCAAATAGTTCCTGCATCAATGACGTTGTAGATTCAACATGGCGGCTAGTATTGTGACGTGAGCATCAAACCAGCTGTAAGAACGTTATTTCCAGTTTTTCTGTTTCAATACTCCAATGTCTCTTTTTAATATATTATATAGACAGTTTGAAGTTTGGTCTTCCCTCGGTGACACATTGCAATTTATATGAATCCGAGGTTGCGATCTCAACATTTCTTGCGAGTCACAAGACTTGCAGCGGGCAGCGATTTGGTCAGCTGTTTCATTTTTGTAGGCCTACTACTCTGTCTCTGTTGTCAAACATTCAGTTTTATTTCGTCAAAATCAAGACTCCGCATAAAAAACATCGTTCTCTACCGTACAGTCAAGAAACAAAAGAACAATATTAATGCCGTTTTCAGCACTTATCTTTCCTCTCACCTAGTAAGCTGTAAGACTTCTTTCATATCCCGGTATGAATAACCAAGACATTTTGTTGCAATATGGAGGGCTGGCATCGAATTCACTAACACACAAACTTTCAGTCCTAGACAATAATGAAGATAACAACGTAACTGCAGAGCCAGACATCCTGTGTATTTCCCCTTATTTAAGTTTAGATGAATTAATTGATACATTTAAAGCAAAAGATAAACAGTTCACAATATTAAGCCTTAATTGTGCCTCTCTTAATGCCAAATTTGATCAAATCAGAATCTTAATTGACCTATTAGCAAACAATGACTGCCCTCCTAGTGCAATATGTATTCAGGAAACTTAGCAGTCAGACTTGACGGATGTATCTCCTTTTCAGCTAGAAGATTACAATTTAATTAGTCAAGGCTATATTTGTTCCACTCATGGTGGTTTAGCTATGTATTTAAGAGACAGTTTCAACTATAAAACTTTAGATATTTATAATAAATCTGACATTTGGGAAGGCCAGTTCATATAAATTAGTAGCAACCTGCTCCAAAAGATCATTATACTAGGTAACATATTTAGACCCCCATGAGACATAACTGATAACTATAACTTGTTCATTAGTCAGTTGACTCCTGTACTTGACCTGCTTAATCGTAAAAATAGCCATGTTGTTATAGCTGGAGATTTTAATATTGATTTACTAAAAATCAATGAAAGAGATATTGTGAACACATATTTCGACACTATAACATCACTTAGCTTTTTTCTCTCCCAAAATAGAGGCACTTTGATAGATAATTTTCTGTTAAAATTAACAAACTTTAAACATTCTCCCACCACTGGAATCTTAATATCAAACATCTCTGATCATTTTCCATACTTCATATCTCTTGATTGTGGTAAAATCTTTGAATCAAATCCAAAATACACTTATGTTAGGCAGAATACATCAGAATCCTATAATAATTTTCTAAACGAAATCGGTACATCAAACATATTTGACAAAATGAACAAAAACCCAAATACTAACCCCACAGAAAATTATAACCTGTTAGAAAATATTTGCAAACATGCATTTGAAAATAATTTTCCTACCAAAAAGGTTAAATTTAATAAATATAATCACAAAAAATCTAGTTGGATAACACAGGGCATATTGATATCCATAGCAAATAGAGACAAATTATATAAAGAACTGAAAAAGACTCCCATTAACTGAGAGGAATATGAACAGTGCAAAACCAATTTACACACATATAATAATATTCTTAAGAATAATTTTAAACAAGTTCAGATAATTGTCTATAGCAACTGCTTTGCCAGACACAAAGGTAATATAAAAAATACTTGGGAAACAATAAAGGAAGTACTTAACAAAACATAGAAGAAAACAAATTTTCCCAATACCTGTAAAATTAATGGAGATAGTACTGTTACCAACAAGCAAATAATTGCTAATAATTTTAATAAATATTTTGTTGAGATAGGTCCCAAACTTGCAACGCAAGTAAATCCGTCTATTACTGAAGGTCTTCAAAATTACTTACAAAACCCAAGTGAACACAATTTTGACTTGAAACCGGTGACCAAGGAAACTATAATCAAGACTTTAGACTCCTTAAGGTGGAAGGTCTGAAGCCGGCATAACCTCTAATCACTTTTTCATATTTTTGGATAGTCTGATACTTAAACTACATGCTCCCAAAAACTCAGATGTGTGAACATAAAATTTATATCAGATAATTGATCTGAAAACTTTTGTTTACAATGAAAAGTTTAAACAGTGTCAGGCACATGGCTTTGTTTGCATGGGCATGATAATGAATCATGTCATTGTTTGCACAGTCATTAGTTCATTACCGCTGGAATCCAATTGAGCTATTGACAAGGTCACTTACAGGAAACCATTAGCCGTGGAGAGAAGAATGGGCCAGTTCAGACAAATCACTACCATTGTTTAGATTACTTTGAAATTTTCATTTGATGTAAAAATAAATTAGCACAATCCACTTACTGGTCCCCAAATATAAAAAGCCGCATGTGAACCCACACCCAAACAAGCCAAGTGTGGTGTTCCCTAGTTAAAAAAGTCGAGATTTAAGCCACAAAATATACTTTTGTTTAATGACAACATCACAGAGGTAAAGCAACAAGTTTACTTCACACAATAATTAAAACACAGGACAGAAGAAATGAGTATGTGTCATATTACAGCCATAAATGCGTAAGAATTTGCAACTTTTTCTTTCAATGCAATTTTCTCGTAACTGTTTTTTGCTCAACCTCTGCACTTTGTATCTCGCCTCAGAAACGTACAAATTGCCCTATCACATTAAAATCAACCGACATTAAAAGAAAAATGTCATATCAAGGAACGGTTCTCAGGATTTTTTTTTCTGACAACCCCTTCCATGACTTTTTGAGCAATTTATAGAAGGAAAATGAACAACCTGTCAGGACTTAGTTAAAAATTTTATAACTTTTTATTTATGCTATTTAGGACTAACCATTGAATTCGATCCTGGACAAGGATATAAATTTTTAATTTCTTCTGATTTCAACTGGAAAAAAAAATTGTGTGACTTCTGCACGAAAAATGCGAAAATCCTACCAAGTCCGAAAGAATGGTATAAAATCTCAAAAAAAAAATCCCATACTGCAAAAAACCTCTATGGATACAAATCTATGGATATGTAGTAATCAGAAAATATATAGGTTTAATGTACTTGTGAAAAAATTAAATGGGTAATTGCAATTCAAAGTTGCCAGTCTCACTGCACACTAGCTTTATAGCTTCCACGTTAAAAACAAAAACAAGCGACGGTCATGACGGAATTTCGGTCAAACTAATGCAATTCATAAAAAAATGAAATCAGTGGGGCTCTGACACTTCTTTTTAATCAATCGATTGCTACTGGAGTTTTTCCTGAAAATTTAAAAATAGCTAAAGTTATTCCCCTGTTCAAAAAGGGTGATGAAGCATTATTCGATAATTACAAACCAATCTCCCTGTTATCAAGCTTCTCAAAAATCTTTGAAAAAATTATGTTTAACCTATTAAATGAACACTTCACAGAACATCATTTACATTGCAATCACCTGTATGGATTTCGTAATTCACATTCCACAGAGCTTGCTGCCCTTGAACTAATCGATAGAATATCAAGTAGTATGGACAAAAATGAGATTCCTATCAGTATTTTCATGGACCTTTCAAAAGCGTTCGACACTTTAGACCATCACATTCTAATTCAGAAACTTAAATATTATGGTCTTGGTGATATGGCACTTAAACTGCTCAAAAACTGTTTAACTGACCCCAAACAATATGAGGAATTAAATAACACCAAGTCATCGCTCTTAAATATAACCACTGGTGTCCTACACGGCTCGATTTTAGGCCCTTTATTATTTATAATTTACAAAAACGATCTACCCTCAGCCTCCAGCCACTTTAAACCTCTTATATACGCTGATGATACAACACTATACAGTACTTTACAAGTGTTGCTAAAATCTGACACCACACAAGAATTATCACACAATATACATGCTGAACAATGTAAAATTAGCAAATGGCTGAAATTAAATAAATTGTCCCTCAATGAAAAGAAAACAAAATTTATGTTATTTCATAACCCACAAAGAAAGGTGACAATTCCTGAAATAGAAATGAATAACACAAAAATTGAATGTGTAAATGACTTTAATTTCTTAGGCATAAAAATCGACAAACATTTAAATTGGAACAGTCATATTGATAACATTTCTTCAAAGATATTCAAAACTATTGGTGTCTTAAACAAAGTAAAAGAATACCTACCACAGAATATTCTACTGACACGATATTACTCTCTAGTATTCCCTCATCTTAATTATGGATGTCTTCTCTGGCGTCACAAAAGTATTAGAATTGCTTTGCTCCAGAAAAAAAAGTGTGAGAATCATTAGCCAAAGCAGATTTAATGCACGTACAGAGCCAATCTATAAAACCTTAGAGTTATTGAAGATTAGTGATATATTTCTCCAACAACAACTGAAATTCTACTTTTAGTATATCAAAAATCAGTTACCTGAATAATTCAAAACTTCTGTACTTCATAATTACAATGTTAGAAATAGAAAGCGTATATTTGTAGAAAGAAGCAATCTTGTAGGGACAGAAAATTGTCTAAGACATGAAATCATTAAAACATTGAACTCAACCCCTGACTTCATTATAAACAAGGTTCATACTGATAGCAAAAATGGTTTTGCCCTCTATATAAAAAAAATATTGTATTGAAAAGTATAATATTATTTGTTCTATCCCAAACTGTTATGTTTGTAACACTCCATAAGCAGCCCCCATTTGCTTTTGCTAATATGTAAGACATAATTTTTTCCCTGCTTACTGGGTATGGTACTTGCATCTCTATTTAAAACCTTGTATTCTAAGTACAATTTTTGTATATCTAGAGTATTTTTAGGTGGCCCTTATGATAGCGGCTGTTGTGGCCTTAATTAGGGTCTCCTGGCTATCTATGTAACTGAAATAATATACATGTATATTCAGTCAAATAAAAGATATGTGAGTCTGAGTCTGAGTCTGAGTCTGAGTCTGAGTCTTAATCCTCTTCCATTTCCCTTCTCCTCTTTCCCATTGTCTGTCTTCCTATTCGTCTTCCAGTTCCATTATTTTCTTATAAATTATCAGACATAAGATTTACAGCCAAAAGTAAGCAGAACTTTCGTTCCGACCACTGAACAATCCGAGCACAATCTCTCTTCTCAGCCTAAAAAAGATCAAATCACCAGGTAGCTATTTCTTAATTTAGAGGTGTATTACAGCTTCCCGTACAAAAGGCTGGTTTTGTAGTACTAGTTTCCATGGGAGGAAAACGCAGTAATATGGCACTTTTTGCCGCCGTAACCTCGAACCAACAGTTGATTAACATAATTTTGCAGCAGTAGAACACGCCATTGGTACAAATGAAACAGGCAGTATTATTTCGTCATTCTGTACATACAGCAGTCTGCAACATAGGTTTGATAGCCAACGAAGCATTTTAGTTTAAGCGTATCATCCAATTTTTTTCACTCTTAAAACCGGATTTTCATGATTGTATAACTTTGATCTTTTTGGTCAGAAAAAAAACAAACAACAAATTGAATGCATTCTGATTAAGTTAAGTGAAGCAAATCAACATTCTCAGCAGAGGATGTTCATGAAAAAAAGGACAAAAAAATCCAAGTCGACTCAGTTTTCCATTAACATATTATAGTGATGAACCAAACTTCATTCAAAAGAACTTCAGTGAACTTTTACAGTATGTTATGAGTTGTATTTAACTTTTTCACCTGCGGCAGATTGTTCTTATCGGGTTTATATAGATATGATTTCACATGATGTTCGTTTATGTTTTTATTATTGTGTGCTTTTAATCACCTATTGTTTGTGGATGTGATTCATGTTTATTTGTATTTTGGTACACTACAGAATGCCTCCGTATATAGTGACATTCAGCAGTTAAGAACATACTCAATCACATTTGTTGCCATGTTATAGCCACTATGCACTTGAACACATGCGTGTGAAGCCTTTCTTTCCAGCAAATTAGTCCGACACTTTTCTCGGACACTATTATAGATAGAAACTGCAAACTTGGCATGATTGTACCTCCATACAAGGAGTTTGACCGTTTTATACAGAGGAATGAAGATGTTTAAAATTATGCAAATTAGGGGCATTTGAAATTTTAAATCTTGAATATCTTCAAAAGTATAATAGATAGAGATGTCATTGCAACTTCTACTAGGGGGTTATTGACCATTGCGCATGTAATGAATTTAAAACAAAAGTTGTAGCAATTTATATAATGCTGATTAGCAGTATATAAAATTTTCAATCTTGAATATCTTCAACACTATAATAGATACAGATGTCATTTCAACTTCTAGTAGGGGGTTGCTGACCATTGTGCACCTAATGAATTAAAGATAAATGTTGTAGCAATTTAAATGATGCTAAATAGCACCATTAGAAATTTTAAATCTTGAATAATTTCCAAGCTATAAAAGATAGAGATGCCATTCCAACGTCTACTGCTCTGTTACGGAATAGTTGTACCTTGCCCTACGAATATGCTTTGAAGAGACATACACTGATTTGCTATGCAGCAAATCATCTTTCTTTGTTTACCTATAGTTGGTGTTCTTTAGATCACAATTGACATATAAAAAAAAGTGTTCGACAGTTTTCAGAAGACAACATCTTGTCACGACAGCTACCAATATTATGCTTCATTCTTAAAAGGTAGCTGCAATATCTAAAACTAATACTGCAGAAGCAGACACCTACCACCGCCACCACCGCCACCACCACCATCATCACCGGCAGCACTGTTTAAGGGGTTTTGAAAGTACAACTATAAACTAGAAAAGATGATTTGCTGCATAGCAAATCAGTGTGTGTGTCTTCAAAGCATATTGTCATGGCAATGTACAACTAGCCCATAACACAGGAGTAGAAGTTGGAATGGCATCTTTATCTATTCATGCTATTATAGCTTGAAGTTATTCAAGATTTAAAATTTCTAATGGTGCTTCTCAGCATAATTTAGATTACTACAACTTTTGTTTTTAATTCATTAAGTGCGTACTGGTCAACAACCCATCAGTAGAAGTTGGAATGAAATCTCTATCTATAATAGATTTGAAGATATTCAAGATTGAAAATTTCGAATACTGCTAATTGATATAATTTAAATTGCTACAACTTTTGTTTTAAATTCATTACATGCGCAATGGTCAATAACCCTATAGCAGAAGTTGGAATTACATCTCTATTATACCTTTGCAGATATTGAAGATTTAAAATTTCAAATGCCTCTAATTTGCATAATTCCAAACATCTTCATTCCTCTGCATAAAAAGGCCCAAAACCTCGCATGGAGGTATAATCATGCCAAGTTTGGAGTTTCTATCTATAATAGTGTCAGAGAAAAGTGTCGGACAAATTCACTGGTAAGGAAGAAAGAAAGAAAGAACGAAAGAAAGAAAGAAAGAATTTCAGGAAAAACATAAGTGTGTGTTGACACACACACACTTTAATAACGAACTAATGCTCCAAGACAAAAATAAAGAAAAAAGACAGCTTTGTGGCAAGAATACCTCTGGAACGAAATGGCTAGTGCCTGTGTCTATCACTGCGATCACCGGCATGATTTTGTGGTGTTCCCAGATAAGTAGGCCACATTCGGGACAGGTAATTCTTTTAGCTTGTAACTTAAACCCGAAAATATATGCAGATACGCCGGATTTGGTATTTATTAATTTTAACAGTGTTTGATGCTTTCAAAATACATGTATAAGACTACAAGATTCCAGGTTGCTATACAGACACCAGGACATTGTACAAACAGACGAAACCCGTGCAAGTGTTAACTTTTTCATGGTACCCTGCTCTCCACCCTCACCCCCGCAGCACAAACGTGACCTGTAAAAGAATGGGTGCAGTAGGGTAACCATGTAGTCTGTCTAATTATTCAGAGCTATCATACCTTCATTATTTTTGTGGTCTGGGAACAAAATTTGCAAAATTCGTAAAGCTTATGAAAAGTTACTGATCAGTGTATCTTCATTCTTTTCTGTCAGTGGTTTCACACCACTTTATTCAGAGATAATAAAGGATATCAAAACTACTAAGACCAAAGAAAAAGGAACAAGGCAATCAGGTTTGCGAGAAAAGGCTACTTTCGTCATCGTATAAGAAGAGACAGCATTGAAAACTGAGCTAGTGGATGATGTCCTATTCTTCTAAGCAGATGATGCTCCGTATTTATCTTTATACTCCGCCTGGTCTACTCCAAGATTTGTAGTAAAGGTAATACAACTAGAGGGCGACCTTTCAACGATACATGAATCAGGAAGCTAGTTGTTTTTCCCTGGACTAGTGGCAATCCCTCTTCCCTACTCAGTTGATTACTATGGCATAGTACTCTAAGATTGTTACTACAAATCCAGAACAGTGACTGGCAGTAATATACCGTATTTTTACAGGATACTTTGACAGTACATATGCGAACAAAGACAACAGAAAAAAATGATGAGTAAACATAACATGCAATACAGAAATATATATTTATTGTAATATTTGTGAGAAAAAAAACAGACGTAACACAACAATCAATCGTAATTGTAAAAGTGAAGGTGATCATACCCGTATATTCAAACATCATATAGATGTCATCATGCTATCACAAGTAACATACATTATAAGCTGATGTTGGTATAAATCAGTCGGTGCACTTTGTAAGCTACATTATTGATTATCTTTCCGATAACACTCCAACTATATTTACAAAAGGAATGCAAAATTATGGTAAACACACAAGTAAATATTTTCGACGTAAGGGGGCGGGGTATGAGCCATTCCTATGTTTTTAAGCAAGGATATATGTTTGCAAATAATATCCTAAAATAGGATTACAATCTTTTAATGCAGTTTCTACCCCCTAATGGCATGAAGAATATAAAAGTAATTAAATCGCCAACATTTGTCAAACAGTATACATATCTACCCAACCAAAAAGAAAGAAAATTAAATTTGTCATAGATCAAAAGCTTGACTTTATAAGTAAACTTAATGGGTGACTAAATGTCAACATGTCGGAATTTACGTACACATTTTAGAACAATACAAATTTAATTATTAAAGAACACTAAAAAGTAGTAAACAATGAACGGTATCAATGCAAAAATGTACAATGCAAGATGATAAATTCAGACACTTGCTTTTCTATTGTACATTTATTACGGGCTGTAGGCTAAAGGTTTGCAAGATATTTAACATAATAACTTAAAACATGGACAACAATCTGCACCGGTCGCCATCTTCAAGGACCTTGTCGTAATAGAAATCTCCATTATACATGTTATATTATCATTAAAAAAACTGTACCCGTACTTCGACCATATAAACTCTTTCCCCCTCAAATTGGCCAAACCTGGATGGTGGTCAAATAGAGTGGAATTAGGGTGCCATCTTAAATATTGATGAGCATGAACATGTTCGTAACTATGCTACAAAGCTGTCCAAAGCCAGCTTGATACGACTCATCTGCCGATGCGCACTGTAAAAAGCAACAAGACTGTACGTTCGACGCTGGTACTGACTTGCCCCTGAAGTGATGTCTAGTTTTGGTCTTCCTTCTGCGGGAGGATCAGGCTTTACACCAAACTGTAAGAAAAATGTATTTGGGTCAAATTAAAAGATATTTAAAAGGTGACATACAAACAAACACACATACAAACACACACACACACACACACACACACACACACACACACACATATATATATATTTATATAATATATATATATTACTTCGTACTGTACTACATCAAATTATTAAGAAAAGAAAATAAACGAGAAGATTGTGACAGTCCTGTGCTCAGGTGACATGTACATATGCCCTTGTGATTTTTTGAGATTTGCCCAAAAATCCACAGCAGTTCCACTTCGTGTACAACTTTGTTTGACCCATCCAGAAGAAACATATCCACCAACTTCCAGGTTAATCTGAGAGAACGTTCTAGAGAATAAGTATAAAATACAAAAAATCAACACACACCCTTCCCCAAAATAGAATAAAATGACAGTGCCACCTGGTGAACAGATTAAGAACCAGGAGTCCTAGGAATACCACTGTGTGATATCAAAGCAATCGGGTGAGCGGTTTCGGAGAAATATTTGTAAGATTTGTCCTCCTAAAAATCATAAGCAATCCAAAAATCACTGGAGCATGACCGTTTGAACAAATCTGGTAGACACCCACCCAGGGTACATTGCCACCAAGTTTGAAGTTATTCTGGGTGACAGTTTCGGAGAAGAAGTCGAAAATGTGACTTAGCATTAGAATGCCCATTGACTACATTGTAATCAATAGGAAAGGTGCATGTACCGACACGTTCTCGAATTAAAAAAAACGTTAAAAATCAGAAAATAAACAGTAGTTCCACCTATTGAACAGTTTTTTTCAACCCTTCCAAAAGAAACATACGCAACAAGTTTCAGCTTAATCTGAGTGACGCATCTGGAAAAGAAGTCAAAACTAGCAAAAAAAAAAAAACATAATAAAAATCATCGCCACCTGCCCATTGACTTCCATAGTAATCAGTAGGAAAGGTGCATTTACCGATAAGTACAGGAATTGAAAAATTCGTTGAAAATCAGGAATCCACAGCATTACCGCCTAGTGAACAACTTAGTTTGACCCATCCCTATCAAACCAGGTTTCAGCTTAGTCTGAGTGACGGTTCTGGAGAAGAAGTCAAAAATAGAAATAACACACAAAAAAATCATTTAAGAAAAGAAAAAATCACAGCGCCACCTGGTGCACAAATTAAGAACCACGAGTCCCTAGGAGTTTTCCTGTTTGATATCAAAGCACCTGGGTGAGCAGTTTTAGAGAAGATTTTTTCGATTTGCCCAAAAAGAAACAAAAACAAAAACCTCACCCTCCCCCCCCCCAAAAAAAAAACACACAAAATCCAAGAAGCACTGAAGCATGACCATTTTCACAAAATTGGTAAAGACCACGGTACCCAAGGTACATTGCCACGAAGTTTGAAATCAGATTAGTAACGGGATACAAATATCCCAGCATTGGTCCATTGCTTTCCGGTCTAACTCACTGTTGTTTCAGCAAAACGGCTTTCTTTTCAGGGAATGCAAATACATAATAAAATGCCTTCGCATTCTAAAAAAAGTGCAGGCATATTTAGCAATGGCCGTCTGAAGAGTCTCTCGAATGGTGATGTACACCGTTATTAGGAAAATCCAGAATAAATATGGTACAAAGCATTATAATCTTATCCCACGCTTTTGTGATTACATATGCTTACCTCCTGTCGCATGAGCAGATCCAAGCTGGTCATCTTGTGAATGTCAGACGTCTTCACTTCACAATAAAAATGTCTCTCTTGGCTCAAGACATTTGTACCACAGGACACGCCACACGGGTCGGCCATGGATCCAGCACACCCTTGCTGTATGAGTCCCTGGGTGGCCACTTGTACAAGTGACCTGAGCATGCCTTTGGTTTCCACAAGCTTTTTGTAGTACTGCTTAATTGCTTCCTGAGAGGATAAAGATAGCAATCATGAAAAGGCACGCGTGGAACAGAAATATTTGCCGTTTTGAACATTTTATGGTGTCTTCACAGACTGCTACATCATGACTATCAACCACTGCATATTGAAATGACGAAATGTATTTGTTTAGTAGAACAAGAACTGCTTTTAATAATTAGTAAAAACAACCCAAAGAATAAAAAAAACTTTTCACCAATATGAGATTCAACTTCAAAATAATCCCGATGGTATATGAATGGTGAAAAAACAAGGACAAGAGGAGTTTATCTGCAGGAGTTTTTGATAACTCGGAATCGCCCAATCACCAGGCTCCATTTTTTTTTTAAATTTCGTCATGACCCGTTCACAAAAGCAATCTTTGTGGGTCCTTTCTCATTTTAAGCAGCCTAGAATAGGTGTAGGTTTTCGCTGCCTCTGGTGGACATAACTTAACCATTTTATGACTCATAAAGAATTATTCTTTCCATACTTACTCTGTCTGTATGTGTTCCAGGTGCAGGGCTAGGTTTTGGCAAAGTCGTATACTGAACAACTAACAAGGAGAAAGTATCGCAACGCTGGTACATGTCCGACAGATGACCCACCCATGGCAGATCGGCATGTGTCTCCTCACACTGAAGGTAACAACAGGAGAAGTGTGAAATACGTTCAATATACCCGGCCAAACTAAAGTCGAAATTGTCTTTTGTCTATGCATCACTGAAGCTAACTTATTTAGGCAAGAACTCAAGTGCCGTGATGCTTATTTTTTTCCTGTTTAATTTGGTTTTTCTCCGGCGGTTTCCAATTTGACTCATAGACATATTACCCAGGACTGTGGCAATATGTAGTAAAAAAAACTTAAAATTAATGTACATTCTGACGGGGAAACAGCTCTTATACACCCATACATGTTGCAAAATGAAATATTTCGATGCAAAATTAAAGATAATGGAGAACTATGCACTGATCTTCAACAGATCACGAACCTCAAAAGTGACCAATAATTTGTTGTTTATGGTCGTAGTTTGAAAGATATCCGAAGAAACAAATTTCATTTTATGCAAATGATTATTTCAACTTTAAAGTATTATATATTTTAATATGAAGCATATATAGAAAATCTGCAATCCCAAGGTATTTGAGGTTCGTATTAAAGTGACTAAGACAGTGTATTTTTCATTGCCCTGTCATGCTTTTGGTAGGGAGAAATGGAAAAAAGATCGTGTCCCTCTGAGTGTGTCTGGCATTCCATATACTAGTTTATCAAACAAATAGCGCAACACGTTTACTGTTTACTTCCCGACCAATCCACAGACCAAGACTGGACAATTTCATGAATATTTATACTCTATATTTAATATGACAGTATAGGAAACAAATTTTAATACAACGCTGTCAATTTGTACCCAGACTAGAAAAATGAATGTGTGACTCTAACTTGTTTTCTGGAGATGAGCATACTGTGGGTCTTATCTTTCGATCGTCACATATGCCGATATCCATGTTTGTCTTAACTCACTCCATATCCTTAAATACAAAGTGTATGGAATCAGTGTACAGTTGCACTCATAACATTCCTGCATATTATCATTCTTAATATTTTGTTATTTATAGAGTCACGGCCTCACTCAAGTACCAAGTTTTCTAAATATTTCAAACTCTACCACAGATGTTCAAGTTCTGTCTGGGCTCTAGAATTCGTTAAGCGATCGAGCATCCAGAATTGAGCATGGCGAAAAGGTATAACTTGCTCAAGAATTCATACTTACAAATTGACGGTAGGTATCTCGAATTCGTGTGTGTGTGTCCGACGCCATTTTCCTGATTTCCGTCATATTATTCGATGATCTTCTCTCCCGGGATTTGCCAGGCGAGGCTGGATGGCCATGTGCCCCAATACAACAGCAGGCCAGGTAAGCCGCCACAAGAGCAAAAGTTATCGCTGAGAAATCTACAAGATTCAAATTTTTTATGAGTATTTATTAATGATTAAAGTACATGAGGCATGCATGAGGTGGTACAACTACCTTTGCGGTAATCCGCTTGAGTGCAGTCTTCAAACTGTGGAACACAGACAGTCAATTTATCAGTAAATTTACCTACAGTGAAAGCCATCTACTCTAACCTGATGAGGAATCTTGAGCATCAGGCACTTACTCGCATCATCAGAATACGACAAACCTATAATGATAAAGCCACCAGAGGGCATCAGTGGTCAAAATGATCAATTGATAGGTCTTGACCAATCATTTGGGACAGAAGATGTTCTGTGACCTATCTTGCCCAATAATACACTCTGGTGACAGTGGCACAATATCTGCTCATTGTAATATGTCGCAAATTCCCTTATGTGGCTCGGTCACCTGAGTTCTGGCATGCATAAACTTTGGTAATATGAAAACAATAAGTATGCATGTCTTCATAAAGGCATTAAAATCTACTAAAATGCTAGGAAAATATGTAAACGGTGCATGCAATACAATAAAAAGTATTTAACGAGCTACTCATCCTAAACTTACTCATTGGTTTGAGTTGTTGAGCTTTCCTGAGAGTCGTCTCACAAAATTTCAGTACTTTAAACTCAAATGGTTCTGCCAATTGCTTCTGATGCTTCTACCGGCTCATGCATTATATATAGTCATTAAGACAATGCATTTTGTTGGATCGAAAATCTTCCTAGTTTGAATTTAGAAAATGTTCAATGAGTCGAATAAAACCGGAAGACAACCACGTGTCTTGCATGTACAAGACTTACATCTTGGCAATGAGAAACCACAGTTTAACCGAGAAGAAAAGCATCTCAGAAAAGAGCAACTCATGCGTTAACTATAATTCCGTCATTTCCAACATGCATATTTGCTGCACAATTTAATTCCGTATTCCCTTTGAGTCTGACCTGGGGACGTACCCCTTTCCAGGGTAAATGTCCACAATCACCTGAATATAAAGTGTTGTCTGCTGAAATATTTTACTTGTGTTCTCGTGAATGTAAAATGGTTTAAGAAGCGTTATATGGTTGAGTTATCTGGACAGATCGCGCTGAAGTCTACATCTTTGAACAAACACCCAACCACACCAAGAAAAGCTGTTGACTCGCTCTTTTCCTAACCATAAAAGGGCCAATGAAATTTCTTTTACATAAAAAAAATACAGTTAATGAGAAAACTCATTTAACCCCCAGAAATCTGGTGCAATGTTTTCTTGTAAAAAACTGTAGAACAAAGAGACACAACCGGACATAATTTTTGTCGACACAGAATACTCAGGCTGCGTTGACAGAAAAATATGAAATGTCATTATATGTTCTTCGTCGATCTGTGTATCTGATAGATTCGAATCAAAATTATATACATGTATAATATATATATATATATATATATAATATGTATATATATATATATATATATATATATATATATATATATATATATATATATATATATATATATATATATATATATATATATATATATATATATTAAAACGCACTTTATGAATTACATAATCTATTGTAATTCAAGGTCTCCACAGGAGGAAATTGAATTCTTTATGCATTTCAGTATACTTTATTTGGTCGATAAACTGTTCACACTTTTCTTGATCACAATTTGTCATTCACACGAACCGCTGACCGTTGACTTTGTGCGACGCTGCTCAACAAAATTCTTGTTCAAACCAGGAACTTGAGACGCTCGTTGATCTTATCTTGGCTGGGCACAAGGAATGACGTAGTTTTATAATATTCAATAATTCCCCTCTTGCAAAATACATTGACCGAAACTTGTTTGTGATGTTTTGTGTGTCAATTTTGAATGTCATAAAATTGGACATTTTGCTAAATTCGAACTGGGAAGATTTTCGGTTTATAAAAATGTGTTCATAACTGATCTTCATTAACTCTTTTGAAAGCTGCCACATAATCCTTGAACTGGTGTAACCAGCATCATTCATGCGAAGAGAGATTTGATAAGATTAAACTTGTATTTCTTCAGAAGTGTTCATTTCAGAAATTCAATTTCGGATCAATGTTTACGTTTCAGGGTTCTTCCTTTGTACATTGAGAACGCACTACCTCAATTGTTACATAATTGCCATTTGTACGCTCTCTCTGTTATCTTTCCGAAATGAGCCAATTATCAATATTCATTAAAAATATTTTATGTAGCAAATTATTTGTGAAAATGATATTAATCCTTACCTGGCACCCACGTACGTGCAACTGTTCGAATTTGAAAGAGATACATTGAAAGGACGAAACAAGGAAAAAACAAACCCAAAAACATTAAAGAAAAAAACCAAACAAAAAACCACCACCACCCCAAAAAAACAAAACAAAAACAAAAAACCCACAAACCCAAACCCACCCACCCATTCTTAAAAAAAAAAAAAAGAAAGAAAACACAAATGAGATTGTTTATCTATTTGGTTGTCGGCTTTCTGGTTCTTTCATAACCGGGTTTTCTTGAATCCTTGTTTACTAGCATCTTTTTCTTTTGTTTATTATTTCAAATGAAAATGCCAGGATACAACTATTACACAATTTCATGTTCATCATTTGAACGGAACCTATCCTGTGTTTTCGAAATTCAATAGGTCAAGTGACCATTTACTTCATGTGATGTAACAAAAAATGTCTTGTTCTTCCCCGGAACTTAAAAGCCAAGATATCTGTGCATGGATCTTTAATTTTGCCTGAATGGCCAAGGCCTTTCGTATTGTCCCGTATATGGCAGATTATCAAATACACCAAAGCAAACTTAATTTATTCTTGATGTTGTAAACACCCACGTTTAACTGGCTTGTATGTCATCACTTTAACATTTCTAAATCGAAACTAGGAAGATTTTCGATCCAACGAAATACATTGTCTTAATCATTATATATAAGCCTGCATAATCCATGAGACAGCAGATGCAGAAGAAGCGATTTGCAGAACCATTTGAATTTTAAATATTGATATTTTGTGAGAGGACTCCCTTCGGAAAGTTCAACAACTCGAACCAATGAGTAAGTTTATGATGCTTAGTTCATTCAATACTTTTCAGCATTTCAGCGGATTTTAAAGTTTTCATGAAGACATTTATGTTTATTGTTTTCTTGTCTCCTGAGCACACTTTCTCTGCCCCCCCCCCCCCGGGGGGGGGGGGGGGGGCTAACAGTATATCGCCCTTTAGAAAGTTTCTTTAGCAGCAAATTGTTTACATATTACCGAAGTTTATGCATGCCAGAACAAGGTGACCGAAAAGTATAAGGGAAATACGAAATATTGCAATGAGCGGATATTGCATCACAGTCACCAAAGTGTATTATTGGAGAGATTGTTCACATGCCATTTTCTACCACAAATGATGGGTCAAGACCTATCAATTGATCATTTTGACCAGTGATACCCTCTGGTGGCTCTGTTATCATAGGCTTGTCGTATTTTCATGGTGCGAGTGAGTGCCTGATGCTCAAGATTCTTCATCAGGTTAGAGTAGATTGCTTTCACAGGAGGTAAATTTACTGATAAATTGACTGTCTGTGTTCCACAGTTTGAAGACTGCACTCAAGCGGATTGCCGCAAAGGTAGTTGTACCACCTCATGCATGCCTCATGTACTTTAATTATTAATAAATACTCATAAAAAATTTGGATCTTGTAGATTTCTCAGCGATAACTTTTGCTCTTGTGGCGGCTTACCTGGCCTGCTGTTGTATTGGGGCACATGGCCATCCAGCCTCGCCTGGCAAATCCCGGGAGAGAAGATCATCGAATAATATGACGGAAATCAGGAAAATGGCGTCGGACACACACACACGAATTCGAGATACCTACCGTCAATTTGTAAGCATGAATTCTTGAGCAAATTATACCTTTTCGCCATGCTCAATTCTGGATGCTCGATCGCTTAACGAATTCTAGAGCCCAGACAGAACTTGAATATCTGTGGTAAAGTTGAAAATATTTGGAAAACATTGGTACTTGAGTGAGGCTGTGACTCTATAAATAACAAAATATTAAGAATGATAATATGCAGGAATGTTATGAGTGCAACTGTATACTGATTCGATACACTTTGTATTTAAGGATATGGAGTGAGTTAAGATAAACATGGATATCGGCATATGTGACGATCGAAAGATAAGACCCACAGTATGCTTATCTCCAGAAAACAAGTTAGAGTCACACATTCATTTTTCTAGTCTGGATACAAATTGACAGCGTTGTATTAAAATTTGTTTTCTTTACTTTCATATTAAATATAGAGTTTAAATATTCATGAAATTATCCAGTCTTGGTCTGTGGATTGGTCGGAAAGTAAAGAGTAAACGTGTTGCGCTATTTGTTTGATAAACTAGTATATGGAATGCCAGACAGACTCAGAGGGACACGATCTTTTTTCCATTTCTCCCTACCAAAAGCATGACAGGGCAATGAAAAATACACTGTCTTAGTCACTTTAATACGAACCTCAAATACCTTGGGATTGCAGATTTCCTATATATGTTTCATATTGAAATATATAATACTTTAAAGTTGAAATTATTATTTTCATAAAATGAAAAAATTCGGGTGTCTTTCAAACTAAGACCATAAACAACAAATTATTGGTCACTTTTGAGGTTCGTGATGTGTTGAAGATCAGTGCAAAGTTCTCCATTATCTTTAATTTTGCATCGAAATATTTCATTTTGCAACATGTATGGGTGTATAAGAGCTGTTTTCCCGTCAGAATGTACATTAATTTTAAGTTTTTTACTACATATTGCCACAGTCCTGGGTAATATGTCTATGAGTCAAATTGGAAACTGCGGGAGAAAAACCAAATTAAACTGGAAAAATAAGCATCACAGCACTTGAGTTCTCGCTTAGATAAGTTAGCTTCAGTGATGCATAGACAAAAGACAATTTCGACTTTAGTTTGGCTGGGTATATTGAACGTATTTCACACTTCTCCTGTTGTTACCTTCAGTGTGAGGAGACACATGCCGATCTGCCATGGGTGGGCCATCTGTCGGACATGTACCAGCGTTGCGATACTTTCTCCTTGTTGGTTGTTCAGTATACGACTTTGCCAAAGCCTAGCCCTGCACCTAGAACACATACAGACAGAGTAAGTATGGAAAGAATAATTCTTTATGAGTCATAAAATGGCTAAGTTGTGTCCAACAGAGGCAGCGAAAACCTACACCTATTCTGGGCTGCTTAAAATGAGAAAGGACCCACAAAGAGTGCTTACGTGAACGGGTCATGACGAAATTAAAAAAAAAAAAATGGAGCCTGGGGATTGGGCGATTCCGAGTTATCAAAAAGTCCTGCAGATAAACTCTTTTTGTCCTTGTTTTTTCACCATTCATGTACCATCGGGATTATTTTGCAGTTGAATCTCATATTGGTGAAAAGTTTTTTTATTCTTTGCTAGTTTTTACTAATTATTAAAAGCAGTTCTTGTTCTACTAAACAAATACATTTCGTCATTTCAATATGCAGTGGTTGATAGTCATGATGTAGCAGTCTGTGAAGACACCATTAAATGTTCAGAACGGCAAATATTTCTGTTCCACTCGTGCCTTTTCATGATTGCTATCTTTATCCTCTCAGGAAGCAATTAAGCAGTACTACAAAAAGCTTGTGGAAACCCAAGGCATGCTCAGGTCACTTGTACAAGTGGCCACCCAGGGACTCATACAGCAAGGGTGTGCTGGATCCATGGCCGACCCGTGTGGCGTGTCCTGTGGTACAAATGTCTTGAGCCAAGAGAGACATTTTTATTGTGAAGTGAAGACGTCTGACATTCACAAGATGACCAGCTTGGATCTGCTCATGCGACAGGAGGTAAGCATATGTAATCACAAAAGCGTGAAATAAGATTATAAAGCCTTGTACCATATTTATTCTGGATTACCTAATAACGGTGTACGTCACCAATGGAGAGACTCTTCAGACGCCCATCGCTAAATATGCCTGCATTAACAAAAATGCAAAGGCATGTTACTATGTATTTGCATTCCCTGAAAAGAAAGCCTTTTTGCTGAAACAAAAGTGATTTGGACCGTAAAGCAATGGACCAATTGCTGGAATATTTGTATCTCCTTCCTTATATGAGTTTTTTCATGGCCACAATGTTTGCCATCTGATTTCCACGTAAACCCAATTTTTAGCTCAGCTCACTTGTCAGTTTCTGACCTTATCTTATGGTCCTTCGTCCGTCGTCGTCCGTCGTCTGTCGCCCGGTGTCCAATTTTCAATTCGTGTACTTATCGAAAAAATGCACCTTTCCTATTGATTACTATGTAAGTCAATTGGCGTTCTAATGCTAATTCATAGTTTTCACATCATCTAAATCGTCCCCCAGTTTGACTTCAAACTTGTTGGTAATGTGTAATGGGTGGGTCTCTACCAAATTTGTTGAAGTGGTCACGTTCCATTGATTTTTCTCTCTTTTTTCCCTTTTTATGGTTTTTTTTTTCTTTTTTTTTTTCTTTTTTGTTCTTGGTTGGGGCAAATCTTCAAAAATCTTCTCTGAAACCGCTCTCCTGATTGCTTTGGTATCAAACAGGAACACTCCTACGGACTCCTTGTTTTTATTTATTTTTTTTTTGGGGGGGGTGCTATTTTTGACTTCTCCAGAACCGTCACTCAGATCAAGCTGAAACTTGATGAATATGTTTCTTTTGGAAGGGTCAAACAAAACTGTTCACTAGATGGCACTGCTGTTGATTTCTGATTTTTAAAGCTTTTTTTTTCAATTCGCGAACTTATCGGTACATGCACCTTTCCTATTGATTACAGCATAATCCAATGGGCATTCTAATGCTAAGTCACATTTTCGACTTCTTCTCCGAAACTGTCATCCAGCTAAACGTCAAACTTGATTGCAGCGCACCTTGGGTGGGTCTCAATTTGTTCAAATTGTCATGCTCCAGTGATTTTTGGATTGCTTATGATTTTTTTTGGGGGGGGGAGGCAAATCTTCTCCGAAACCGCTCACCCGATTGCTTTGATATCACACAGGGACACTCCTAGAGACTCCTAGTTCTTAATCTGTTCACCAGGTGGCGCTGTCATTTTATTCTATTTTGGGAAGGGAGTGTGTTTTTGGTATTTTTGATTTCTTCTCCGGAACCTTCTCTCAGATTAAGCTGGAACTTGTTGGATATGTTTCTTGTAGAACGGTCAAATAAAGTTGTACACTAAGTGGAACTGCTGTGGATTTTTGGACAAATCTAAAAAAATCACAAGGGTATCTGTACATGTCAGCTGAGCACAGAACTGCCACAGTCCTCTTGTTAATTTCTTTTCTTTATAATTAGATGAAGTACAGTACCAAGTAATACAATATATATATATATATGTGTATATATAAATATATACGTGTGTGTGCGCGCGCGCGCGCGTGTGTGTGTATGTAAGTGTGTTTGTCTCAACTTTTAAATTTCTCTTAATTTGACCAAATAAATTTTCTTATAGTTTGGTGTAAAGCCTGATCCTCCCGCAGAAGGAAGACCAAAACTAGACATCACTTCAGGCGCAAGTCAGTACCAGCGTCGGACGTACAGTCTTGTTGCTTTTTACAGTGCGCATCGGCAGATGAGTCGTATCAAGCTGGCTTTGGACAGCTTTGTAGCATAGTTACGAACATGTTCATGCGCATCAATATTTAAGATGGCACCCCAATTCCACTCTATTTGACCATCATCCAGGTTTAGCCGATTTGAGGGGGAAAGAGTTTCTATGGTCGAAGTACGGGTACAGTTTTTTTAATGATAATATAACATGTATAATGGAGATTTCTATTATAACAAGGTGGTTGACGATGGTGGCCGGTGCAGATTGCTGTCAATATTTTAAGTCATTATATTAAATATTTTGCAAACAATTAGCCTACGTACTGTAATTAATATACAATAGAAAAGCTAACGTCTGAGTTAATCATCTTTTTTGCATTCTACATTTTTGCATTGACACCGTTCACTGTTTACCACTTTTTATTGTTCTTTTATGATTAAATTTGTACTAATTTAATATGTGCACGTAAATTCCGACATGTTCACATTTAGCCACCCATTACTTACGTGTTCTACTAAAGTCAAGCATTTAATCTTTGACAAATTAAATTCTCTTTCTTTTTGGTTGGGTAGATATGTATAATGTTTGACAAATGGTGATTTAATTAATTTTATATTTTTCATGCCATTAGGGAATAGAAACTGTATTAAAATATTATAAGCCTATTTTAGATGTTATTTGCAACGGAGTATCCTTGCTTAAAATTAAATAGAAAAACAGTATAAAGGGCATATTTCTACATAAGAATACCTAATATTTCTTCGTCTTTTACGGCAAAATTAATTACTCGTGTGTTTGCCATAATTTTGCATTCTTCTTTTAAACGTAGCTGGAATGTTATCAGAAAGATAATTAATAGTGTAGCTTACAAACTGCACAGACGCATTCATATCAACATCAGTTTATAAGATTTTGTTATTCGTGAAAGTATGATATTAATATGAAGTTTCCAGGTTATGAAATGTATCTTGCTTGAATATCAGATACTTATTCCATATACGGGTATCACTTTTACTTTTACTTGATCATTATGTTACGTCTGTTTTTATACTACAATAAAAGTATATTTCTATATTGCATATTATGTTTGCTCATCATTTTTCTTTGTTGTCTTTTTTGTATGTATACTGTCAAATAATCCTATAAAAATGCGGTATATTACTGTCTTTCGATATTCTGGATTTATTGTTACTACTTTATAGTACTATGGCATAATAATCAACAGAATAATGCAGAGTGATAGGCACTAGTCACGGGAAAAAGACTAACTTCCTGATTTATGTTTCATTGAAAGGTGTCCCTGCAATTGTTTTACCTTTACTACATATCTTGGAGCAATTAGCAAGCAGACTAAGTGGAGTATAAAAATAAATACGGAGCATCATCTGCTTAGAAGAATATGACATCATCCATTAGCTCAGTTTTCAGTGTTGTTTCTTCTTATACCGTGACGCAAGTAGCCTTTTCTTTCAAACCTGATGGCCTTCTTCCTTTCTCTTTGTTCCTGATTTTGATAACCTTTATTGTCTTTGAGTAAAGTGGTATGAAACCACTAACAGAAAAGAATGAAAATACACTGATCAGACTGTTCATAAGCGTTTTGCATTCTACTAATCTTTCGCCAGACCATGAAAATAATGAGGGCAGGATAGCCCTGAGTTATTTCCGCCAACAAATCACACAGATGCGCTACTGGACCAGTTGCTTGGAAGGTCACGCTTGTCCTACTTTGGCGGGGGGGGCGGGGGGGTATGGAAAAGTAAACGCTTCCATCCGTGGGTATTTCGATGATTTGCACAATGTCGTGGTGTCTGTTTAGCAGCCTGGAATCTTGCAGTCTTGTACAGGTATTTTGGAAGCATCAGACAGCATGAAAACTAATAAACAAATCCTACGTATGTACTAATGTTTTCACGTTCACTTTATAAGCTACAACGATTGCCTGTCCACAATGTGCCCCACTTACCGCGGAACACCGCGATATCACGCTTGGCGATCGCAGTGATACATAGTATATGTTCCGGACATTTCGTAATAGAGGTATTCTTACGAGAAAACTGTACTTGTTCTTTATTCTTGTCTTAAAGCTTTAATTCTTTCTTTATAATTGTACGTTTAAAATCATTAAATGGTGGTGGCGGCGGTGGTGGTGGTGGTGATGATGATGATGGTGGTGGTGAGTGTCTGTTTCTGCGGGATTAGTTTTAGATATTTTAAGCATGAAGCATAAGGTTGGCAGCAGTCGTGACAAGGCCGGGGGTCGGTCTTTTTTTTCTGGAACAGCCCTCTGTAGAGCATGTTGATTTGCTTCAGCGAACTTAATCAGAATACATTTTATTTGTTGTGTTTTTGACCCAAAAAATCGAAGATATACAAGTGGAACACTCCGGTTTCAAGAGTGAAAATTTTGGATGATGCCCTTAAACCAGGATGCTCCTCTTGCTACGTGTGTCCCAAAATGATGTACATACACAATGCCAAAATAATACTCCCCGTTTCATTTGTACCAATGGCGTACTCTACTGCTGCAAAATTATGTAAATCAACTCTTGGTGCGAGGTTATGGCGGCAAAAAGTACCATGTTATTGCCTTTTCTTCCCATAGAACCAGGCGGCAACTACAATACACCTCTCAAATACGAAATGGCTACCTTGCAATTTGATCTTTAATAATTAGACTGAGAGGATCAATTGTGTTCGGATAGATCGGTGGTCGGAAAGAAAGTTCTGCTTGCCTTTGGCTGTAAATTTTGTTTCTGATAAATTATATGAAAATGATAGAACTAGAAGACGAATAGAAAGAAAGACAATGGAAAAGGGGAGAATGGAAACGGAAGAGGACTAATAATGAAAAGGAATTCGCCAATGGTTACCACGGCACTTGTACGGTACTGTCTTTTACTGATTGTGAAACGGATTTGTATGGACATAAATATTCTGGAACCTAGAATTCGTTAAAATATGCCCTACATTATGCATTGCAAAATCAAAATGTCATTCGACTGAAAAGATACACTTTGTCTTAAAAGTGGTCAAAAACAGGAGACAAATGTATGACGCAGGCTCGATAATGTAATCTATTATCGTAATAGTATGCCGGTTTCGTATTTTGATGGCCAATGATATTTTCTCATATTTCTTCCTTTTTTTACAAGGTAACAAGGTACAAAAATTGAATACTTCAAGAAATATGCATCTTTTGTTCATAGTCTCTTTCTTTGATTCTCTTTCATTTTTTATGGATCTACCTCTTAAGGAAGGAGAAGCATTATGTTTTCGGGTTGTCCATCCGTCCGTCCGTTCGTGGTTGCATCCGCCAATTTGTGAACATGATATCTCAAGACTTACTGGCTTCCATAAACTCAAATTTACTTTATTTATGCCCTGACACCATTTCCTAATTTGTTTACATTTTGGTGACATTGACTTTATTTTTCAAGGTCACAGGAGCTATGTATGTGCAATGATAGACCCTTACGTCAGTCTTTGCCATTGAAGTGCCTCTGGTTTCTTTCTGCTTTTACATCAGCCTACATCTTTCATTTTTCCGTTATTTCCTCTTTCTATCTCTTTATCTTCCCATCCTACCTCAAATTCCTTCTAAAGACGCTTTTGTTTAAAATATTTCCATTTTGAATTAATACCTTTTCCTGGCGAGGATCTGGCGCATTCTTGAAAGCTTTTGACATGTAGGGCATCTTATGCTGATAGATTTTACCTACATTTCCCATTTAAAGTTTGTCCTGCTCGAGAGAATTCATATACCAGCACTCGCTATACATGTAGTTTGTCTATATATTCTATAATCCTATTATCTCAAAAGGTCAAATGTGTAGGAACACTTCTATACATTACCGGAAATCAGTCCTTTGTGTGGACTTGCTATATGGTCCGTGACTATTCTAATAATTAGTCAAAAACTTTCCGTCTATGTATTTTTGTGTGAAGAAATGCATGATGAAGTGCCGATGGCAAGCCACCTGTCGGAGACACAACGTTGCAATACCTTTTCGCGTTACCGGTGGATGGTTGCACATACCACGTTGCAAACAGTTAGCTCTGAACCTACCTCTCATCAAGATCTATCTGCTTTAATGTTTCCCTGGTCAAACTGATCAAAAGCGTCTGGATATAAATTGTTCGTTTTAATGATTTTACTTTGGGCCCACAGAACAGACAAGTGTGTTCTTTGGAGTGCGGTATGTACCGCCCACCAGAGGCTGAGCGATATACGCACATGCCGCACTCAAAAGAACACACGAGTCTGTTCTGTGGGCCCAGATACCCACACAGCTAAGTTTGTATCTGTCCTATGTTTTACAGGTGAATAAATGCACAAAAAGTGATTTCAAACCGCGTTTTATTCTGGCCCCCGGCTCGATTGCTACCCTAACAACACCTGGGTAATTTGCATATGAACTATATAACACGAGAAAGCAGATTACATAACCGTGTTACATCAGTGTTTGTAGGGAGTGCAAGTGTAAACATGAGACAAATAATAATTTGTTATAATTCGTGTTCTCTTGTACCCCGTAAGGTTCATATTACACACGAATCCTGTCTTCTTTTAAACATATAAAAATATATCTGCCAACTGGCACAGCCACTTTCCGCGCACATATTCCAAGTAAACGTAGAAAAAAAATATGTAGTTACTACAGTATGACTCTGTTTGCTGGGGGTGTGGGGGCCGCCAAGATCCCCATCAGGGTCCAGGGTTGAAGACTCAGAAAACTCTGAGACTTGGGCAACTTGTATTCCAATTTGGAGGGCTGTGCAGTGATTTGAGGAGATATTATACTGATAAAACAATTAGCATGAAGCTGAATTAAAATGGGTTGTGTACTGCTGTGACACAGGAAGATTATGTAAATTACACGAAAAAGAGGAAGAACGAACACGGAAAAATCGCGGTACGTTTGATTAACACCATATTCAAACTCAGCATAGGTGGGTAGATGTTAAAAAAGTCCCGGTAATTACGGTAGGACTACACCGCAAAAAAAAAAGATCAGGAGAAAATTGTTGACGAAGCTGAACAGTATAGCAGGAGGAACTGTTTGCGTGTGTGGTTCAAGCAGTTACCGGAGAATGACAACGAAAACACAGATGAAATAATTGCACGTCATGCGGAAAAAATAGGCGTCCATCTGGATCCAAATGAGATAAGCAGATCTCATCGAGTTGGCAAAAAGGTACCCGGGAAGTCCCGTGCAGTTATTGTGAGGTTTGTGAGCTATCGTACTAGACAGAAATTTTTCAGTGCCAGGAAGAAGAGTAACGATGCCTATATATCCCAGGACTTAACCAAGAAACGCTCTAGCATCATGTACGCTGCCCGCAAGTTGCGGCGTGAGAAAAAAATCCACGCTTATTGGTCCCGGGACGGCAGACGGTATGTTCGCGAGGTAAACGCTTGGGGCAGAGACTCTCCCTCTGGGCGCATAGTGGAAGTTCATGAGCTGTCCGATTTGGATGGGTACATTTAAATGTATATTTCGAGAACTATTTCAGAATTCTCACGTGCATACTATATACTTTATATCTGCAGACGTGCAATTGTTAACACATCCAGTTTGTTAATACAAATACATCACGTATCTTGATTTCTAATATTACCATTTATACTTTATTGCCTGATGTAAGCAGGCTAGTCCAACAAGGCTTTCTATTATCGAAAATGATGCTCATCTGATATACATGTACTTCACTCTTCACTTTTTTCTTCATACTGAACACTTTCTTAGTGAAAGAAAGTGTTCAGTATGGTGAAGTGTACGGTGTGGGGAGTTTTGCTCACATTGCGAGTGTGTGTTTGGGACCGGGGGGGGGGGGGGAGGGTTCGGTGCGGAGAGGTGTTCGGTGTACGGAGTTGCTCGGTTGGAGAGGTTTTGCTGTATTATGTTAATATTGCAGTGATATGGTATTGTCATTTATTTGTAACCTCTTCATGCTGACTTTGTACTACAGGACGGCTGTACAATTTCACCTTTTTTTCTTTGGATAATGGTATTTAGCTCTGTTTGCATTATCATAATGTAACAACAAGTGTCGTTATGCTAAACACAGCTTGCCACTTTCCAATACCATGTTATCAGCACACATTGACTAGTGGTGTATTATTGTATACTTCGCATGTTATGAAAATACTGCAGTTATATAGTATTGCCTTCTGTTCTAATGCAACAACAAAGCCGTTCAGTTACCCATGCTCTCTGATATACCGGTGATACGCTTGTAGCGTATCTTAGAAACACATAAATAAAAAAATAAAATGTGCTTTATTGCTTCTTTTGCCCAATCGGGCTCATAGCATACAATTAAAATACATACAGTAAAATTGCTCATCATACATATAATAAGAGCAAATATATACAGTTTACATGTCAGAAGTATAGACAAACTAAAATTAGCAAGAAGTTATATACATGAAATTTAGGTACTGAAAAATAAAAAAAAAAAAAAAAAAAACAAAAAAAAAAAAAAAAAAACAACAACAACACAGAAAACCATGTACATGAATAATTGATAATAATAAAACATATTCGCCATAGAAATCGAGCATGGAAACGTTTTAAGAGGATATCTCTTAGCCCTCGCCCCTATACCTATGGTATTAACACTAAGATTGATAGGCTCTTTCAGCTGTACAAAAAGTGGCGGAACAGAGTAGTCAAATTAATTAGACAATCTATTCGCTTATACTTCTGTAAACTGCGCAGACAACTTGATGGAAATGATATTAATCCTAAGCAGTGGTGGAGCCTCTCGAAGTCCATTCTAGGATGCAAAGTCCACGAAGATATCCCACCGATCATCGATGATGACAAAATTGTGCCTTGCATAACAGAAAAGTGTGACATTTTCAATGCATACTTTGCAAGCCAATGTAGAACTGTTCCCGACATTGACGCCCCACCCCTGCCCCAACTTACTTTCCGTACAGAGGCACGCTCATATGATATCAACTTTGATGAAGAAAGTGTAAGAAGAATCCTCTCCTCCCTTAGGCTTACCTCTGCGTCTGGTCCGGACAATATTGGGAACATCTTACTTAAAAATACGGCTGAGTCTATTTGCAAACCACTGACTAAAATCTTTAAACTCTCTCTCAACCTTTCCTATTTCCCAGACTCTTGGAAGAAATCCAATATGTGTCCTGTGTTTAAAAAGTCTAATAAGCAGATAAAAAGTTACTATCGTCCTATATCCTTACTGTGCAACGTGTCCAAAGTTTTCGAACTACTGATCTTTAATGCTCTCTATGAATACTCATTCGTCAATAACCTTCTCACATCCAAAAATTCTGGCTTTAAGGCTGACGATTCTACCATAAATCAACTTGTGTATATTGTTCACAATATATACGCGGGCCTTGAACACTCTAATGAAGCCCGCATGGTCTTTTTAGACGTATCTAAGGCCTTCGACAAGGTCTGGCATCCTGGCCTTCTACTCGAACTTCGTCAACTAGGTATCGCTGATAATATCGTGGCATGGATTGAAAGTAATCTATCAAATCGCTCTCAACGTGTGATTATTCATGGTCAAGCGTCTTCATGGCTGCCTATTGAAGCTGGCGTACCCCAGGGATCCATACTGGGTCCACTCTTGTTTCTGGTGTACGTAAACGATCTAGTCGACGACCTTACCTGCGACGTAAGACTCTTCGCAGATGACACAAGCTTGCTCGAAATTGTTCAAAACCCAACAGAATCTTCTCGACATTTGAATACCATTCTTGCTCATATTCAAACTTGGGGAAAATCATGGCGAGTCATTTTCAATGCTGCTAAATCTTTATCTGTTGTCTTCTCTGCCAAAATCAATAAACCACATCATCCATCTGTTCAGCTTGGTCAGTCAACTATACTCGAGGCTAATATCCACACTCACCTTGGTATTACTTTTAGCAGTAATTTTATCTTGGCATGCTCACATAACCCGTATTGTAAATAAAGCTAGCCAGCGCATTGCCCTTCTCCGTAGGTTTAAATTCAAACTATCCCGAAAAGCCCTGGCCAGGCTGTACTTCTCCATGGTAAGACCCATCCTAGAATATGGATGTGTTCTTTATGATAACTGTGGGCAAGGCCCAACAGAGTTACTTGAATCTGTCCAGTATGAGGCGGCCAAAATATGCACTGGCGCTTTAAGACACACTTCTCATATCAAACTATTACACGAACTCGGATGGCCTATCCTCGCTAGCCGACGTAAATACTTTAAATTGATCCTACTTTACAAAATGACCCATAATCTTACTCCTTCCTATCTCTCCAACCCCCTTCCCCCTACTAACATTGGTCGAGCTCTGCGCCATTCCAGTCCATTACGTACCATCCAGTGCAGAACTCAACGTTTTGACAAATCTTTCCTCCCCGACACCATCAAACTTTGGAACAACCTTCCTTCAGATATTCGGAATTCCATTTCGCTGCAAATTTTTAAATCCAAACTCAAGGCAACCTTACTAGCCGTGGACGATGTGCCTGCCTTCTTTTCCCATGGTCAACGTTACCTGAATATCTGTCAGACCCAGCTGCGACTGGGCTTCTCTAGGCTTAACTTTGACCTCTGTAATGTAAATGTTATTCCAAGTCCTATTTGCTCCTGCTCTTTCCTCACTGGAGATATCTCTCATTTCTTCCTCTTTTGTCCCAAATATCTTCCCTTTAGAAAAAAACTTCTCGATACAACAATACCGCTCATTCCTCCGGGTGTTCATCCTTACTTGATAATCCATATCGCTAATGAAAGACTGCTTCGTATTTTCCTTTTTGGCAGCAGGGAATTACCAGATATCTTGAACATACAAATATTCGATGCAGTTCAAAATTATATAGCAGAAAGCAGACGTTTTGTTTTTTAACTTTAATGCGACCTACTGGGTAAACAGAAAAAGCTTCTTTTTGTCAATATTATAATGTATAACCTCTTGGTGACGTAATCATGTATGTACTTATCTTTTTATATACCTGCTCCAATTACTGTTATTGATTTTGTTTTCCTATTTCCCCTGTCAACAGTGAGTGAATAGTTATATGCCTTGTGTCGTAATCTCTACCATATATTCTGTACTGGGTATTACTACCCCGATTTACTTGTGTATTACGACATTCATATTTTACATTTTACAAATGATCTGGTAACATAGTTTGTAATGTCCTGTGTGTACTGTATATATATATTGTGCGTTTTCTCCATGTCTGGAGAACCCATTATATTAGTCATTTCATGTACTATAGGGTAATCCAGTATAAATAAATATGTTTAAACTAAACTAAATTCGTAGTATTGGAACCTATGACTTTGGAACTGGAGGAGAAAAACAGCTGCACGGCGGGACTTTTTTTTGGTGGAGTATTTAGGGGGTGCACACATCCCTGTAAACGTCACAGAGCAGATTCAAATGTTCTTCCTTTTTTCATTATACTTTGATCCCAACAAAACATCATCTTTCTTGTTCCGCTTCAGTATTATCGGTCAGCTACGATTCTCAAACATGTACAGGGATTACTAATACCTCAAATGTTGGTATGACTCGTCGGAACTTAAGCATGTCATAGCCTTCAAATAGTCTTTCATTCAATGATTTTTTAAAAGTTTAATGTACAGTGACTTCCTCGGGGTTTTTTTTCTTCAGGTGTTTTGTCACCTCCAGTATTTTATTGAAAAGTTTAAGCACACTCTTGGGCCACGTTCAAAAAGCTTTTTATATTTTGTATGTAGATGTTTTTGTCGTTGTACCACACTGAATTTACATCAGTTGTGGTGCAATAAAGCTTATTTCTCTCCCTGTCATCTCGCCTTTACTGTAGTCAGCCGCTGCTTGCTTACCAGCTTTTACAGAATTGGCTCTGATTGATATTTCCTTGAACTAAATAATTCGTTTGAATGGGATCAGTGTCAGGCAAATCATCTTTTAATTTGACGAGAAATTCTTTAACTCCCTATCTTCGGTTGCATTACTTCGAACTGCGGAATAGGATATTGACTACTAGGAAGTGGTTCTGGGCAAAAAGACACAAATACAAACACAATTTCATAGTGTGTCATCAGTGAGATATAAAGCCAGTGTGACAGTGTCATATAGCCACATTATTTCCTGTCCTTTTCAAAGGTACGTTTGCTGATTAGTATCTAATTTTATTTGCGTGTGTGTGTGTGTGTGTGTGTGTGTGTGTGTGTGTGGCAGCGAGAGACAGAGAGAGACAGAGAGAAAGAGAGAGAAAGAGAGAGAGAGAGAGAGAGAGAGAGAGAGAGAATGTTTTGTTTTTCGCTTTTTTCAGTAGTGCAGAATGTATAATAAGATCCCCGCATGTCATCTAAATTGTATTTGGTATAGAGAAAACATTCAAATGCATACATAAATAGTAAATTGTAAATTCAGCTTGTTGGGGAATATAGGTTAACCTATTCATAAATTAAGACTCGCAAATTGACGGTAAATATCTCTAATTCTTTTCTCTGCATCCGAAGTTTGCTGCCTAATCTCTGTGAAAGTTTCAGTCAATCTCCTTTGCATATATTTACCAGAGCAAGCTGGATGGTCAAATACCTCGAAAGAACATCAGCCAATGCAAGAAAGATCTGTTACACCTGAGAAATCAGCAGGGTTCAAACATGCGAGATATATTTTTAAATCATATCAGTATCTGGCAACACATTCTGTTCATGTCAAAGCTATGCAGGTGTACCTTCATTTGCGGTGACGGGGTGCGTATATATTTGGCGGTCATAATTTAAGAGGTGCGGGATAGAAAGTTCATCATGGTGAAAAAAAAAAAAAAACTCTTGAACAGTATGGCACGGAAGAGATTCGTGTACCAACTTCTGACACAAGTAATGTAATTTCACCGAGATCTGTCTGCATTAATGTTTTCCTGGTTAATTCGACCAAAAGCGTCTAGACTTAAATTGTCTGCTTTAATGATTTTACTTTGAATTCTCTTTAGCAGGAAATATTTTAAATGAGAAATGCAGGTAAAATCTGTCAGGACAACGTGTCCTGCAGGTCAACAGCTTCCACGAATGCGCAAGATCCGTGACGTGAAAAGGTATGGACTTAATCGGTACAGAGTTACGGAAAAGCTGCTTTAAGGACCAGAAGAAACGACGCCATAATGACGTAAAATGATCGTTTTGATATGTAATACACCTTATTCAAAAGCCCCTGCCATATTTGGAACACTACTATCATCTGGTGGCAAAAACTAGAATGAGGCTGGGGTGGAAACCAATTCAAGTCTCCATTCACTTACATATTAAATTTGACCACCCCCCCCCCCTTTTTTTTTTTTTTTTTTTTTAGGTCATATCTATCATTTAAACCACGTTTGAATACATCCATTGTGTTATTCTGTTAGGACAACTTTAGGACTACAACAGTGAGGGAAAAATAGGTCCTCAGTGTTTGATCCATTGGTGCAAAAGTTACTGTGGTGTAGTCTGTTAATAGTGAAATAAGTGTTTTATATCATCATATTACAAGACGTAATTTGCTGAATTCATATTTTAGAGCCAGTTATTTCTTATAGGTGTGTAATTTGTACTACCTGAGACATCAAGATATGAAAAGAGAAAAAACGTGGTCCAACACTCACGTTTCATCGGAATTTTGGTCCTGATCAGAAAATTAGGTCAGCACTGATCAGTTTGCTCCATTAACAAGTCAACTGAGGTTTAGAATAAATATACCTGTGACAGCTAATTACATATCCTTAAGGACAGGTAAGACACCAAAAATAAATCCCACTTTAGTCAGTTCTAGCTCAAAATGTATTTGCGTTAGGATAACATATTATATATGTGTGTAATCGTCATACTCCAAAGAATTTATATGTCCCGTATTTGGGTGTATGTGATGTTAATTGTTGCATAAACAATTGAAAGTTGACCGCAAAGCATCCACCCCATAAATGTCGATATAAGTCACTAATTATTTGTGATAAAATCATAATTACACTTGCATCTTAATCCTGACATATTGGCAACAAAAACGATCCTGTGATTTTTTTATGTTTTGTTTCGTTTATCTGTTATCCATCCTCAAAGTTTGACGTTTCAATTTTCCCATTGCTTTTCAGGATGTTTATTTTCTTCATTTCATAAAAAAAAAGAACAAAGCAAAATTTAGAAAATCGCTGAATGGTTTTTGCAGTTCAGACATTACAGAGTCAAAAGCCATTAACCGGATTAAATTTCGCTCAGCCGTTTTCTTGGAATAACCATTCTTAGGTGGGGTTCTCGTCCTATTCTTTCTAAGAAAACAAGCTTCAAAGGCCTTTGACGTTGATCATTTGCCCCTGAAACAATATCATTTGCTCAAGTTGTGCTGATATTTGTACAAAACGTAGTAAACATCGTCCCTTAACATTTGGGGAGGTTGTCAATCAATTCTTGGCCAATCACATGAATAAAAGAGCCTTTGAAGTACGGAAAACATTATTCAGCGATCTGTCAAACGGCGACAGCGACAGTTTGGAGCCAAAGTGTGACGTCATGGAGGCGGTCCTTTGCGGCCCCGTGACCTCAAGCCTGGCAACGAAAGTTGTGTTGCCTTGCTTCGGTGGGGCTGCCTGCAGGCGCTCGTGGTCAGTGCGCGGGTGGCGGGTTTGGTCTTCCGCCCCCTACCTCTCCATCCCGTTTTGGGGGATAGTATTTTATTGTATTTACTCCTATCTGTATACTTTATGTAGTTAGCTTGTTAGACTTGTCTGTACACTTTACTTAGTTAGCTTGTCATTACTTTGTAGTTATTTTCTCAATGAGTTTCCTTTCTCTTTCCAACCTGAGTTTTGTGACGCTATTTTGTGTGTTTTCTCTGCTGTTCACGTTTATGCTTATTTCGATGTGTTTATTTGTAATTTTATTTCCTCATCCCTGGGTTTCGATAAAATATTATCATGTGCGTGGGTGTTGTTGATTAAAGTGCAAGTTTTTTCCCGTCTGTCTCTGGTGTGCAGGACCACTGGGGTAATCTATCGCGGCACGGCCTTTGAAGGGACATCGTCTGATGATTCCCGCTCATGTTGAACATTTAAAGTCTGCCTTCATTAGAACGCAAAACAAGCAAGATAACTATCGAGTAAACCACTAACGCTATGATATGTTAGCATGTTTGCATCTTTTCCTTGTACACAAACATACTTTCGGCTTGCCGCCTCATTTTGCATTGCCGCCCTGATACCACTCTCCTTGTGCCATGGGCCGTTGCTGCCTGCAGCCACATGACACGCTGTTAAGTATGATTGACGGGTTGCATTGCTCTGTTTGGCGGCTGAAAACCAAAAGAATGACACATGGACGTTCCATGTCCACATGGCTGTGTGGTTTTTGGCGTTTTTCTCACATTTCTACTTTAGTTAAAAGCTTGAAATTTTGACAACTAATAAAAAGGACATTCATCTTGTAAAAACCGTTAAAATCTCAAAATCGGCCATGCAAATGTTTTTGGTGCCCTACTTGTCCTTTAGCCTTGGCGTACGAACATGCATTTAGTTTTGCTTACCAGCTGGGTTTTTAACTCTCTCTCTCTCTCTCTCTCTCTCTCTCTCTCTCTCTCTCTCTCTCTCTCTCTCTCTCTCTCTCTCTCTCTCTCTCTCTCTCTCTCTCTCATGAAATGCTATCAAATTATGGAATAACCTCCCGGTTGATGCTCGTCTCACCAATTCGCTGCCGCAGTTTAAATCTAAATTAAATCTATTACTCTTAAGTGTTGACAAAAAGCCTACATACTTTAAACATGGAAGTCGTTTCCAAAACATATGCCATATGCAGCTACGTATTAACTTCTCTGTTTTAAATGCCCATCTACATCATGTCAATATCCTCCCAGCCTCAACGTGTGCATGCGCTCATACTACTGAAGATACGAAACATTACCTTTTGTTCTGCCCCAAGTTCACTGTGCAAAGGGTCCGTCTACTGAACACTGTGTGTCACTTACTCGCTCCAGGTGTAAATCCGACTTTAATAGTTCAGTGCTATAGTGATATTTTACTAAATATTCTCTTGAAAGGCAGTGAGGACTTGCCAGACACTGATATTGTATTCATCTTTGAGGCTGTTCAGACATTCTTATCAGAATCTAGACGTTTTATCTACTTATCTGATATCGGCATATGCCAGGTACTACCACCACTATTACTATTACTATTAGGCCTACTACTACTACCACTACTACTACTACTACTTCTACTACTACTACTACTACTACTACTACTACTATGTGTGTGTGTGTGTGTGTGTGTGTATAGGCTATATGTGTGCGCGCGCGCGCCGTTTAACCTTTGATTTATTTTTCTGATAAAAGAGCAAACTTTATTCCAAATAAATAAATGATTGCGAAGAAAAATACTCGGTTTGTTCCAGAGTAGACGAATGTATATACATATATATATATATATATATATATATATATATATATATATATATATATATATATATATATATATATATATAATTATATATATACGTATATATATACATATATACATATATATATATACGTATACGTTTTATATATATATATATGCAATCCTCCCGCTTACCCGACGATATTCTGTGGCAAAACCCCGGGGCAAACCTGATGAGAACCCCGGCCCCCGTACCTAGGACCAAACATGTACGCTTGATCGTTCCAAATTTCGCGGAAGAAGGGGAATATTTTGAGCCTCGACACGGTCCGCGAAATCGGAAATTAGGGGTGTTTTCCATGGGTCAAGATCCGCGAAATCTTAAATCAGGGTATGTTTTGTACACCCTTCGCGTTTTTACGAAATAGGGGGTATAAAAATAAAAGAACTGGAACCCAAATCATTAAAAAGCATGGAGAAAATGAAAATGGTTTCACTCATTACAATTAAGTTTAATCCAGATGTGAATGTAACAACACTTATATGCTGCATAATGTAGATTTTAAGGCATGGGCCACTACATTTGTATCCTTGAAACCGAAAAATAGGGGTACTTTTTGAGGGTCAACATCTCCTTGTTTTCAAAAATAGGGGTACTTTTCCTGGGCAAAAATCTCCTTGTTTTCATCAAAAAAAAGGGGGGTAAAATTCAGGGAAAAATTCTTGAAAAGGGAGTGCATTTTAATTTATGGAACTATCATTTGCTACCACTTTTGTCGGGAGTGCCAGGGCCGGGATGAGAACACAGTCTTTCTTAAGACCCTATCTCGGTTAATTCTCTATAAAACAAAATTGCTAATGAATATTGTAAAAATAAATGAGGGGGCCGTCATAGCGTCGAGCTGCAACAAGCCAGGAAGCGAAGCGGTCCTGGAGAGGAGTGAAGAAACGGTCTTTTAATTTTCGCAGAGTTCCGATCGAAAACAACACCGGCCAGGCATGCCACCCAAAACACGCAGGTCTGATGACACTGTTGCGCGGCCGTGGTCGACCTGCTGCAACACATGTCATCAAAGTGCACCTGCGTGTTTTGGGTGGCCGGTGCGGTTTTCGACCGGCACCGCAGCGCCGCCGAACGGATGCAACCGGAACTCTGTGAAAATTGAGAGACCGTTTCTTCACTCCTCTCCAGGATCGCTTCGCGACCTGGCATGTTTTAGCTCGACCCTATGACCGCCCCCTCATTTATTTTTATAATGTTCATTAACTTTTGTGTTTTAACTGAGAAAGGGTCTTAAGAAAGACTAATGAGAACAGTGCCTGGGCACTGAGCCTGGCCAAACTGCTGTTTTTAGTTCCATTATCTGCTCATAGAGGGCAACTAAATACCTATTGAATCCCTTCAATCATTAAAAATGCCAACTATCGTACACTAATTTTCATCCTTAATTCGGTAGCTCAAAATGTAGAATGTGTTGTAAATGTGAAAATCTAAGAGACACCGAAATGTCCCAAGCCAATAGGATTTTATTGGCCTAACGTTAAACTCCAGTTGAAATTTCGATAATCTAGAACCTAGGAGATCTCAAAAGTCCTTTTAAACATGGCGGCTGCTAGAGGTAGGTGGTACCTGTCAATATTCAGTGCATAAATTTTTATATACCCGGTGTGTTCCAGACACCCATGACAATGACTTTTTTTTTCACCTTGACAGCACACCCGAAGTGCATGCAGGAAAACGCATTCCCTGTTTTATTTTCTGTTTGACAGCTATCAAATACTGGATCTTGACACAAAATGTAGGTGGATCGCTGCAACAGTGCAAGTGGATTAGCCCCACTTTCCTAAGGCCAAGCTTCTGCGGTGTTGTTTTCGATGCCTTATACTGGGGCTACAGGTGGATCTGCTACTATTTTGTATATTTTGCCCCCACACAAAATACAGGGCTATGTTGTGTGACAATCGTGATGCGAGACATAGGATAAGTTAAAGTAAATACTTCAGGATACTGTTTCTAATTTGGCTTAATTTTATGTTGTGTCCTTCACTTCGTCTTCGGACTGAATAAAAATTCATTTCATGTACACACCAGTCACTGCAATTGGTTACTGGCAGAAATTGCCGGAAGGGTTGTCTTAATAGCGGGCTTAGCCCACATGTCAGGTATCGGGACAAGAAGTTGTGTTAGGAATTGAACTCCCACATTTCGAGGCACACTGACAAAATGACTATAACTTTTTAAACTATTCTAAACAATAAAATTGGAAACTGAGTTAAAGGTTGCCTGAAAAAATGTTAAAAACTGCATTCAGTATAAATATTTTATATTACTACCAAGAAGGCCATACTCTTGATGGAAGCACTCATTTCAAGATGCCCCCGCCCCCCCACTGAACAGTGAGTTTTCATCAGCATATCACAGAAAAGGTATATCTGTGAAATCCAACTCTCATCTTCTTCACTACATGCCCACGCCTACCCACTAGAATGCACTGACAGTCACTATCGAACCGAAACCAGTGCGCTAGATTCTGCTTTCCTACATTAAACACATTTTGCTGCCCCTAGCCTAGACATACAATCACACCAAAAGATTTGTTACAATCCACACTCTCGATTACCAGTCTGTCTTATGGGAAATGATAATAGACTAAGTCTGCAGTTATGATCCATTTTTAGCTCAGCTGACTTGTCAGTCAGCTGAGCTTATCTTATGGTCCTCCGTCCGTCGTCTGTCCGTCCGTCGTCCGTCAACAATTCACATTTTCGACTTCTTCTCTGAAACCGTCAGTCAGATCCACTTCAAACTTGGTGGGGATGTGCCTTGTGTGTGTGACTACCAAGTTTGTTCAAATGGTCATGGTCCAGTGATTTTTGGTTTTTTAATGAATTTTTTTGTTCTTTTTTGGGAAAATCTTGAAAAATCTTCTTCTCTGAAACTGCTTAATCAATTCCTTTGATATCACACAGGAACACTCCCTGGGACTCTTAGTTCTGAATTTGTTCACCAGGTGGTGCTGCAATTTTTTTCTAATTTTTTATGAATTTTTGTGTGTTATATATATCATGTCTTGTATAAAGGTAAGACTTACTCAGAACATGGGTGACCTTGATCCTTTCCCAAGTTAATAGAGCTGCAAGTGTGATAAATGTCAAGATCAGCTGAGCATGGGCTGCTCACACAGCCCTCTTGTTTTATATTAACAATGTCAGTCTGAAAAGTCATCATTATCATATTTTAAAATTTAGTGAACAGCATTAAACAGAACAAAATGTAACAAAACACGGATGAATTTATTTTGTATGACTCCCACCTCATAAATTGGTAATAATTGAAATACGAAACACCACCTGGATGTCTGCATTATACAGGTGTATGAATTGTGCTCTTGCCAGGGTCACATCATGGTACTGCCTCAGCATATAATTCTCATCTTGCCTGAGAGATGGTGGAACTACATGACCACCAATGAAGCAACTCTGCAATGCAGGAAATCTGATTTTAGTTAACTTTCTTTAAACAGATGCTACAGCATGCTGAAAACACAGTATTTTCAAAATGACAGGCTATCTCTGTTGGGATGGGCAACCAGCCAGTCATAACAGTATTCTACAACCAAATATGTAACAGATCTACCTGATGGTGAGCAATTATAGGGCCTTATGAAACTTTGGGGGACCCGAGCCTTAAGTTCAATAAGGCCAATTATGGGCCTATTGGATACCCAGAATAGATGTTTTAATATGTGTATTATATATTTGATTGATACACATAAATATCCACTGATACAAGGCAGTCTAAACATGCACACTCAGAGACATACATATGAACAGTCGCCAGGTCAAGCTGCCACATTGTGAGGGAAGGGTTTGACCAGGAGCTGGGTGGAACAGGAAGTCAGACTAGATTAAATGCGCAGATATGCAACCAATCAGGCAGTGCCTTCAGCAAGTATTTGGTGCATGAATGAACCTGTATTTTTGTTTATCATTTATCACAGTTTAATGATTTCATATTTGTATTGACGTTGGGTTTGTGTTCGCGAAAAAGTGTTGAAAATTCCTGGAATGGCACATACCGTTGCATGGACATGCACAGTAGAGCCCAGACAGTGGTGGCCAAACCAAATCCAAGGACTGGGTACTAAGTAGCCTTCAATACAAATCATAGAAGTAAGATTAGATATTTGGCTATCCCATATGTATTCACATGTACAAGTGTGTTAATAGTAAGGCATTACTTGATTGCTCACCATAAAATGAGTGGGCTGTCTGATGGCTTTTATTCCACACTATCCTCTTAACTGGTTGAGAAAAATGCAAATTTATTTACTGTTGACTAATATGAAGGAAAATTCCAGCTTGTCACACCATGCTGTACAGGTGCCATCTCCATTTGACAAAAGTCTCGCTCATTTAGAAAGAAAAGGTCCTGGGAAGATCTTAGTCACTTATTCCTTCCAAATGTAGATCAGATGATTTGTTGTTGTACAAATAATTAAAAACATAAGGTCAAGTGAGTGCAGAACAAATTTTTTGTTTTTCTTTTCTTTTCTTTTTTCTTTTCTTTTCTCTTCTTTTCTTTTCTCTTCTCTCCTCCCCTCCCCTAACTTCCTTTCTTTCATTTATTTATTTTTTTTTTTTTGGTTCTGGAAGTCTAAGAAGCAGACCTGTCACTACAGGAATATCAAATGAGAGTTTGATTTTGCGTGTGTTCCAGTGTATGTTGAAATTTGACCCAAATCGGAATATTTCAACATTTTTATCCAGGCCTATATTATTCCAATATGGTGGGACGATGTGGGAATGACGTGCTGTGTGTTTCGATGATGTATAAGTTGGTTCTTGTCTGGTGCAAAAAGTAAATTGAGTTTGAATACCATTTGAGTATTTGTAGTAAAACAATACAGTAACTTTACACTGTTCCTAGAGAAGCAAGTGGTTATCAACTGGATCCTTTCCATACAAGAATTAGGCTCTTATGTTTTTGATCTAATTCCAGTACATCATTAATAAATTTTATATCAGACGTACCTGCAAATGCTGTTATTAAATGGTGTGTCTCTATGTGTGAATAGAATATATAGGTCAATGATCAGAGGAAGGCATTGTCAGCTGAATGGACACCATTTCTTGACTTGATTGCATTTTGATGATCTTGACCTCATTGTCAAGGTCACAGGACCCATGTATGTGCAAATTAAAGGTGCACCCATCTTTCTTGTTTGTTTTGTTTCCCAGGTGGGTGGGGATGTGATCCAAATAACATAAGTTCTGATTTGCCCCCATTGAATTGAAAGCCAGCTATTTTTTTTAGCTGATTACATTGCAGGCTTCTGAAATCTGGCCTGTTCAATTTCTGTAGGGCCTTCACCTTAAACCAAAGATATAAACCTGAATCATCCACATACAGCAGTACTGTGCAGGAGACATTCATCTGTATATCATTAATATAACATATGTACAGATTTGGTACCCTACATGTTACATCTTACAGACTGAAAGAACACCTAAGCTGACATCTGTCTACTAAGTAAGATTTTATACACATGTATAGTAGTTCCTTTTGCTATTACCCATAACCAGAGTATGTCTTGATTCACTGTGTCAAATGCCTTCTAACATCAACCAGCACCATCGTGCTGATCAAGTTCTGATGTATCCAGCAAGTGGATCAGATTACCTTTTGTAGAAAGACAGCATCCTGGAATAGACATTTCGAGGCCTGCAACAGAGTCATCTAACCATGTTGCAGGCTAGCAGTATGTTTTACTATGCAACATTTACGCACTAAAGGTCTTATGTTAATGTGGAGAAGGTAAAGTCCTTTCCCACTGAAGCAGTCAAAGAAGTAAATATCAATCAGACTGTGTGTTAGGTAGAGGTATCATGCAGATATACCTCTATGGTCACATGGAATGATTGGGTCAATGGTGGACCATCACACATTAAGTGTAAAATGTCTCTGGATAGGGCAATTCTTGTAGAGGTACACATCTCCTGCAGAAGTAAGGTGGGGAAATGTCACCATCAATTATCTTTTAATAAGTTTGACCGTAGATGGTACCAGAACATATGAAATGTGTTCAGCTATGATTTCTGTCAAAATGGATGCTTTACTTCTAATGGTAATGTTTGCTCCCAATCCAGTGCATAAAAAGCATTTGAATAAAATTTTGATTTACTTTCAGTACAATTTTGACTAAGCGACAATACGATCTTATATCCATTCTGCATTTTTACTATTGAACAGAGTTTTTGACAGCATATTACTGATTCAATCAGTTTTCCATTTGATGAAAAAGTAGTTTCGTAAAACTGAATGACTTGGTTGACTGTTGAAGACACATTTCTCATGTAGTCATGGTCATCAAAGAATAAGGTATGACTACCACTCCAGCTAGTGTAGAACACACATGCGCCCCCTAATGCTAAATTGTTCGGTACTCTCTCGTGTTGAAGGTGCATGTTGGTATTTTCTTTAAACCTGTTTGTAACCTTGATATCTATAAATTCATGAATTATCAGTCATTTATCACATCTTTGTGACATTACAAGTCAATTTTGATGTATATTGAGGTACATTTACATGCGCAAGCTTATTGTTCTTTGTTCCCGGAATTGAATATTTTTGTGGTTTTCCTACCTCTAACACTAGAGAGTTACCGGACAGTTTGGCACTAGGGGCCTATGTGTAGAATGTAACATGGAAATGTCACTAAGATGGTCACTAATGTTGGCACATGTATTTTTCTTTCTGTACATAAACATAAATTATGACAGTACACAGTACAGACACTTCAGCTACATATACAGTGGTACGTGCTGTATGCAACCACTGCAGTGAGCAGCTGCATTACTTTTTGTGGTCGCTTGGCTCAAACATATGAGTCAGTTTCTTTGTAAAATTTACCTGTTGTGACAGGTCACTTGCTGTTTGTGGCCACTTTTTCTTGGCAGAAGGGGTGGCCACATACTGTTACGCTCGCGTTCAAGTTAACAAACGTCAAACGCACCGACGTTTCCCAAACACTTTCAGTGAAAGTCAAACATTTTGCAAATGCGTAGCAAACACTTTACAAACAGTTTGCCAAATGCTTTCAAACACTTTTCCAAACGCTTTCAAACACTTTGTCGAACGTGTTTAGTGAAAGCCGAACGTTTTCAAACACTTTACACTTTGCGCTAAACGTACATGTATGTGATACATGTAAATGTACATTTGGTAATCTTGGTAAATTTATAGGCAATATCATGATCAGATCATGATATTGCCTATGGATTTACTCCGAAACAGTTTTTGAAAGATGAAGTATTCATGACATCTTAAATGAAGAATTAAGTCTTTAATTAATTTTAGTTGAATTAGACACGTGGGTAAATGTATTTGGATCATGTTTTATATAAATAATACAACCTATAATGCTGGATAAGTGCACATTTACATGTAGGTACATCATATATTGCTGGACCTGTTGAAAATATACGTTTGGAGGTTCTTCATCATTTAAATGGAAGTGTTTGAAATGCGTAGTGTTTGAATGCATTTGTGAAAGTATTTGAAATCGTTCAGGTAATTGTTCAACGCGTTTGGAAAGTGTTTGAACGCATTTGGAGAAGTGTTCGGTAGCTTTGTGGTAGTGTTCAAACGTTTTGTAAAAGTGTTTGAGATTTTTCCCAAACGCTTTCCAAACACATTCCAAACACTTTCCAAACACATTCCAAACACTTTCCAAACACATTCCAAACGTTTCCAAACACAAGCCAAACACCAGCAAAACGCGAAAAAAGCGTTTGGCTGTTAACTTTTAGCCGGGTGTAGCTGTACAGCAGGTACCACTGTACCTCATAACCTATCATAGAAAGTGATCCATGGCCAGGACTGCTGCAGTGGCATCCATGAGTGATCTTTGGAGAGCCATACAAGGGCAACACCGTGAGCTTGGTGTCAGATGACAGTCCATTTAACTCATTTCATACCAGTCCCTGATATTTACCTAGATTTACCTAGATTTAAGACGAAAATTGCATATTTGAATTCTTCATGAAAAGAGCTTCTGTTCAAGTACCAACATGCCTATAGTCTTAAAGCAGTGCCAGAACCACTGACCAAGGCCTGTGACCATAGTATGGAATGAGGTAATACCATTTTGCAGTACATTTGTGTCTTCTTTGCAGAAGAAGCAGAAGATGAGATAAACAAAAGGAAAAGACATGGGATGCTCAAAATGTATTATGGGATAGAAGAGGAAAGTATGGGGGCTGTCACAGTTGACCCCTGTGACATCAATGGAGCCCACTTCCAGCCAGACATTTACCTGAGCAAACTTCTCAAAGAGAAGTCTCTGACAGAGTTGATGGATAAAGAGACAGAGATGGTGCGTCATATCCGATCCCTCGACAGCGACATGCAGACGTTGGTCTATGAGAATTATAATAAGTTCATAAGTGCTACTGACACAATCAGAAAGGTAAGTTATTTAAAACAACCCTTGCAACATATTCTTTATGTGGCCCTGCTGTTTGCTTTTAACTTAGGAAAAAACTGCTAGTTTCATACCATCACTTTCTAACTCAATTTGTGTAAGGGATGGTTCAACATTTTCATCATTTTTGAATTAGTACTTACAGTACGCAAGGGGGGAGGGGGTTAAATGGGTCTGTACACTTTCACAGGATATGGAAAATGATGGTCAATTTTTGGCCTGTTTTGTGCAATTTTGCTATGATTGGGGGGGGTCATCATTTTTAAAGTACTAATTTGAGGGGAGGGAGGGGGGTCATGAAATTTAGTACCCTAAGTACTAATTCAAAAATGATGATAATGTTGAACTACCCCTAAGGGCACGTGGATGTTGATCATTTTGTGCTTTAATATTTTTACTTGCATTTCATACTAGTGGAAAACATTTTTGCTGAGAGTTGCGGATAAGACCGATCATGATCAAACACTACAAGTCAATAACTTTCCTTGGTGTAGGGTCAGGTGCACTGTTCCCAATCTGTGACAAGGAAAGCTGCTGACTCGGTCACTCTGACCAGGTGAGGGTTAACTAAATTAAGAGCTAATGACAAAGGCTAGTGGCAGCAAAGTTAGAGGTTTAGTTCGACCGGTTTCATACTGATGTACTCATTAAAAACTGAAAAGTTAACAGCTGGGGGCTAACTGAATATTATAGCCCTTCTACTGCACCGATGTGTGTCACCTTGAAAAATTGTTTGAACAATACATGTATTGCTAATCACCATTCTGTGGTGTTTCAGTGGGCTTGAAAATGAGAAAAGGCACATGTGAGACAAAAATATGCTTGGGGGGGGGGGGGGTCTACATTTGGGCACTGTGTTGTGTGACCACATTGATTGCTGGATTTTCTGATGCATTTTCAATGTTTTGTTTAAATGTTTGTAGATGAAGAATGACTTCAAAAGAATGGAGGATGAGATGGACCATCTGGCCACGAACATGGAGGGAATCACGGAGTTCAGTGCCAAGATCAGCAGTACTCTGCAAGACAGACGCCAGCAAATCACCAAACTGTCAGGCGTACATAGCTTGCTGAAGAAGGTCTGTCACATCGTACACAAGCTCATTTCATTCAGATTGTGTTAAGGATGGAAAACCCTTTTTTTCTTTTTACAAAGTATGACAAGTATTTTGTAAATATGCTGTGGAAATCTTGCGTCTCTTTTGTATCTGTTTTAAGTAGCAAATTTTAATGTGCATGCCATATTGAAAAACAATATGGTTACTGTTAAAGAGTTTACATGCATGCTTCAGCTGTAATCCAAGTCACTATCTATGCACAGCTTGCCACAAGTAGATTTGGGTCATAGTTCACTCAATACAGGAAATGACCTTTCACCTTTCAAATTGTGTAAGTTGCCCTGGTCACCAGAATGAACTTCTTTCTTTCATCACCTTTCAAATGGTGTTAGTTGTCCTGGTTATATTTACCAGAATGAAACTTATTTTTTCATCACCTTTCAGACCAGTTTCATAAAGAAAAATAACCTGTTAATAATAATGTACAAAATTTGTTGCAAGCCAAGTGCTCACCAACAAGTTCTCTTCATACTTTTCAAGACTGACAAGTGTACATTTCTAGGTTAAACAAAAAAAAATTGTATCTAATGACTTGGGACCTTAAAGATGACATGCAGCACTGAGTGTACCCAGCAGCTGAAATGCCAATTTGGTTTACTACATATATCATGCAAGAAATTTAACATTTGAGGAAAATAATGCATCCAGTGTTTCACATGCACCATGGAGAAATGGCAGGGTTTCTAGTAAGAAGGCTGAGATGATTGATATATTTTACCATCTGTCCTCAGGTAAAATCTGAGAAAAATGACAGGAAACTGGAAAAGGATTAGAATATGCCCCCTGCTATTTTTCTGTGGGAGAAACACTGGCATCTGGATTCTGTTATTTCAAACGTTGATCAAACATGATGATCGATTTGATTTACAATAGACACATGGTGATTATCCAGTTTGTTTCTTTCATGTCAAGTGGCAGATATCAATTAAGAATAGAAAACAATAAAAATTGTATTTGATGAAACATAACATTTCCTCTGCCAGATGAGAAAAATCACTTCTCATTGTCTCGGACAAGTGTTCAGTGAAAGTAAATTTCAGCAAATTTACATCTTGAAGATAGGAACGCTTATCCCTGAACAAATAGACACTAATGGGAGCTTTGTCACTGATCTACATTTCATGGATGAAAATCTGAATCTGGTATGCAAAGTGCCCTATGATCAATGAGTCAGTTTGTCTGCTGAATGTGATCCTGTAACACAGGGTGGAAATGAGCAAATGTTTCTATATATTTTAACACTTGGAGACCACAGTAAAACCTCTTTAACCGAACACCTCTGTATACCGCACACCTCTCTATACTGAACACAATTTCTTGGTCCCAAATACTTACTTCCAATGTAAGCAACCTCCCCATACCAAATGCCCCACTATGCCAAACACTTTTTTCCGGTCCCAAGGCTGTTCGGTATTTCGGTATATGGAGGTTTTACTGTACATGTATATGTAAGTCGACAGCTTTGCTTGCTGCTCTTAGGGCATATTGTGCTCAAAGTGTGTTGCTAAAAGGTTTTGACTCATGGCATATTATTCTTAGTCACAAGAAAGGGCAGATGACACATATAACATCAGGTGCTTGCTGGTAATTTTTCATTAAAAAAAAAAAGAATACATATCAATATATCAGCATAGGTCCTGTACAGTTAATTACACATGAAGTTTAAGTTCTTTTTTTTTTTTTTTTTGTGAAACAGTTGCAGTTCCTGTTTGAGCTGCCAGCAAGACTGAAAAAATGTATTGAGATGGAAGCATACGTCCAGGCGGTCAGGTGAGTCCAGATAGTTATGTGCATTTCCTAACATTGGTCACTTTATTTGGTGAGAGGATAGAAAACTGTTTCAGGGGTAGGCATCCTATCACACTGTCGCACCAAGGTTCTACACGACGGCAGAAAAGTTGCAACTGAGAGACATACATATTGTCCCATTGTAAAGATAGGAAACTCAGACTGCCAGTGCTACAGGAGTAAATTTTGATGCTACAAGCATGCTGACAAGTGCTCCGTCCTGTGTATAAGCAGCAACTGTACTTGCGCTTGTTAGTTGATACCTAATCTGGCCTTCTGTGGGCAATGCAGAAAACAGTATCAGCAAATTACTCAAGTTGACCATTTTATCAATAATGTATCCCGATCCTTTGCCCCCTTAAATAGGCCAAAACCAACTGGAAGTAAAATGTCTGTGTCAATAACTTTTCATTAATTTTAGTGTTAGGGAAAAAGTGAAGGAGCATTGTAGATGTGGCCTATGAGAATTGCAAGCCCCAGGTCAACAGTTTTCTTGCCAAGTGCCAGTCCACCCCAAGGAAAGATGTTGACTCAGTCTGAATTGAAGGGGAAACAGGTTAAAATGTAACATATAGTTTTGGTTTAACCCTTCCCCCTTGAATTGACACTTTAGTCAAGAACATTCCTTGGCATGAGTTGGGCACTAAGTGCCCAACTCATGCCAAAGAAAGTTGTTGACCTGGGGCATGTGATCTCGATGGGGTTCATCTACAATTCTCAGTCAAAATTGTTTTTCATTACTGTTGAAATTAATTGAAAACACTGATGCAGACGACATTTGACCACCAGCCGGTTTTGGCCTCTTTAAGGGGGAAAGGGTTAAGTTCACATGAATCCCCCTTGATGCCACTGATTCCACACCCTGTAAGAATGGAGATCTCCTTGGATGAAAATACATCCTGTGAGGATGAAAATATAGATGCTCAACAGAAACACTGAATAATACAAAGCAAATTGTCCAAATGGACACAAGAATTGCAGAAGTCATAGAAAAAAAAATCCTCACCCACCATTATCAGTCTAATATACATGTATGGCCCTTTTATTCTTGAGAGTCAGATTCTCGCCAAAATTACTTCCATAAGATTCCTCATGTTAACATTTCGCAATAATTTTTTATACAAACAAGTGAACTCGCATATACTTTAATATTAATGGGCTTTTTCTTCAGTACAGTCATGATGTGCCAGCACAGGATGGTGTGATGAGACTTACCTGTCTGTGTCACTTCATGACATTATGTTGAAATATGTTACACACCAATATATGATGTAGGCAATAGCTTAACTCATTCAATACCAGTCCCTGATTTCTCCGTATATTTACCTAGATTTAAGATGGCAATTGCATATTTAAATTCTTCATGAAAAAAGCTTTCATTTAAGTACCAAAATGCCTATTGTCTTAAGTCAGTGGTTCTGGCACTGCCTGGCAAGTCATGCTGCAGCTGCCACAAGGGCAGCTGCAGCATGACTTGCCAGGCAGTGCCAGAACCACTCACTAAGGCATGTGACCATAGTATGGAATGAGTTAAGCAGCATTGCCTCCTTTGAGAAGTTAAGGTTGTCAAATCAATAATATTTTGAGGAGCTAGGCCACACCCTGAAGAAGCCCCAGCTGTTAGGACCGAAACACGTCAAGCAGAGACTCTTCCAAATAAACCTGACTGGTTGGGTTTTGTTATGTTGGTTCTTTATCTAGGTAACTCTTTCAGTGCCAATCACACCTAAAGTTGATCTACATGTACTTACATCAGACAAGTCTGAATTACCATCAAGATCCCAGATTCGTATTCCTCGTAAAAAGACCTTTCAACCAAGTACTGTAAATTGCTTTAATTTCACTGTATTCTTATTTTCGCTTGCATGTATTTGACTGATGGCACAAAACCGTAAAAATAAAAACACAGTGAAATACATATATAGTAAATTTTAACATTGTTTGAATGGGAATTATGTCCAAAATGTTCAGTGAAATTAAAACTGCAGTGAAATGTCAAAAACACAAAAACTGTGAAAATGTATACATGTAAAAATAAAGCAATTCACAGTACCAGTATGCCTATAGTTCCAGAGAGAAAAGCTGTTGAGTCATTTCAAAATTTGTCATTGAAAGGGTTAAATGTAACTGTGTTTCCATTTAGTTATCAAAAAGTCAAATGTCGTTCAATACGGTGTACTTCCGAATCATCAATACCCGAAATCCATTGGTCAAGTCCTACTCTCCACATTTATTCTTGTCACTACCATAGCAACAAACTCAAACTGTTCATCATGCCCAGACTATTTACATATTTACTTTCAGATATTACACAAAGGCACAGAAAGTACTTCATCAATACCAACATATCCCATCATTCAATAGCATTCAGCAAGAATGCAAAGTCATTGTGGGAGAGCTCAGTGCTAAATTAAGGGAAAACTTTCGGGACAAAGATGTGAGTATACAAAGTCATCAGGAGTCTTTGCCATTTTGTCAGCTTTCTATCGAAAAGTCAATTATAAAATGTGGAGCATGGTCAGCAGACATGACAGTAACCTGCATGCTCCACCATCCCTGACAGCTTGCCACAGATTTAGCTGAGTCTGTTGGTAAATGGTAGACTGTGATGATTTTGCAATGAAACACGAAATGGGAGAAGTGCAGCATAACAGTACACAGGTACATTGCATATGTATGCTATAGTGGTATGTACATGACTGCTCCCTGATATGGCCAGCTGTTTTTCATGGCATACAGTTAAGCCCATCTAAAATTTAACATCCAAACACATTTTTTGTGTCGCAAAGTGTTGTACTGGAGTTTGTAAAGGTTGTAAAAGGTTTGCAAAAGGTTGACAAGGGTTTATAAAAGGTTGACAAAGGGTTTCAAATGGTTAAAAACCATTTTCAACATTTTCATCAATAAAGTTGAGAAAGTGTGTGAAATGGTTGTTAATCATAAGAGAAAGGCTTAAAAGTGTTTAAAAGGTTTTAATGCAATATGAGGAAATGATTTGGAAAGTATTTGAAAAAGGTTGATGCCTTTGGTGATTTTTAAGTTTAACGCGGGCTTAACTGTACATGCACAGACTGATGAACTTCACAGCACTTCCTTTTTTTAACAGTCCAGTCCCAAGCAGCTGGCAGAGTGTGTAGACTTGTTGCTGCAGCTAAACGAACCAGCTGAGGAGCTCTGCGAGGAATTCCTCTCTCAGTAAGTTTTTCCATTTGTATTTCATCTTTGAGTTGTGTCCAAGCGGGACAATCAAAAGATCTTTGGTACAGCACCAGAATGGACTTTAACCCTTAAAGTGCTAATCATGGCTATAAGTTGTTTTCTCATTACCATTAAACATATAATGGTTAAAAGATTCAAATTCCTCATGAAGATACCTTTCATTCCAATACCAGCAAGCCTAGTCTAATGCTGTTGACTTGTCTTATATCTGCACTTTAAAGGTAAATGCATAGTCATGATATATTCAGTTTTGTTATTTAAATGTACAGTGAAACTTTATCATAATGATACCATCTGTTCCTGGCAGAAATGTGTCATATATCGAAATATGCCACAAAAATGAGTGAAATAAACAATTTGACTTGAAGTCCTTCAAAACTTGTTTTGCTAAGGATATGTGTTAGCTATCTATGTGTCATGACAATGAAGTTTCTCTGTACTAAGCTTTCAATTTAAATGACTGCTGTAGGTTCACTTGTTCCAACTTAATAGTGGTTCAATTACAGTAAAGCCTCATTATAATGACACCATTTGGTCCCACCGAAATATGTCAGATATCTGATTATATTAGATAAATGAGGCAAACTAGCAAAGGAATTTGATTTTAACTTTTTCAGTTCCAAATTTTGGACTCAGTCAACAGCTTCTCTCGGATTACGCCCAATGCGCACCAAGAAAAGCTGTTGACCAGGGATATTTTCTGTGGAACTAGAAGCATGCTGGTACTTTAATGAAAGGTCTTTTCACGAGGAATACGAATCTGAGACCCTATGATAATTCCGGCTCATTTCACTTCAGTAGATGGACTTTAGACATAATTGGTAGTGAAAGAGTTACATCCCTCAGAATCCATGTCGTTAAGTGATGATGCTGGATGTCCGAGTGTTGTCATGAGGTAAGGTTTCACTGTGCAAATTTGTGGCTGGGAATTCAAAGCTATTAAAACTGAATGCAGAAAGTAAATTCTTTATCCCAGAAAAAATAATTTTCTGTCATAGTACAGTGGAATCTGTCTGAAAGACCACCTCTGGGAGTGACCAAAATCCTGGTCTGTGGAGACAGGTACTCTTTATGAGAAGGAGTAGGTGATAACATGGAAAGTATTGAGCACAGTATCTCAAAAAGGTGGTCTGTGAAGGTGGGTGGTCTCTCATTGGAGTGGTCTGTCAAGACAGGAACCAATGTATTTATGAAATGTCATAAATCAAATGCTACTTCTTGTGGTGTTCTGTAGAAGATAAAAGCGTTGATCTGGTCCCACAGTGCACGACAGAAGATTGATGAAAACTTGAATGAATTGGACAGACAACTACGCCTGCAGGCCGGGGAGGAAGAAGTCAAACCTCCGAGCGAGTCTGAGAGACCTAAAGATGCCTATCTCCAAGCACCAATGGTAAGACACTATTTTTGCAAAGAACCAGGAAGCATAATGAACATGTACTACTGGTACACTGAAGGTGAAGTACTTAGAGAGTGAACATGTACTACTGGTACACTGAAGGTGAAGTACTTAGAGAGTGAACATGTACTACTGGTACACTGACGGTCAAGTACTTAGAGAGTGAACATGTACTACTGGTACACTGACGGTCAAGTACTTAGAGAGTGAACATGTACTACTGGTACACTGAAGGTGAAGTACTTAGAGAGTGAACATGTACTACTGGTACACTGACGGTGAAGTACTTAGAGAGTGAACATGTACTACTGGTACACTGACGGTCAAGTACTTAGAGAGTGAACATGTACTACTGGTAAACTGAAGGTGAAGTACTTAGAGAGTGAACATGTACTACTGGTACACTGAAGGTGAAGTACTTAGAGAGTGAACATGTACTACTGGTACACTGAAGGTGAAGTACGTAGAGAGATGCAAATAAAAAGCGCATCATTTGAAACACCATAAATCAAAATTTTTTTATGACGGCACACAGCTGAGTATGTAACCATCTTTATGCCTTGCCGTAGAACTGGGCAAGCATCAAATGCCAACTGCCTCATTGATGTTACTTAATGGTATTGTGTAGAATATACTTGAAATGAGAATGATGTACATGGTCTACATTATAGTACAAGTATCAGGACATTATTTTAGAGGTCAAAAGGTCATGTGTCAGTGTTGTTGAGGTATGACATTTGTACTGTGAACTCAAATCTTGATTCAAGGAGCAGAAAATTAATATTTTTGTTATACACGTGTACAAATAAATGTATAAACGGATATGTGTCCATTGGTTGGTGCATTTTGTTTGGGTCTTCACTGCTTTGTAGGATATTCTGGAGTATATAGATCTTGGCTGCAATGAGTTCCTGAGCAACGTGTGTCTGGTGATAGCTTCCTACAATGATATGTTCCTCAACAGGCAGCAGGAGGAGTAAGCCGTGAATGTTTTATACAGTAAAACCTGTCTTTAAAGACTGCTCTTAGGGAGGACGAAATTGTGGTCTCTCAAGACAGTTGGTCTCTCATAGGAGAAGAAATCAAATCAAAAGTGCTAAGCAAAGTCTCCTGAAAAGGTGGTCTTTCAAGACAGGTTTTCTCATTGGAGTGTTTCTCAAGACAGGCCACATTATGTTATCATCTGTATACTAATTCAACTGAACTGGGCAACTATTAACCAAATATTAGCAGGATGAAAAATAGCATGGGTGGAGGGGAGCCATGTGCAGCAACTAACTAAACTCAGCAAAACATTCCTTATTTAAAAATTTAAACACACTTTTAGAAATTGTTTATTTGCAAACAGTATTTTCATTCAAAGGTAATACATTGTACAAATATGTTGTCAAGAATATTCTTTCAAATAATGACTGCTCCCCCATTGGAATAAGCTGATCTATGTTTACAGACTGTGGATGCTGGCCAATGGATATCTGTATGATGAAAGTGTGTACAGGTATAAACATTGAATCAGATCAAGGGGATTGGATTTATTTGGTATTTGCAGCATACCATTTGTTGAAAGTTATGAGGCATTTCTCATTGTATTTATAGTTTTGGTGGAGGTGCTTTTGGCTCTGATCAGCTTTTAACTCATTCCATACCAGTCCCTGATTTTTCGGTATATTTACCTGGATTTAAGAGGACAATTGCATATTTAAATTCTTCATGAAAAAAGCTTTCATTAAAGTACCAGCATGCCTATAGTCTTAAGTCAGTGGTTCTGGCACTGCCTGGCAAATCATGCTGCAGCTGCTGCAAAGGCTGCTGCAGCATTTCTTACCAGGCAGTGCCAGAACCACTGACCAATTCCTGTCACCATAGTATGGAATGAGTTAAAGGTACATTGTCCATGTACACACATGTGTATTCGACGCCTTTTGGGGGTTTGTTTTTTTTTTTGTCTGTTTGTTTTTTTTTTTTTTGTTTTTTTTTGTGATTTTTTATTATGTTGGGAATGGCAGTCACTGCCCGGTACTGTAATGTTGGGTGACCAGGTTACCATGAACTACAGCAAAAATCATTCTCAACTCAGTGATTTAGTATCTTTGTAAATCGCTAATTTTTCTCAGGCTTTTTTGTTAAAGCAATTACAGAAAGATTGAATAGTTTGGTACATGTGATGATATCTGTATTTGTTGTTTCCCTTTGTAGGCTTATCTGCCACTGGTCGTGTTTGGTCTTTTTCTGTATTTGAAGGAAGTCAATACATATTCAATTTGACGATAAATTATGATAAGATTGTATATTATTGTTCTAATTGTCACAAAGGTCGTTGACCCAAATCATGCACAGATATTTTGGAGCAGAAACTTCAGTCTTATGTTTCAAATTAATTACATGATTCGTTGCAGGCCAGTTTTATTAGTTAAAGGTGGTGGCTAAAAACAATAATTTGTATATAAACTTTGAACATCACGCAAAGCAACTGTTGACCAGTTATTTACATGTTGATGGTTTCTGTTGGTGGTGGTGATGGTGGGAGGGGTTGTGTGATGGGAGATTTTGATGTCCTTTCAACTTTGTGTTGTTTATTTTACAGTGAGACACTGGATGCCATTGCTCTCAAGAAGCTCGTCCACTTTGTCAACTCTCTCATGCAACAGTACTTTGGTTACATTGAGCGAAGGGTCCAGCTTGAGGTAATGCCAATTTTCCTGTTAAGATCATGAAATGAAATATTCAGACCAGCAATCTTATGAGTGAATAGAGGATCTTGTTTGAAGATAAATGTAGTATACTAACCGTAACACAAATGTGTGTTTATAATCATTATAAAGCAAAGTCCTTTTTAATACATTAAATTGTACTGGTTATTTGAATGATTTGTACAGAAGTCAATGGATGTCAAAAACAATAAAATTCATAAAAGTGTTGAGACACTCTGAGTACATGTTCTGACACTTGATAGCAACGCCAGCAGTTTTACCCTTTGATTAAAGATACATGTACCAAAAGATGTGATGGGGATTAACTTAAAGGTGTATCAGCCAGAAGATGGCATCACTTTCTGGAGGATTTTTGTTCACACCTATTGAACAATAGGTTAAACTATGGAGCCACCAGGTGGCACCTCTCATGAAAGGTTTCTGTCATAACCTGTCTGCAGTATCCACGTTTAATGAGTATTTTGTGACGTTACTGTGTTTTTAATGTTTCGCAGAAAGAGACAGGAGACAACACAATTTTGGTCAGGGCCTTGGACAGATTTCACCGCAGACTACAAGCCATGAACAAACTGTTACCTGACACTGACTTTTCCAGGTAAACACATTGATGTGCATTCTCATACATGTATGTGTCAGTGGTGACAGTACCCTATTACAGCCCCTATCACATGTATTTGTCAGTGGTGACAGTACCCTATTACAGCCCCTATCACATGTATGTGTCAGTGGTGACAGTACCCTATTACAGCCCCTATCACATGTATGTGTCAGTGGTAACAGTACACTATTACAGCCCCTATCACATGTATGTGTCAGTGGTAACAGTACACTATTACAGCCCCTATCACATGTATGTGTCAGTGGTGACAGTACTCTATTACAGCCCCTATCACATGTATTTGTCAGTGGTGACAGTACCCTATTACAGCCCCTATCACATGTATGTGTCAGTGGTGACAGTACCCTATTACAGCCCCTATCACATGTATGTGTCAGTGGTAACAGTACTCTATTACAGCCCCTATCACATGTATGTGTCAGTGGTAACAGTACACTATTACAGCCCCTATCACATGTATTTGTCAGTGGTAACAGTACACTATTACAGCCCCTATCACATGTATGTGTCAGTGATAACAGTACCCTATTACAGCCCCTATCACATGTATGTGTCAGTGGTGACAGTACCCTATTACAGCCCCTATCACATGTGAACAGAAACTCATGAATCCATTCAGATCAAATAGTTTAATTCTCATGTACATTTTAAACCAAATTGGGGATGGTGGGCATTATACTACATTTTCACCACCATTTATCAAAAAATCGTCAAATTTCGTTCTAATTTACAGACAAGGAGGTCAAAATTGCACAAAAATCATATATTTTTTATCTTTTTGAAAGAACCAAACAGTTGAAATTGTAAATCTAATATGTGTGGTGTCTGAGAAACTCCTTAATTTTATTTGGCCCCATATGTATCTTGGGAACAATTGCCTATTTATGAGAGAATATAATTACGTAAAAATCAACAAACTTCAGGATAACAGCAATTACCAACCCAAGATTTTATTGTGAAGAAAGTACATTTTATTTAAATCACAGTATTAGCTAGCTCAGATACAATATACAGTGGTACCTCTCTTAAGAGACCCCTCTAATGAGAGACCACATATCTTTTTAAGATGGCTCTCTCAGAACACTGGGCTGTCTTTTCCATGTTGTTGTATCAAAGACCACCTGTTTTGAGAGACTGCATTTTGACCTGCTGTAGGGGCGGTCTCTCAAAAGAGGTACCACTGTACATGGCCTTTCTAAGGGGGTAGGAGGCGAGCATTTACTAAGCTGCTATTGAGTGTGAATGACAGCCGCCTCAGCAGCAACCATCAGCCTCCTGGTGCTCCCTGGCCCTCGTATGACTACAGAAAAACTGATCTTGAAAGACTGTCCACAAGTCTCAGTAAATTGTGGTCTGTCAAAAGAGATGGTCTTTCATTAACCCTTCCCCTTGATTTGACACTTGAGCCAACAACTTTCCTTGGCATGAGTTGGGCACTAAGTGCCCAACTCATGCCGAGGAAAGTTGTTGATCTGGGGTATGTGATTTTGAAAGGGCTCATCTACAATTCTCAGTCAAAATTGTTTTTCATTACTGTTGAAATTAGTTGAAAACACGGAAGCCAATGACATTTGACCACCAGCCAGTTCTGGCCAGTTTAGGGGGGAAAGGGTTAATATTGGAAGTATAAATAATGTGAGAAACACTATGCAGAGTGTCTGAAAAAATGCTGCCTTTCATGACAGGTAGTCTCTCATAAGGGTGATCTTTCAAGAGAGGGGTGATGGCACTGCTCTCACTGGAGTCATTAACCCTTTCCCCCTTGAATAAAGACTGAGTTTACAGCTTTCCTTGATGTAGGTTGGGCACTAAGTGCACAACCCGTGCCAAGGAAAGCTGTTGACTTGGGTCATATGATCTTGATAGGTCTGAGCTACAATTCTCAGTCAAATTGTTTCATTACTGTTGAAATTAGTTGAAAACACTGAAGCAGATGACATTTGACCACCAGCCAGTTTTGACTGGTGTAAGGTTGAAAGGGTTAAATAATGTTTCTGATTGAGGAGTCTGATGGAAGCTTGGATAATAGAGATGAGCTAGGACTGTGTGCCTGAATGTTAATGTGAGAAGTTGTTCAAATGATACCAGGCATATGTCACTACAGATGTCACTATGTGCATGTATTTATAGGAAGTTCAAGATCTATCGAGAAAAAAAGAAACATTCCTTCAACATTCATTCCAATTTTTGTTGCTTAAGTGTAGACCTTTTTGTTTTTAGCGGGTCATAGAATTCTGTTGCTCTGGTGAAATGACATCCTTCGACTTCCATTTTGAATCCCTTAAAAAAGCTGTCTGTAAAATTGTGGAAGAGGAAAGTTCACCATATGCCTGTTGTTATCCAGTCACTTGTGCCCATCGTGAAGTTTGTTCTTCACATTTTGCAAACTTCTTAAGCCAGTACTTAGGAAGTGTTTAATTTCTCAGGTACTGTTAAATATTTTGTGAAGAGAGACATCAGCTTTCAAAAGAGCAAAAAAAATAAGTTTTCTTTTTCATAATAATCTTTAGTGTATGTTTTTTTCCGGATTTTGTGTAAATTTTACATTATTTTCTCAGTAAGTAAAGGACTGAAAGTAAAGCAAAATACACTGAATATGAGGGAGGATCTGAGAAACTGAACATTTATTTGACTTAAGAATAGTTACCTCAGTGTAGCATGTATGTATGAATGTAGAGAAGTGCTTTGTACCTTTGCCTTTGATTTATGTTGTATTTTATTTGTGTTGGTGTTTCAGTGGTCCTAATCTCATGCGGTAAGGCTAAATATTCCTTCAATCTTTAAATCAGTTTGATGAAAACCTGTTTTTGTAGAACTGTGACTTCTTTAGAAAAAGAACTGGTTTCAAGCTGTGAAGCTGTTGCATTTAATACAAAGCTTTGCTAAGGGCCCTGAATGAGTATATTTCCAAGTGAGATAATATGGTTTATCTTGCTTTGAGTCTGGAAAGGATTATATATCTATCATATTATATGTATGATGATAAGAGAAAACTGGCTCAGCTTGAGAAATCACTGGAACATGTAAAATACATCACAGGGTTAAAGATGGGTCACCTGACATCTCCTAACCAATCAGGTACAGCACAAGTTGTCAGGTGATCCTTCTGTTCAGTTGTGCCCTCTATTAAAGGACATGGGTGTCCTAAGCTTCTGTGGTAAATTGTGTGTTTGTATTAACACTGCTACTTGCTCTTCTTTTGTGGAAAGGGAAATAAAATGCTATAGGGACTCAGCTTGCCTGGTGGCAAATTTGTGTCTTGTCAACAAGCCAAGTCATTATCTCAGCACAGCCTGCCATACCTCCAGAGCAGATTCAGTTTAGAGGTCATTCAACACAGGAAATGACCTTTCCCCAGTCAACTTGTTAAGCTTGCTTAAGTTACATTCATAATTTGTCTATTTTATACCTTCCCGGACCAATTCATATATATATATATATATATATATATATATATATATATATATATATATATATATATATATATATATATATATATATATATATATATATATATATGCATGTGTGTATATATATATATATGTGTATATATATATATATATATATATATATATATATATATATATATATATATATATATGTATGTATATATATTTATATATATATATATATATATGTATATATATACATGTATATACACATGTATAACAAATAACTGATAATAACAAACACAAGCAACTTGAAAGCTAGAAAGTCAAGCTTTCTGTCATAGCCCATCTTTCAACAGCTTTAAGTTTTACCACTCTGCATGTCCATATTACATGACAGAAAGTTGTATTGGGTGACCTGTGACCTGAATCAAGAACAAACCTCTCTGAGCATGCTCAGTTGAGATGCTGATTTTGTTTATTTACGTATCTACTTATTCATCCATGTTTACAAAATTATGTAGGGGGGGGGGGTGTTTTGTTTTGTTTTGCTTTTAAAGAAGAAGCTATTGATGACATATCTGTCAAAAGCAGGGTTGTAGCCCCCTTCTGGCTCAGATAAAACCGAGTCCAGAAGTATTCACGGCAAGCCTTGGTCCCTTTATAATGCCAAGAATGTGCCATGGAAAATTTTTAGCTGACATTGTACTGCCCACCAGATGGTACTAATGAGTCTTCTCAGAGAAAATGAGAAAAAAATCAGTCACTTGTGACCAGTTTCTGAACATGAATTTGAAATCATAAGTTGGCATGAAATCTTGAAATTTCAAGTGTAACTTTCACCTAATCATGTAATGAACATAAGGCAGGGTAATCCAGTCTCCATGACTTGCTGTGGCCTAATTGTACTGTGGAAAGCTGCGTACTTTTACTTTCTTACCCTATTAAGGAAGAAAATGTCAAGTCAGAAATACTTGTGAAAACATATTCAAGAAGAAAACATGAGGTGACGAGATGTCATTTCAA
>OZ026616.1:81173973-81261473 GCA_964020975.1 Hermodice carunculata | reverse complement strand
TTTATGGACTTTCGATGAACCATGAATCACCGACAAACACTGTGATACGCTAATTCACCATGGTCTTTGTCTGAAGAATATCCCATTGAGAATTTCCTCTCATGGGGATACCAACAAGGGAAACCACAGCTTTCCCTAATGACAATCAATCCACATGTACATTACGCTGAATCTTCACATGAATCTATACCCACAATTCCACATGCCAAACCTGGCAGTTGGAGATTATGATGTAAAGACAGCCATTCAGTGTCAGTCTTTTTTTGTAATGTACATTACTAAGGCCGTTGGTACTGTATGGTATATAAAAGTACGCCCAAACCATTACAGATCAGCCACTGATGAGACCTGTTAAGGACAAAACCAGTCTGGTGATTTTCTGGTCAGTGTGATGAAACAGGCATTCCAGCTTACCACCACAGTTGCCCAGTCTACTTATATCCTCATAAATACAGCTTTCATTAAAGTACCCTAGTCTAAGGTCAGTATTTTTGCCTGCCAATGGAAAAACAACCGACCAGTTACTGTGTCACAGTAAAATGGGAGGGCTGCAAGGCAACGTCTACAGTTGTTCTCTTTTGGGAGACCACCCTACGCAGGGCAAGCCTGGGAGTGATCACATATTACAGATGGTCTCTCAGTGGAGGTCAGGGAACATAGAAATGCCAGCACAAGGTACTTCGTAAGTGTGTTGTCTTAACTCTTTGAGTACCAATCACATCTAAAGTTGATCTACTTAAGTCAAACAAGTCTGAATTAGCATTAGGATCCTAGGTTCGTATTCCTTGTAAGAAGACCTTTCATTCAAGTACCAGTATGTTTATAGTTCCAGAGAGAATACCCCAGGTCAACAGCTTTTCTGGGCAAATGCGCCCAAAGCGCTGAGAAAAGCTGTTGACTCAGTAAAAAATTTGGCACTGAAAGGGTTAAAAGACAGGTGATCTCTCAATGGAGTGGTCTCTTAAAAGAGGGAGCTGTAAACATGTAGTTGCATCTGTGAATATTCTGAGATGGGCTCCTGCATGTAACAGGCAGAGGCTAACTGGGATCCCATTAGCGTTGCGATGAACTTTTATGCTTTTGTATTGCTTATGGAGGAAAAAACTTGTCTGGATATTCAGTCTTACTTGGGTGTATTTACTGCAAAAATGCATTAAGTCTAGATCTGTGTGGTTCTAAAATTTATCAAAGTAAATATAACTTCAATTGTCCCAACATTTTTACCAGCATGACCCCACTACATGGCAATTCACACTGTCATCCTGTAGAGCTGTGTCTGACTCTTACCTTGCTGCTCTTACTGCGGCACATTACCTAGCTAAAGGTCCAACAATTATCTTTATATGGCACATGACCTAGGTCAGTTATCTTTATATGTATGGCACATGTCCAACATGCAGGTCAGTTATCCTTATGTGGCACATGACCAAGGTCCAGCAATTATCTTTATATATGGCACATGACTTATATGTAGGTCAGTTATCCTTATGTGGCACATGACTAACATGTAGGTGAGTTATCCTTATGTGACACATGACCTCAGTCCAACAATTATCTTTATATATGGCACATGACCTACATGTAGGTCAGTTATCCTTATGTGACACAAGACTAACATGTAGGTCAGTTATCCTTATGTGACACATGACTAACATGTAAGTCAGTTATCCTTATGGGACACATGACCTCATTCCAACAATTATCTTTATATATGGCACATGACCTACATGTAGGTCAGTTATCCTTATATGACACATGACCTTGGTCAATTATTTATATGGTAAATAACACTGGAATTTTCCAAAGCTTAAAGAGCTTGTTCTCTGTCCATTCAACTATCTGTTATGATTTTGATGTTCTGTGTCCAACTGGGCAAACTAAATGACACGGTTTTCTTGCTGTCATTGTCATTTTTATCATTTGATCAATCTCATATTTAAGCGATTCTTGACGTGCTGTGGTTCCATTCTCTTTTTCCTTCATCAACATTTATGATAGAGCTCCATTTGTCAAACCTGCCTTGATGTCTTATCATTTTTACTGAGCACAGAGTATTCCTCCTTGGTGTGGCGGTTTCACACAATACTATGAAAATATCGTGTATTACTATTTTTCACAAAAGCTATTACTATTTTGGAAACTTTGGGGTTGGCAGGTATGTATACAGTTTGATAGATGATACTGGCAAGCTCCTTTTGAGTGATATATTAGTCTGTTGTTGGCATGATTGTACATTGTTCAAATGGAACTTGCTGCTGTGATCTGTGGAGTTGTGTCCACTTACGTGACAGAGTTTCTCCATTTATTTCATTCGTTTCGGTGAAGGAGCTATTTCTACTTCCATACCACCAAAGAACATTTTAGGGCTTGTTTGGTGAAAAGATGAGCTCACTCCATATTATAATAGTAAGGGCTTTGGTCAGTGGTGCCTGGACGACCTGCCAATTCCAATACCACTGACTGTAGACCAGGCAAGGTGGCCCTGGAACAACAGCTCTTTTTATCAAAAATTTGATGCATAGTCTTTGATTGAAAAATGCAAATAAATATTGGTCTTCACCACTACATGTACAAAGATAAACAATTGTTTTAAAAAAATGTGCCTTGGGATATGCAACAGGGGTTTGTGGCAAATAGATGTAGCTACAGTCCAAACACTTCACTGTCTCAGTGACCAGTGCACATCAGTCACTGCGACCTGTTATATACAGTTGAACCTGCTCATGTGTCCACCTCTTAAACAGGTCATGGAGTCAGTTCAGATCCACCAATAGATTATTCATTAAACTTTCCGAGTATACTGCCTACAACCTAAAAAGCAAAATTTGTGAAAAAAAAGAAATACTCCTAGCTATACTCATTTGTAAAATGCTGAAATGTTGTGCATTCAATGTTACACGCTGCAGCATGTTATTTAACATTGATAGTACAGTCGTCCCTCCTTTGAGAGGGACTACTGTACTGTACTGCCCTAGTGCCACCCAAAAGGCAGTCACACAAAGCAGGTGGTCCCTCAAAGGAGGTATAAATAACATGAAAAGTACTACAGAAAGACCTGACAACTGCGGTGTCTCAAAGGAGGTGGTCTCCCAAAGGAGTGGTCTTTCAAAGGAGGGACTACTGTAATGAGAACAAGTACAAAAAGGAGTGAAAAAATGCCAAAATATGTTTTTCCTCAAATTCCTTGTGGGTATAACAGTTTGTTTCCAAACTAAAATCAACTTTGGTCACTGAATTCATATTTTTCAGCATTTTGCTTGTATGATGGAAATAATAATCTGTGTAGCCCTAATATGTATATTATATTATGTGTATGCCAGTTCACCAATAGGTGGAACATGTGCATAGAACATCAAATGGTGGTAATTCTGTCACTGACTGAAGCACTTATAATGGGCAGCTCAGCATAGCATGAATCTGAGCCTAATGCATCAGATTCTGACTTGATGGCATGACATTGAACTGACCAGCTCACCTTGAAGCACCCAACCTCCCATGTCTAACTGGGCCCAGGACCTCCTAGCAATCTGTCATGGTTTTTTACCTGTCTTAAAGGACGTACTGCATCACCCAGTACGCCACATAGCATACTGACCCTGGCCTGGGTGCTTGGACAGTTTAGGGTGCTAACAAAGGAGGGAGTAAAGTGTTAAATAACTGAACTATTACAGCTGTACACTGGTGTAAGTATAGGTTATAATGCAAGAAACATTTAAAGAAGCAATCCTCTACAATACAAAGACTACAAATAAGTGACCCATTGCAAAAAGTTGTGCTGAAAAGTGATCAACACTTCGTTTTAACGCTACCACACACGCAATAGAAAACTGCTACAAATGGGTTATACCTGCACAATAATGCACCTTGGACATAACGTTTGAAAAAGCGTGTTGGTCTGTCATTGAATTTTTTGTGGTAGTATCAATATTACATTGCAATGTTTCTATCCAAATGGATTCCTGCAGCACAGTTGATATTTTCTTTATCATGTGTTATTTTCCTTGCTTTATCATTTCTTTTCACTTGAAAACAGAAAGTGCTATTTTGCGTTCTGCTGTTAATTGGTTGGGTGCACACTCATCCCATGCAGATGTTCACCTTGTGCTATATTTGTTGCTTTCTTCCATTCCATTTCAGGACACTTGTGTAATATTTCCATTCATTGCTAACGACATTCTACTCCAGGTGTTCGCTATTTCGGCAGGTGTGGTTTCGCACAGCCAATCAGCATGCAGTTATAAGAGCTAGCAGCTCCAACCTTTACATTTTAAGATCCCCGAGACCAATAGAAAAGAGGGCCTTGTGCATTTTAAAAGGGATTAGATATGCTGGGGCCACCTTCAAAATGATGGGCCACGTAATGGTTTACGCCCTCCTTTGTCAGTGCTCTTCAAGCTGTCAAATGCACCCAGCTCTGACCTCCCCTGCAGTATGTTAAGGTGCCAACAATCGAAAAACCTGTGGTCTTTTTGACTTGTCAGCACAACTTAATGGCAAAAATTCGGGCAGGTCAGAGGACAAACAAAGGCAGTGTTTATATTGTATTGCAGCTATGTATTTTAATGTGAGCATTGCAAGAGATTTGCTACTAGATAACTCCTCATTCCTCCTCAATGCATGCTATGTGGACCACAACTCCTTCCTTAAAGGACCATTTTGACCATGTTTATTAGGTGGTCACTTAAAACAGGTTCTATTGTACATGTCCAATCTGTGTAAGTACACAGAATCTGAAATTAAGACCAGTTCCATAATGAGACCATTTCTACCACTGATTAATCATCCTGTCTTTGTTTATGCTTAATTATAGTCTATCCCATATTATGGTCTGGTCACTTCCCTATTAATGCCACTATTTTTCAGTCACTTACATGGTCTTAATAGGGCTACTATGAAATGCCATGACAGAACCTGTTTGACATATCTCTCAGGTTTTGGATTTCAATCAAATTTGCTTTTCTCATGGCTGAAATGTGCCTGTAAAGCCCATGGATAGTACTGCATTGAGCTGGAAAATAATGAGCAATATATAGTCTACATGCATATGCAATAAGTGAATATGATGGATAAAGATCAGCTGTCAGTATAGTGTACAAATGTACACGACAGCTTTTCCATGAAATGAAAAATGAATTTTTGACATATGTGGGCAACATCAAATATGACTGAACATCAGTTGATTAGTACTCTTTAAAATGCAAGGTGTGTATTCATGGCCGCTTGACGCCCGGGTTGCAGTTTCTGGTTCAGCATTGGTGAACATGGAGAACCAGTGTTGGTTGGCATAGCTTGCGCCAATCATGCTTTAAATAAGGTTACAACATTCCAGGAAGCATTGACTCCTGTTGAGAATTTGAATAATTGTCTGACTCATTTTTGACAGAAAAGTGTACATGTACAGTTCTTTTTTCTTTTCTTTATTTATTTAGTGGGGTTTTTGCAGGGGGGGATCTGACTATGATAGCTTTGGATATATCTGTGGCATTTACCAACAAGTCAGTGACTTACAGATACGTTAATAAGCGGGAACTACATGTAGTCAGACATCAATCAGTAGATCGGGTGGTAGAGATACGTACCTGTACAAAATGTCATCCACTGGAAATGATGGCTGGCTGTGCGTGCGTGACGGACACTTTGTGCACATGTACCTGTAGACAGAAGGAGCTTGATAATAATACGAGATAAGCAGATCAAAGGGAAAATAAACTAATGAACCTCTGGAACGTGTGGCGTGGGACCCATGGTTTTCATTTTAACCCTTTCCCTGTTGAATTAAGAATGGGTCAACAGCTTTCCTTTTCTTGGGTTTGGTACTTATTGCCCAACCGGTGCCAAAGAAAGCAATAGAACTGGGGTGTGTTATCATGAAAGGCCTCATTTTCATTTCTCTTGTAAGCTGTTTTCCCGCCTTGGCCACATCGGCCATTGGGGTATCATTGTTGTCATGTCTGTGTGTGTGTGTGTGTGTCTGTCTGTCTCTGTCTCTGTCTGTGTCAGTGTGTGTGTCTCTATCTGTGTCTTGTGTATGTCTGTGTGTGTGTGTGTCTGTGACTGTGTGTCTGTGTCTATGTCTGTGTGTCTGCCCTCCCTTCCATCCAGTACCCTTGTAAATGCAATAACTTTTGAATAAATTGAACTGCATGTACTACCATGAAACTTGTACTTCAGAATTATCTCATTGGGCATTTGGCTGACATTCACTTTTCTTGACCTATTTTTCAAGGTTACCAGGGGACATCATATTTCCACCCAAACAGATACAATAATAACTTTTGAACAAATTGAGCAACTACCATGAAACTTATGTGTTAAAAGCATCTCATTCAAAGCTTGGCCAACCTAGACATTCAGTGACCTTGCTGCATTTTCAAGGTCACCAGTGGTCATCCCTGGCTGAGGAGGTCTTAAGATTGCTCCAGCTATTACATTTTTCATTTGTGTTGAAAGTCAAAAACGTGGAAGCAGACGACATTTGATCAGAAGCTGGTTTTGGCTGGTTCAAGGAGGAAAAGGTTTATAATTACGTATATATATCTCATAAAACTCCACTGGAATACATACCTTTTTTTCATCAAGTGGCTACTCTTGAAAAATAACTATGCCGTACCTTCAATTTTTATATGAATTTTAAAATGTAGGTATGTTGTTTTGGTTGCAATGTCACTTGGAATTTTGTAATTTCATCATGTTCATGGTGCATCCATCTGTTTTAGCTGCTGCTTGTGCTCAGGGTTGGACAAATGTGAATTAGGTCGTCATGCATGGAAATATATGTAACAGGTGTTTTTACTTCATTTAACAAGTCAGTATGCAGCGAGTATATTCAACCCTGTGGCTAAGTCAGGCACAGAACAAATTGAAATATTTCAATGGTATGCTTGAGTCATTGTAGCTCTCCTTCATTACGAGCAGTACGTGAGATTCACTGAAATTTGACCATTTTTGGTTTTGGTCCCACATCAGAATTAACAGTTTTGTTCTATATTCCTTCCTTGTTTAATTTGACCCTCAAATGGATTTTTCTTTAATGTTTGCATCTATGATGCTTGCTGAGAAATGCCACTTTGCCATATACTAAAAGACTGACACATAGCTATTTCAAATTAGCAACTGATAAACTTTGTGAAAAGAAAAGGAAGTGGCTACAGATTGTTGATGCTGGCACTGGTGGTCTTAGCCAGTCCTGGCCTGGAAATGTCTCTTAAGTATTCTATGGGGACATCATTGTTTTAATGGAAAGAAATCTGACGTGTAGAGCAACCAGTCGGTATTAAGTGACTTGATTAACCCTTTTCTGCTCAGACTGCCCCCAAAAGCCTTAGATTTCCCATTCCTGTGAAATATCATGAAGGAGAGCGGCAGATATGGCCAATCAGGACCTCCAACTGTGGGCCAGCTACTTGCTTTGGCAGGGGTGGGGGTTAATACAGTCCTTATCTGGTCAGGAAAGAGTTAGTTACATTAAATTTAGAAGGAGATATAATTTAAAAAAAAAAAACAACTGGGATAGATAAAGAAAACTATTGCTTTAATGTACAGATAGTAGCAGCTTTGAATTTGGTACCAAAACAAAAGAGACAAAAGATTACCTAATGATTATGTTGCTTTTGAGCAACTGACAAAATTTTAAAATTGTCTAACTGAACCAAGTGTACCAGATTTTTCACTCTTTACTTGCTGTCAGACCTAAGTTTTGCTGCATTTTACAAATAAATGGAAAGGGAACCAGATCAAATGTGACTTGTAGTCCAGGGATTACAATGCATAAAACCTAAAGTATTACCTCAACACTGGCAATGCTTGTTAGACACAGATCTTTTCAGGGCAATCTAGGAGAGTAAAAAGGGGAAATTTTAGTAATAAATGCCAAGTTTGTACCTTGATTAGGAAACAAAATTCAAGTTGTGTTCAATTTTAGTCAGTTTGCAAAGATTGATGTTTGGGGAATTTTTGGCCGAAAAATACCTGTATGCCCCCACAGTGGTACACTGTGTCTTTAAAACAATATATATACATGTATAGGAAACAATATGCCCATCTTTCAGTAGTGAACAAATATATCTAACGCTTTCTCCTTTGAACAAACCAAAAGTGACTGGTGGTTAAATGTCATCTATCTTAATGTTTTGGACTAGTCTGAACAGAAATGAAAAATAACTGGGAGAAAAATTGTGGATGAGGCGTATCAAGAATACAGGCCCCAGATCAACAGCTTTCCTTAGGATGGATAGGGTGCGTAGTGCCCAACCCATGCCGAGGAAGGCTGTTGACTCAGTCTTAATACAAAGGGGAAGGGGTTACGTAAAAACTGGTGAACAGAAGCAGATTTGCCGCCACAACACATACATATTTATTCATCATCCTATGAAAAGTTTTTTTGAAATTCCATTCAACATAGTTAATATACCTCTGAAACCCTGAAAGCAAGTGATTTACTGACCATGACAAGCCTGTAACTGATAAGTGACTGGTGTCCATTTCAGACATTCCTAGAGTGTGTTCGTCTACGGACATTTGGTCGTTACGGCTTGCAGCAGATTCAGGTGGACACACACTATCTACAGCTGTATCTCTGGAGATTTGTCTCCGATGAAAAGTGAGTACTCTGTACCTTTAAGAACATAGGCTTTTGTTAGAGCATTTTCATTGGAAAAAAATGTGGTTCTAAATGTTACAGTATGAAAATCTATGTGGATTTTGATATTGGTGGCACCACTTATTGAAGAGTGAAAATCTTCACGCGTGACCATTGAAGCATCCTTAATTTTCTATGGATCTTCATGAAATTTAATGGGAATGTGGAGAAGGTGAAAATTTTAGTTGCACGTGATACTAGTGGTGCCACCTGTACTTTGACAGAAATTATGAGTTAAAATGGCTTGAAAGATCCATGTGTGGGGAAAAAAAAATAACATGCCACATAGGATATATAAATCATGTGCAATGCTAATATCTTATGTAATATCAGTGATCGTGACCTAATTTTCTCGGTCACCAGGCCTGTAAAGTTGAAAGAGGTGATTTTATAATGACAGGTAAACTGAGGAAACCTCATTTGTAGGAAATTTTTCCTTGGGAAATGCTGTCTTTAATAGATTGAGCATGTAATGAGCACAGGCGACGAGTGAATGAAAGTGATGTCCACATTTGCTTATGAGTCAGACATTTGACACATTTGCCTATAAATCAAATGTTTATTCAATGATCACAAAGTTGAAATAATAATCAGATTTGAAATCTTTTGATCATTTCATTCCAGAATTATATACTTTGCAAATGTTTTTTGCGTTAATACTTCTCAGTCTATTAGACATGGTAAAGGAAAGCTACCCACACATGCCTTTGGTGTCTCGCATGTCCTTAACTCATCCCATACTATGGTCACAGGTCTTGGTCGGTGGTTCTGGCACTACCTGGCAAGTCATGCTGCAGCTGTCCTTGTGGCAGCTGCAGCATGACTTGCCAGGCAGTGCCAGAACCACTGACTTAGACTATAGGCATGTTGGTACTTGAATGAAAGCTCTTTTCATGAAGAATTTAAATATGCAATTGTTGTCTTAAATCTAGGTATATATATGGAAAAAATCAGGGACTGGTATGGAATGAGTTAAAGAACCTTTACATGTGTTTAGTCCACCCAGTAAGCCAGTGCTTTCTAATGGAGGGGCCCCACTCAAAAAGATGATGCATGAGAGATGAGGTCAGATTAACCTCTTTGTCGTGGAATTAAGACTGAGTCAACAGCTTGCCTTGGTGGTGACTTGGGATATATTATCTTGACAGGTCTCAGCTACAATTCTCACTTAAATTGTTTTCCATTATTGTCAAGTTTGTCAAAAATGTTGAAGCAGACATTTGACCACCAGCTGGTTTTGGCAGGTTAAAGGGGGAAGGGGTTAAACCCCTAAAGTACAAGGACATGTTTGTTAAAAGTGGCTGTGTGTATTCTATGTTTCAGCCTAGTGCACTTCTTGTTGGACGAGATAGTGGGCAGCACCGTTCATAGGTGTCTCGACGCCACCACCATGGAGCCTAGTGTGAGTATAGACATATTCACAGGCTGGTTACAGCTCTTAAATTTGACCAATGTATGCGTTCCACCCTCTCTGTACTTCCTGGCACTTGGTTTAACCCTTTGCCCCTTGAGTTAGACTGATTCAACAGCTTTCTTTGGCATGGGTTGGGTGCTGTGTGGCCAACCCAGACCAAGGAGAGTTGTCGAGTCATCTTGAGTACAATTATTGTACAAATTTATTTCATTACTGTTGAAAGCCTTAAAGCAGACGACATTTGACCTGCAGTCGGTTTTTGCTGGTTTAAGGGTTGTTGAACATATTTTTCCACAGAACAAGGTTTGGAGACTGGGAACACCTTATGTCAGTCCCTCTTGTTCCTGGCACGTACATGTCTTGTGTGACTTAAGTATATTTACCACATGATTTTTCAACACAACAACAGCTGGTGGCCTATTTTGACAAAAATTAAAATTAAAAAAGAGAGACAGGAATAATCTGCAATGTTTTAATGGTACAACATACTGTGTAGAATTTTGATATTGTATTCATATAGGTATCTCCATGGAGCCCTGTTTATGAAGTACTAGTACAGGTGGACAGACCATAGATCTGGGAGTCTGTAGCAGCTGCTAAACTTTGAGTAAATTTGCCTAATAATATGCTGGACATCATGTGATTCCTGGAGTAGAAAAGAAAAAAAAAGCTTGTTTCATATACAGTTTTGTATTTCAAGTGCAATGTGAGAATTGCTTTGAGTCACTTTCATGTGAGGATTTTTCAGCTGCAGACCAGCCATTCCAATCAACTACTGTAAATTGCTCTATTTTAGCGTGTATAAATTTTCATGGTTTTTGCATTTTTGACATTTCACTGTAGTTTTAATTTCACTGTTTTGAACATACATGTACTACCTATTCAAACAAGGATAAAGTACCATTTTACTGTGGGTTTTTTTTTACGGATTTGTACCATCAGTGAAATGAGCAAAAATAAGAGTACAGCAAAATTAAAGCAATTTACAGTATATTGCATCTTAGTGGTGTCATCTTGCAAATTCACTTGAGCCTGGGCTTGGTACAATACACATTTTACATTTATCATTAATTTCCGTGCTCAGAATTCCAGTATAGGGTGTCCAGGTATTATGGCATGATTGTGGGAGGCAATTTCAAATAGATGTACATGTATGTGCATTTGTTCTACTTCTACCTGTTATACAATGCATGCAGTGAGGGTAAAGGCATATGTTGGTGTGGCATCTCATGAGTGTTATTTGGACAGATCATCTTGGTGTTTTTGTACATAATTAAGCAGTCATTGAAGGTCATCTCTGTGAGAGTTTCAATAAATACCAGTCCCTGGTTTTTACCTTATGTATAGAACTAGAGTTGATGAAGGCTTTTCATATTCACATTTTTTCATTGAAAAATTTTTGTTCCAGTATCAACATGCCACCAGTGGCTTTTGCATAGTCCGGCAGGTCATGCTATAGCCCACACAAGGGCACCTGTAGTGTGATATACGACTATAGCCGTGATTAGCACTTTAAGGGTTAAGACTTCACCGAAGTAGTACCCAACAAGTGAAGTCCATATTTGCTTCATACTGACCATGGATTTGTAGTTAAAATACTCCAAAGTAATTTGTGCTGCAATCTCAAACATTCTAGTTTATCTTTCAATGAGAGTTGTCATGGTTATCGACAAGAAATGACCAGAACATGCCAATGAACTTAGGATCACTGAAGAGCACCACTGGTCAGAAAGGATCACTTGACATCTTATGACCAATTGGATGCAGCAGGAGGTGTCGTGTGATCCCTGTAAAGCATGGTGCCGTCTAGTGATGCAGATGTTCATAGCTTACCTCTTTCATTTCCACACTACCAGTCATCATAACCCTTTCCACTATTACCACCAGCTTCCTATCCTGTGTCTGTGGTTTCTTCATGCAAACTCTGCTTTGTAAAGCAAGGTTTGATGTCACCGTCACATCAAGGTCTTTTTGAAAACATACCGTGATCTTGACCTACTTCTCTTTCTGCATACTCTATGTGCTAATGTGAAAATGTTGATAAAAATGGCTGACCCCTTAACTCTTCCCCCCCCCCCCCCCCCCAAAGCAGTAAAGGGTGCCCATATGGTATAATGTCATCTGCTTCAATGTGTGACATGGAATCTGGCTTTCACAGAAATGATAATGGGAATTGTAGATGAGACTTAATGTAAAGATGGCATGCTCAGGTCAACAACTGTATTGTCAGCATGCTTCGGGCCCTCCACACCACTCCCACACTAAAGATAGCAGACTAATTTTTATTGACCAGGACACATACCGTGCTGGAGGGTATTGTCCATGAGGGATCATGTATACATCCATCCCTCAATCCTGATAATATTGCCACAGTATCTCTAGAAGTATTGACTGCAGCTTTGCCCGGAGGATGAAGTTAATTGTATTTGTGTTTTTTTTTTGTCCAGAACCACTTCCTAGTAGTCATTACCCTATTCCACAGTCTGAACTCTTTACTCTCCATAAGCTAACCTGTCACTGTCTAACCTATATGCATACGGAAGTATTATTGTCCATATTGCGCACGCTCTTTTGTAGAATTTTGACACAGGCTATATCAGCCCAAAGAAATTAAAGGTCTTCAGTGGGTAACCACTCAGAACATGTTTCGGAGTCTATACCCATACATGTCTAAAAGATGTACTGACCAATTCAAGGATCAGATACCAGGAAAAATTCTTCACAACATCGGGGAGTGTCCGGTGCTAAGCAGAAGAACTTTTGTCATAGCAACAACTGCAGATACTGCACACACCTAAACAAGAGTGGTCGTGCGAAAAGCACAGGAACTGGCAGGACCTATGTTATCCCTGACCAAATTTGCTGTGAGAGTTCAAACATAGTTTATCTCCTCACTTGCAATGTGTGCAACAAACAGTATGTAGGTCAAACACAACGCCAACTCAGAGAAAGATTAAGATAATATTTTCATTACATTGAGAACAAAATAGACTCACAACCTCTGGGCAGGCATTTTGCCCTTCCAGACCATGATGGACTTGACTTACAAGTGCAGGTTTTGGAATATATCCAAACATCTCCCCTCCTTGAGCACACTAAACTTCTGTGCTTGGAAAGGGAGAAACATTGGATTCACCAATTGCGTTCCATAGAGCCTTTTGGCCTCAACTTCATGGGGAGATGAGCTCACTCACTCTGTCAAATGCTCAAATTTACTTTAGTTGTATCTGGACACCATTTCCTGGCTTGATTGCATTTTGGTATCTTAACCTCAATTTCAATGTCACAGGACCCACATATGTACAAAGATGGACCCATCCTTGAATGCTTGGCATTGGAGAGCCTCTATTTTGTGAATTTGTAAAACTTTAAGTGCAGATTGGATGAGAAATCCCCAAGAGTATGGCATTAATGGGGCATTTCAAATTGCACATTACCATGTATCAGAATGGTTGCATGTAATTCAGTGTTGTAAATTGTGCTGGTGTGTAAATTCTATGCACAAAATATGCCCCGGCCCTCGCCCCCACCCCCACACCAACCCCAAAAATATATTGCTGGCTGCAGAGGGTCACTCTGTTTTTAAGGAAGCAGTTAAAAGGGAAGATTACCATTAATATGTAGGTCCACTGATTTTCTGTTTTTTTCCGAAACCAAAGTGGAATTGTGCATTTTTTTCATCCTTGAAACGGAATTTGATCCGTTTTTTTACATGAATTATATAGCAGTGAAATGGAATTTGACATATTTTTGCTGATGAAGCGGAATTCCTCTTTTTTTGAAACAGAAAATCATTGGCCCTAAATATGAGCCATCTGAAACGTGATACAGTAGTCCTTCCTTTGAGAGACCACTCCTTGTGCTATCCAAGAAGTGGTCCCATAAAGTAGGTAGTCTCCCAAAGGAGGTTCGACACTTGTGCCACTGGCCCACCAACTAACCATTATTTTGAATTCCCACCCATACTTTAGATTCAAACATGATTGATGTACACTTATTGGACCGCATTCCATTTTGCAGTCATGTGTTTTATTGGTATTTTAAACATATGTTGAAATTACAAACTGATGTTGACAAATTACTTTACCAATCTTGAACAAAATAGATGGGTTTATTTATATGAAATGGGGAATACCTCTATGGATTAGTGGTCTTCTGTGATCATTTTGGGTGGTCACTGGTCATGTTCCGTATGTGGTCTCCCAAAAGAGGTAAATAATGAAAATGGTCACAAAAGGAAGGTGGTCTCCCAAAGAGGGGTCTTTCAAAAGAGGGACTACTGTACTCCATTTTGTTAAGAATCTCCTTTTTCTTTCAGGTGCTCACCTCAAATTAGCATGACAGTGTGTCATATTGTGTGTGTGTGTGTCAGAGGTATTATATGGACATAGCTGGCATAGTTCACCCACAAGCTATGGCCATCATTTATAATGAATGACTGTGACATATTTCATGATATCATCTCAGATAGAAGAAAATTTCACACTCATATTAGGGTCAATGCCTTCGTCTATGAATTGCTGGAGGTAGAGGAAACTGTGATGAGCTGCAATGGCTTAAAGTTTCTGTTAATTTTAGTGTTATTGAAAACAAAATTTGAATGAGATTTGTGGACAGCAGACCCTTTAAGAATAGCAAGTCCCAGATCAGTAGCTTTCCTAGGGACCAGTTGGACGCTCCCGTCTGCCCAGGAAACCTGTTGACTCAGTCTAAATTCAAGGGGAAACACTTTACCTTTACCCCCTTAAGCCGGCTGGTAGTCAAATGCCGTCTGCTTCAGTGTTTTCAACTAATTTCAACAGTATTGAAATGTCAAAGAAAGTTGTTGACTCAAGTGTCAATTCAAGGGGAAACGGTCAACTTATTCCATACCAGTCCCTTATTTTTCTGTGTATTTACCTGGATTTAAGATGACAATTGCACATTTAAATTTTTCATTAAAAGAGCTTTCATTCAAGTACCAACATGCCTGTAGTCTGAAGTCAGTGGTTCTGGCACTGCCTGGCAAGTTATGCGGTAGCTACTGCAAGGGCAGCTGCAGCATGACTTGCCAGGCAGTGCAAGAACCACTGACCAAGGCCTGTGACCATAGTATGGAATGAGTTAACGCAGAGAAACCAGTAAATTTGGAGGAACAGTTTGTATGTTTCCTCTCATATCAGAGAACTGAATGTATGATCTTGACAGTCAGCTTGAAGTAAAGTCAGCAATATGAACAAGGGGCATTGGTTTCCCCTTAAAATGATCAGGCATCCAACTGTAATATTTGGACTTTAGTTTATCAACACCAACATGGATGAAATGTTCACTGGGGACAGTACTGGTTATGAAAGGAGGTTAAATTAACATTTTTTATCCTCTAAAAACAGGTTGCCTTCTGTTTTGACACAGCCATTTATTTTAAAGAACAATCTTTTTTAATTTTTCCAGCATTTTTAACGCTTTTGATGATATAAATTTCAATTGTTGTACATGAACATTCCTTTGAATTTCAAGCTACAAATGGAGCATGTTGCCTGTACGTGGTGCTGTAAATTTCCCCCTGTATCCACCTGTTGTACAAGGAAACACCTGGAGGACAAACAAAACCTGCTTCATTCATTGGTTAAAAATGTCATGTGACACAGCAACAGGTGCTGCCACCACTGAGAAGAGCATATCTTACATGCCCTGTTGTTGGTATTTTGGTGGTGTAAACATTTTGATGAATGGCTAGATACGAGAGCCTTAATGGTCCACTTTCGCACAAGTTAACATCCACAAGACCTTGATTCCTTTCATGTGACATGTCTGAGAATCAGTGTGATTTGGTTGTAAAATCTAATGTTATTGGTCTCCTCCTGGGCTTGAGTATAGGCTGTGTTTCTTCAAACTGTGACAAGGGCTGCACATCCAAGAATTGGTTCATAAACCATTGACTTCTCAGGGAAACTCAAACTTGACGATAATACATATTTTGTTTTGGTGTTTAACCTCAGCTTATCTGCCAGTGTGGTGATGGATGGATGGTACATCTGTCGTAGACTGTCGTTGTTGTTGTTGTTGATAAGGTTCCCTGCCAATAATCCATGTTGATTATTATCAGATGTTAAGAAGGAGATTAAGCCACACCCTTAGTACAGAACTATCCAATTATCATTGGTACACAGGACAAAAGGTAGAAGACTTAAAAGATTATTTTCCTTAACAGAAATGTCCACCTTCATCTCTAAACAGGTCACGTTCTCCAGTTCTCAAAAACTGAAGACCATTTAAATTTTGTGGGATCCATGTGGGGTGGATTTCTACTAAGTTTGTTCTACCAGGTTTATTCAGTACACATAGGTCATGCTCTAGTCATTTTAGGATTTTTATGGGGGCTTGCCTGAGAGATATGAGTCCTCTAGTAATCAGGTTGTCTGTCTGTTCTTGTTTTGGGCTCATAACTGAAGAAGTTTTTGCGTTAGGACTTCCAAACTGTGCATGGTTATGTACCCCTGTAAGGCATAAGCTGGGTTTAAATGTAGGTAACCTTGATGTACTTTAGAAAGTCACATGTTCACATATGTTAATTTTGTTTCTTGATTGGTTACTCACAGTTTTTGAGGCACAACTTCCCAACTGCATGTTTAAGATCAACCCTTTCCCCCTTAAACCAGCCAAATCCGGCTGGTGGTCAAATGTCGTCTGCTTCAGTGTTTTCAACTAATTTCAACACTGATGAAGAACAGTTTGACTGAGAAATGTACTTGAAACTTATCACGATTACATGCTCCAGGTCAACAGCTTTCCTTGGCATGGGTTTGGCACTAAGTGCCAAACCCATGCCGAGGAAGGCTGTTGACTCAGTCTTTTATTCAAGGGGAAAAGGGTTAAGTGTATGGAGATAAATGCATGGGATTTTCTTCAACCCTATGTCCATACTACCAAAGTGGGGACATTTTTTCCTATAGACACATTTACCTCTGTTGTAATCAGTTTGTCCAGTTGTCTTTGACGATTTCACTTTGACATAACTTCAGTGTCAAAGTCATGCATCAATATCACATAAAATAGTTTTCCATGCAATAATGGAAAAACAATCTGATGGGACCCACAAGGTTACTTAGGATATGTACCTAATAGTATGTACATGTAGCTTATGAATTCACTTGTGAGTCTTTAATCTGTGGGTAAATGTCTAATGACAAAACAAAAAAAAAAAACAAAAAAAAAAACAAAAACAAAAAAACTGATGTTTGCAGGGCTTTTGATGACTGAGTCATTGCTCCAGTTAATTTTGTGTTTGACTGTTTATTTGGGAATACAGCTTGACTCCGTGTCCACCATTTTTTGTCACCAGATGGTGCCATTATCATCAGCCGAGTTTTAATAATGACCAAAAAGAGTACATTGTAGTGTGTTTGAAATAGGAATACCAGTTTAAAAGCATCTATATAAGTGTAGTAAATTTTTTCAAAAACCAGAAAAAACAACAGTAGATGAGATATTATTCAAACTTGCTGGAGTTGTGCCTTAGTTGGGCCTCTGCCTGGTTTGTTCAGTAAGTAGTAGCCCATTGGTTTTCAGACTTTTCATGGTTTTTTTTGCTTATTGGATGATCATGAAAGAAACTGCACTGTGAAACAGGTGGTAGTGCATTAAAAAAATGTTTTGTTCGTTTGGGTTATGTAAATAATGACTTCTCCCAAACGTCTGGCTGGATTTACCTCACTCTTTATGGGATTGCACCTGAGGGAAACTTCTACTACAGCTGTTTACTGGAAGAGACTGATGATATTTCCTGATTTTATAAATTTCCTGTGCTTTTATTATGTGGTCCATCTTGAAAGGAGGTCCTCATAGAGAGGACTTTTGTACCATGTCGTAACAGTTTTAGATTTGCTATGAAGATAATTTGTGAATACTAAAATTTGGAAAACGTAAATTTTAACAGAGGGTATGAGTCAGTTGTATTGCAACATACATGTATGCATACATGTATTTTGAAGGAAGATCCCAACCAAGAGGAAACAAAAGTGGCCACTGTCTGTTCAGTTTAACTCATTCCATACCATGGTCACAAGTCTTGGTCAGTGGTTCTGCCCTTGGGGCAGCTGCAGCATGACTTGCCAGGCAGTGCCAGTACCACTGACTTAAGACTATTAAGCATATTGGTACTTGAACGAAAGCCCTTTTCATGAAGAATTTGAATGTGCAATTGGCGTCTTAAATCTAGGTAAATATACAGAAATATCAGAGACTGGTATGGAATGAGTTAATACAACCAAGGTACATGTGTGGAAGTATATTAAAATCACATGATGTTAACCATTTCTGGGCCATAGGAAGACTTGAGTCCTGTGAGCTCCTCAACCCAACCTTTAAGCTGCAGCAGAAAGCCATAGACTTGCAGCATATAAGTCTGCTAGGTTTTCAACATGGCTTTCATCCAAAGTGGCAACACAACAAAGAATTTTGAATAAAGCACGCAAGGCAGATGATTTTTTTCCACATCTGCCAACTTGTGAGGGGTTTTGAGGGAGAAAGTGTTAAGATGAATAGTACAGGTATTTTGTCTGTTGCAGGTGGTGGAGCTAATATGTGAGAGAGGCTGAACACCAGTTGCCATCGCTGTCAGTCATACCACCAACTGCTACACTCACTGACGACTGGTGCTTTGCCACTTGGTTACCATGGCAATGGGACATCCCAGTGTTTTCTTGTGGAGAGTCACAGAGATTTTGATTGGCCAAGGGAAGTTAGGATTTTTAATTTCACGGTGCAAAGCTGTTAGGGAACAATACCCTTCACCACAGGTGTGTATAGTATTTACAGCATACAAGAATTCTGCCATTGAAAGATGCCGAGTGCAAAAAGGACATGTGCAACACCAAGCCATGTGCAGAATATGGTAATAGGGCTTGCAGGGTGCCTTCCTTATTATTACCAATAGAGGCAAACGCATTATTGACTTGCCTGCTGAACAACCAGTATCTGTGTTCAATGTAATCAATGCGATTTGGTAAAAATATTAGACAATGTTGGTGTGCTTGCGAGGGAAGCACTTTGGATGATATTTTGTCATGACAACCAGTGGGATAATTTTCAAGCTTAGGTTTAAATTCCCTGCCCAGTATTGGATCTGATGTTGATTTGATGATAATAATTTTTTTGTATGACAGCAGTTGTCAGAAAATAAATATCAAATCAACAATGAGTTAGCTGTGTAGACAATTTTTTTTTCCATAACAAATATTTTGCGTGTACAGAAAGTAATGCTACATAAATACACATCAAGAACAGTTGAAACTCCCTTGTGGTCTGTAAAGAATTTTCATTTAGACCCAGTTGGATGGAGCAGTCCCAAATTTATTCCCTAAATATTGTATAAACCAGATCACAACAGTCTATTGAGCAGGCCACTCTACCAGCACTATAACCTCACTCTATTGAACAGGCCACTCTACCAGCACTATTAACTCACTCTATTGAACAGGCCACTCTACCAGCACTATTAACTCACTCTATTGAACAGGCCACTCTACCAGCACTATTAACTCACTCTATTGAACAGGCCACTCTACCAGCACTATTAACTTAGTCTATTGAACAGGCCACTCTACCAGCACTATTAACTCACTCTGTTGAACAGGCCACTCTACCAGCACTATTAACTCACTCTGTTGAACAGGCCACTGTACCAGCACTATTAACTCAGTCTATTGAACAGGCCACTGTACCAGCACTATTAACTCACTGTATTGAACAGGCCACTCTACCAGCACTATTAACTCACTCTATTGAATAGGGTACTCTACCAGCACTATTAACTCAGTCTATTGAACAGGCCACTCTACCAGCACTATTAACTCAGTCTATTGAACAGGTCACTCTACCAGCATTATTAACTCAGTCTATTGAACAGGCCACTCTACCAGCACTATTAACTCAGTCTATTGAACAGGCCACTCTACCAGCACTATTAACTCACTCTATTGAACAGGCCACTCTACCAGCACTATTAACTCACTCTATTGAACAGGCCACTCTACCAGCACTATTAACTCACTCTATTGAACAGGCCACTCTACCGGCACTATTTACTCAGTCTATTGAACAGGCCACTCTACCAGCACTATTAACTCAGTCTATTGAACAGGTCACTCTACCAGCACTATTAACTCACTCTATTGAACAGGCCACTCTACCGGCACTATTAACTCAGTCTATTGAACAGGCCACTCTACCAGCACTATTAACTCACTCTATTGAACAGGCCACTCTACCAGCACTATTAACTCACTCTATTGAACAGGCCACTCTACCAGCACTATTAACTCACTCTATTGAACAGGCCACTCTACCGGCACTATTTACTCAGTCTATTGAACAGGCCACTCTACCGGCACTATTGACTCACTCTATTGAACAGGCCACTCTACCAGCACTATTAACTCACTCTATTGAATAGGGTACTCTACCAGCACTATTAACTCAGTCTATTGAACAGGCCACTCTACCAGCACTATTAACTCAGTCTATTGAACAGGCCACTCTACCAGCACTATTAACTTAGTCTATTGAACAGGTCACTCTACCAGCACTATTAACTCGGTCTATTGAACAGGCCACTCTACCAGCACTATTAACTCTGTCAGTGCAGTTTTGACACAAATCTACAGCTTTGCTCAATATTTTTGGGCACATAATGCCCAAAAGCACACCAACAAAAGATGTTGACCATGATCATTCTTATTGTCTGCAACTGTAGGCATGCTGGAACTAGAATGAAAGCTTGGTTTAAAAAGCAAAAAGAAAAAACAGAACGAATCTGGTATCATTATGTCAGTTCAGAGGACATAGACGTGTATCAAACTCAGCAATGAAAGGGTTAAATTGAAAGCCCATATCTGCTGAACCTTTCCCCTTTTCAAGGCATAATGCACGAGTGTCTCATTGACAGACATATTTTGAATAAAGGATTTAAACACAGTGGTGTCTGACATAGATGATTGTATTGGCAGATAGAAGACCAAAGCATCATTAGAGCCTTTAATGAGCCCTTGGTCTTCTATCTTGCAATAGAATCTGCTGTGTCAAGCTTAATCATGTTTTAGTACATGTACCATAATTATGTTTTATCTGATAATGCCACATTAAAGCAAAAAAAATTATCCAAATGTCAACAAATTGAAATTCCTTATGCTGGATCGCAATGTAACCCTGTTCAGCAAGGCAGGGTGTATATTGCAGCATATAGACTGCTTGCATTACTTTCTTACACATGATTGGCCTACCACTGCCACCCATATTATGATGAGTATTCTACATATGACGTGAGAATATCCATGCATGCATGTACGTCAACAGCTCTGCTGGGGGTGAGGTGGCTGTCGTTCACCCAACCCACTGTAAGTAAAGATATTGACTCGGCCACAAGGGAAAGTGGCAAAGGTAAATGTGCCCAGAATTTTGCTGTTAACTTCATATATAATTCCAACCAATATACCTTTCATGGACATGTTCAGCTGTGGTGAGTTGTATGTTTTGTTCAGGCAAGAGTGATGCTTTGTACCATGCAAAGTTTTTAAGAAATAGTTTGTGTATCATACTAATGTATTTATATGAATGTAAATATTAGAATGAACGGTGTGATAATGTATGCAAGGGTTAACAATGTAGTAATGTATATTTATGAAAGTCCTGCACCCTGTGCAGATGTGAAAACTCAGTGAATAGTGCACTGGGTGCATAAACATGTATTACATAATTTTGTGGCAGTTGTACAAATATAATGCCTATAATGGCCCCTACGTACACCACACATACATATACAAAAAAAAAAAAAAAAAAAAAAACCGTACACGTACAGTGTACATGGAGGTCTTACCTTTCTTATGAATCAAATGTTTGTCCATGCATAGACAAGTCCAAAATAAAGTCAACATGTGAAATTAGGCTGGATAATTGTTTGATTGTTAGCATCAAGGACAAGCCTGACATTGCCTTTTGCATTACAAGTCATGTGATAGACACCAAATAGATTCAAACTTGCATACTCAGTGCAAACTGGTTGGGTTTCTTGTCCGCTTATACAAGCTGCTTGAACTCTGTCAGTGTCTCATATTAGACCGAGTCCACAGCTTTTCTTAGCACGCTTTGGGTGCAATGCGCCAAAAGTGCGCCAAGAAAAGCTTCGTACAAGAAACATGAATCTAGCACCCTTATTATGATTCAGAGCAGTTCACTTTAAGGAGTTCAATTTCAATCACAGTTGGCCCTGAAAGAATTAAATATATTCCACAGGAGTAACATATTTAGCTGTGCAGCAGTGCTCTTATACAGAGGCCACCCAGAAATGTGGCTTATAAAAGATGCCATCTTTCTTGAGGGGAAAATATAACAAAAATTCCATTATTGCTGCACATGTAAGTGATCTTTACATGGGGGGTGACATACCGTCGGGGGGGGGGGGGGGCTTTATAAGAAGAGGCCCACTATATGTGTGCTTAGTGGGAATTCAAGTGGAATTGTATATTCAGATTCTTCATAAAAAGGACTGTCATTCAAATACCTTTGTAGGCTGCTTACACCTAATAAATACCATGTGATGATTGTGTAGGCTGCTTGCATCAAGTAAAATTACCAAGTGGTGTCTGTAGGCCAGCAGCTTACACCAAGTAAAATTACCATGTGTCTGTAGGCCAGCTGCTTACACTAAGTAATATTACCATGTGTCTGTAGGCCAGCTGCTTGCACCAAGTAATATTACCATGTGTCTGTAGGCCAGCTGCTTACACCAAGTAATATTACCATGTGTCTGTAGGCCAGCTGCTTGCACCAAGTAATATTACCATGTGTCTGTAGGCCAGCTGCTTACACCAAGTAATATTACCATGTGTCTGTAGGCCAGCTGCTTACACCAAGTAATATTACCATGTGTCTGTAGGCTGCATGTACCAAATAGAGTTACCATGTGGTGTTTGTGTAGGCTGCTAAAAGGAGAAAGATCTGGATGGTTAGTAGCACAGGCTTGTTTAATAAACCACAAAAAGTCCAGAAAATACTTCACATGGACTAGTAACAGGAAGAACTTGTATTAGGAATGGGATAAAGTGGGAAAAAAACAGTTTTACAGATGCTCAGTATTGTTTCAGTTAGCTGGTGTAGAGTCTGTGGACTCCAATCTTTTATCAAACAAAATCAGACTTGGATTTACATTATAGACTTGATTTGTTTTTATTAACATGTCAACAACTGTAGATGTACATATCGATAAATATGACAAAGATTTGGCAGCAAAATTATATGAGAGCTGTTGCTGGGGCAGTGCAGGCAGGGCCTACTTCAGGCGGGCCGTGAAGGTTCTCAGATGAAAGCTCGTTGTAGACTTTTAACAGGCAACTCTACAGTAATTCAAGCAAAATGTAGCAAGGTCCTTAGCCAGTTTGGAGTGAGGCAAATTTGCGCGTCCAGCTGCTCTGTCAAAGGGGCATACGAAATGTTTGGTGTCTGGCTGGACAGTGTATAAATTGGGAAAGTCATGGAAATATTGATCTCTGACAAGGGGGTCCATAGACCTTCATACTTCACCAAATGTTTAACGTGCATAATTGAAGGAAGCACCAAGGATTTTCAGTAAGCACTTTCCCTTGCCAGCAGTCTTCGTACAGTTTTGGCTTTATTGTAGAGCCTGTAAGGTGAAATGTATGTGACAGCTGAAAAGATTTACTTTGCATAAATTGTCATGCTAAAATATTCCTGTGTATTGCTGGTGTACAAAGGTATGCATTGGGAATACATCGTGGCAGATCTCACTAATGTTCAAGAGCACACGATGAATATGAGGTGTGTTTTTACATTTTCAATTTCACAAGCCTCTGCACCATTGTGTCTGGCACCTGGCAAATATATATTCCATATTCTCAAGTTTATGACAAGAATTTTGAATAATATAATTAGACAGGTGTATGAATGAGAGCAGGCATTTTGTGTAACTGTAATTTACATCAAACTTTAATTTAGTACACCAGTTTCATAAGCATATGTCGAGTAAGCTTTCACAAAGATATCTATATCCAATGTGGGACTGTTCTTTATATTTTTAGGTAAACATTTTATTATTTCACAGTCATACTGTATTTGAGGCAAGTAAGGGTTTTTTTTCAAAAAGAGAGAACAGAGATATTTGTGGCCTTATGAGGCTATATGTCTGGGTGGGGGGGGGGGTGGTTTATAACATTTAACTCATTCCATACCAGTCCCTGATTTTTTCGTATGTTTACCCAGATTTAAGACGACAATTGCACATTTAAATTCTTCATGAAAAGAGCTTTCGTTCAAGTACCAACATGCCTATAGTCTTAGGTCAGTGGTTCTGGCAGTGCCTGGCAAGTCATGCTGCAGCTGCCACAAGGACTTGCCCGGCAGTGCAGAACCACTGACCAAGGCCTGTCACCATAGTATGGGATGAGTTAAATAAAAAACGTGAAGAATGCTTCTGTGCATGACATTGTTTTCCTTCCTGTAATATAAATAGTACAAAAACGTGCCCTGAATGTTAAAAACCAGTGTTTTAAAATTAATTTATGATGCGTCATGCTGACACATGAAATCTGAAGTTGTGATTTTGCATAAGTCTGATTTTTCTTATTGAAATATGTGTCCTAATCTTCAGGACATGTACATGGAGAATGCATGTAGGTATGCTTTGTTTTAATATAAGATGGCAGGAGCCAACAAAACATAAAAAAATGAGTCTTATGTCCTGTGTGAGGCTTTAATTGTTTTTAAATGAGGAAAGGCAGTCACAGTAAAGGGTATATGATGAAAAAGCATGTATCCGGAGTTCAGATGTCTTGGTGCGAGATGGTATAGCTTTGTTTTTCAAGGAAAGCAAGTGTGCATGTAGAAAAAGTGGTGTACACTGTACTTACAACATAAGGGTGTCCATGCTGGCAATGGGATACAAATGAATTGGCCTACTTTCACCTTTCAAATAGTTGAGAGGATTTCAAACACAGACAGAGAACTATTCACTTCAACAGTTGCATATTCAGCAGTTAATTATGCGTCATTCAAATGATAACTGAGTGTCCTAGTCCTATGTAACTAATGTCACTAGGGCTAGTGGTCCTATATTAAATGTCACTAGAACTTGTGTTACTGCACAGTAAATAAAGCATAGACAGCATCATTAGTTCAGTCGCTGATGAACCCAGGAATAGGGTGAAACCAGTGAGACTCCTGCAGTACAGCAAACTGGCAGGTTTGCCTCCAAAGTGTTTGCCCGGTCTCGTGTCAATATTTGAAAGACTTTCATTTAGTGTTATAAAAAGTGTATTTCTTTCAAACGTTACTTGTGAAGCAGGGGTTTTTTGCAACTAGGACACAAGTGCTTTTGCATATTCATTTTTTTCTGTATTGTTATTAAATTTTCATATTATTCCCCCAGAATAGGCCAGGCTGTTCCACTGGCACGTGAATGATAATTTGACGTACCACTTAACCCATTCCTGGTCAGAGTACGACCAAGTCAATAGCTTTCCTTGGTGCAGGTTGGGTGAAAAGGCATTTCAAGGTAAGCTTTTGACCTACATGTACGGTGTGCCATCATGAATGGCCTTTCATACAAATCTCAGCAAAAATGTTTTGTAGTAATGAGAAATTTAGATGGAAACATTAAGGCAAACAACATTTCACCTAGGCACACTCTTGGACAGTTTGAGCAGGAGAGGACTCAGGGCAGAGGAGTGGCACATTTGAATGGTTTTGAGTATAATGCTTTTCTACCATAGTTGCAGGTATTTTGCAAATGTTTCCTTATACCCTTACATTTTTTCATTGAATGAAAAAGGGCATGCATTTTGAACTCATACATGTGTCTCCACAAGATTAACATTCACTAAATTCATTTATGTTTCAAAATTAACTGTAAACCTGGAAAAGGATATCCTTTGTGGCCACTTTAACAAGAGTTAATAAATGTCGTTGAAGGATTTGGAGGATACCTAACAAAAGATCAACTTTTTTGTCATAACCATTGCCTACCTCAGGACAGAGTCTGCTTTGTGGGAGGGGGTATATCCTGAGGTAAAGCTTACAAAAGGGGAGGGGGTGAAATATGAAAATGATAGAGGAACTGGGTCATACCTATCCATGTCTTGCATGTGTAATACTTCAAGTGGAAAAGAGACCACAGATCAGGTCTTTGTGTTTTCATGCTTGAAAGATTGCCACTGAACTTCCCTGCATCCGGTTACAGAGGCAAAACAATACATTTCTGTGTCGATAGATTTACATATTTTCCATAGATCCTTACAAGCAGTGTATGTTGATCAAATGCAAAAGTGAGCCTTCTTCTATAAACATTACTCCAGATTTCACTGAGTATGAAATATGAAAGAGAATATTGTAAAAATATTCCCTAAGAATACACGTCTGTCATGTGAGCAGTAGCAGGTGTGATATTGGTGTATATTTTCAGATATACATATATTGAGATTAATATCATGTGACAAGGCAAAACAGACATGATGTTTCTGGCTGTACCTGTTATCAATTGAAATCAATGTTTACATGTTGTCGAAAAACAGACTACCAAGGGTGATGTCTAGTCAAGCTGAACTGTATGTGTCTTATATTTGCAATTTGCAGAAGCACCAATTTTATTCAGACTTGGAGGTAAGAAAAGGTTGTTTCTAGATGGAACTTTCTACAAGAACAGGGATTATGACTGTGCTGATCTCATCAATTGGTACAGAGCATGTGATATCTTTGCAGTTGTGAGAATGTAAAAGGAGAAAAACAGCTTTCACTGTTTATTAATGGTGCTTACTTTGTAAAAAAAAATTGTTCAAGTTTGTCATACAGTTATTGCAGTTAACACTGACATTGCCTGTGTACAAGTGTTAAATAGATGGGGCCTAAATATGAAATAAATACATGTGTATGTATGTGAATAAAAGATTGTTAGGATATCAAGAATGTTGATGTTGCTTGTGTTTTCTCAACCATTGTCAAGATTGTGTGCTGTGCATGAAAAACCTTGTTACAAGGGACTGTGTATACATGCTGTACGTGAACAAGACTTGATGGAAGTGTTGATGAGAATATATCAAAGACAATGACAATCAAACCCAAAGAGGGCTATATCTTAAGTCCAGTAAGACATAAACAATAAAACTGAAGAGAAGGCTAGATCTGAAGACATTGACAATTTAACCCAAAGAGGGCTATATCTTAAGTCCAGTGAGACATAGACAATAAAACTGAAGAGAAGGCTAGATCTGAAGACAATGACAATTTAACCCAAAGAGGGCTATATCTTATGTCCAGTGAGACAAAGACAATAAAACCCAAGGGAAGGCTAGATCTGAAGACAATGACATTCAAACCCAAAGAGGGCTATATTTTAAGTCCAGTGAATAATAGACAATAAAACCCAAAGAGAAGGCTAGATTTGAACACCATTGATAAAACCAACATGAATGCCAGATCTTAAGTCCATTGAGACATTGAAATGAAACCCAAGAGAAGGCTAGAATCAAAGTCTATTGAGATGTTGATAATAAACCCAAGAAAAGCCTAGATGTAAAAAGCCCATTGATTATAAAACCCAAGAAAAGGTGGGATGTAAAGACCATTTAGACGTTGAAATAAAACCCAAGAGAAGGCTAGATGGAAAGCCCATCGACACATTGGCAATAAAAAGCAACAGTCCTAGCTGTAACAGTCATGGCTTGACCAGTCTGTCCTTGAATTGAGAATAAAAGGGTACAGTATAGAAAGAACGCGCAGATCTCGTAAAGGAGGCGGTGTATGTTTATATGTTAAGGACACCTTTGCATACAACAGAAGATATGACCAATAAAGGTGGCCTGGAAGCAGTATGTGCAGATTTATTGCTGCCCATGACTAAACATATTTTAGTTGGAGTATTCTACAGACCACTCAACCAAATAGATTTCTATGATTAGTTTGAGGATATTTTATTAGATTCTCCAAGGTTCTAACGGCAAGAAATTTACTTGATAGGAGATTTTAACGTGGATATGGCTTCAGTTTATACTTCAGAGAATTCTCTGCAAAAATCTCTGAAATATTTTTTGAACATTTTCGAGATGCAACAGTTAGTGACAACACAAAATTACAATCACAAAATCCAGTATTCTTGATTGAATCATTGTTTAAAATTAAATTCTGAAATCGTTTCAAAATATGGGATATTAGAGTTCAGGTTTAAGTGATCACCGAATAACTTACTGTACCAGAAAGGTGAACCGTCATTTTTTAACATACCCAGAGTTAGCCAACTCCACTCCATGAAAAACTACAGAAAAGAAACATTACGTTCTCAACTGGTGACAGACTATCATCATGTCAATATGGCATGGAATAGTTTAAATTATTATTCAGGTTCTGGATAATATCGCTCCTATAAAAGATTTGTCTGAAACAAAGATGCGATATGCGGTTTTATGGGGAAATCCGTGAACTTATAAGTAACAGAGATAAAACTCTTGTAAAATTTAGAAAAAATGGTACAAATGAGCTTTTTTCTCTATATAAAAAATTAGGGAATAAAACAGAAAGAGTAATAATGAAGGCAAGAAAAGAACTATGTAAAGGTTCCAATAGAATAGAATAAAATGTCTCCAAAGAAGTTGTGGCAAACTACAAAATCTTTAGGATTTCCTGGAAAGCAAACAAATATTATAAGAAATATTGGTCTTATACGCAAAGAATGTTCAGAGTTTTGTATTGAAAATGATCATGCAGCTTCCAGATTTTTTTATTTTATTTTGTAACATTGCTGAAAATTTGGTAAACAGACTATTTAAAAGGGAACTTAAACTTAACAAACTGAAAAGCTTTTATGAATCAAACTAAAACGTGTGAAAGGAAAACAGTTTTGTTTCAAAACTGTTTCTAATCAAGCGGTTTTAAAATTGTCAAACTTGAATACTACAAAATCTAACATCTACTGGTCATGAAAATGTTGGTGCTCGTTATTTCAAAGTTGTTTCAGTGTATATAGTGGATCCATTAACACATTATAAACTTATAACTGAGTACACCAATCTCTCCTGAGGACTTGAAAGTAGCTAAAGATATGACATTGTACAAAAAGGAGATTGTAATTATGAAGGTAATTACAAACCTGTGTCCATTTTTCCCATATTTTGTAAAATTCTGGAGAGGATTGTTTACAGTCCGCTCTTAGTATATTTGGATGCAATTTCCAATATATAAATTTCAATCTGGGTTTGGTTTAAATTTTTTGACAAATTCAGCTCTGAGCTTTCTTGCAGATAATATCAGAGCTAACATGGATGAAGATCTAATACAGGGGTATATCTTTTGGACTTACAAAAGGCCTTTGATACTCTGAATCATTCCATTCTAACATAGACCTTACAGATCCATCAGTAGCATGGTTTACCTCTTAGCTCTCAAATAGAAAGCAGTATGTGGATATAAATGGAACAGTCACTTTCCATGTATATTCACTGCGGTGTGAACCGAGGGTTACTTTTGGGCCCATTGTTGTTTAATTTATACAGAAATGACTTGGTTTCAGTTGTATCTTGTGAATCTATACTTGTATGCTGACAATTCAGCACTTGTTTATGCCAGTAGGAATGTAAACGAGACTGAAGTAAACCTGAGTCGAGAACTTAATAAGATTCAGTCTTGGTTGGAAGCCGACAAGCTCTCTTGGCACTTGGGGAAAATGGAGAATATTCTGTTTGCCTCAAAGGCAAAATTAAAATAGCATGGTACTTTGAATATTACTTGTAATGGAGAACAAATTAGTAAATCTAAAATCAAATACCAGGATATGTATCTGAATCAATGCATGTCCTGTAAAGCCATGGGAGTGTCAGTCTTTTACAAAGTTAATCAAGGTCTCAAATATTTGAACAGACAAGGAAAATATTCAGCACAAAAAGAAAGGAAAATGTCATGTTCTGCATTAGTACAGCCCAGACTGGATTATCATTGTTATGTTTGCTGGAACAATCACTAAAGCAAAATTGTAAACAGCTAAAAATAAAATGATTAGATTTGTTTTGGGCAAAATTTCCAGATCTCATGTTGGTTTTAAGGACTTTGAGAAACTGAACTGGGTAAATGTTACCAAGAGAGTAGACTATTTAACATAAGTCGAAATAAAGCAGCTGATTACATGAGTTCATTATGTCATTCAAACGATTATATCCAGTGGAATAGCAGAGGTAATCACAGGTTTTTTGTATTACAGCATGTAAAGTCTCGTGAACATCGAGGTTTCAAATTTAATTATGTCCAGTTAAGAGAGTGTAAGAACATTTTCAAAAATACGGTAAAAGCATTCTTGATGCACAAGATGGGAGTGCTGGAGAGGGACAGCTATATTTATTTATAATTTTAGCAAATTATTGTTATAAATGCGTGTAATTATGCCTTTGGTGCTTATATTTATTTATATATTTGTTTAATTGTTGAAAATTTATATCTAAAATTGAATTCATAAATAATTTAAAGTATTTCAGCTACAAACTTATGCAAAGCAACTTAATGTTTTTCTAACTTCATACTTGCTATTTTTATGTTGTGGTCTACCATGTAAATAAGCCAAGGCAAAAATCCCCAGGCGTTTGGTGCTCCCATTTTATGCATCATAGTTTGGTGTGCTTTCAGAAAATATATTCCACCATGCTGCCATATGTGTCCTACTATATTTTCTAGATTGCATGTATTTTAATATCTCATATTGTACACACTTTTCTATGCACATGCAGAAAATATTGTCAACCAATCAAAACCTAAGAGAAGGCTAGAACGAAAGCCCATCAAGACTTTCTCAATAAACCTTTAGAGAAGGCAAGGTCAAGAGGCCATTGAGGGGTTGACAATAAAGCCTGAGGCAAGAAGGCAAGCTCCCAAACCCATAGATTTCTACAACAAAACCTAAAAGAAGCCTAGATAAACAGACCAATGAGACCAGTCAAACCCAAGATATTAAAGTCAAGATCAAAAACCCATTAAGACATCAACAATGAAACCTAAGAGAAGGCTAGACCAAAGGGCCATTGAGACATTGACAATGTACCAGGCAGAATGGTGGAAGAAAAGACCGTAGACAAATTGAAAATATAGATTTGCAGAAATGGTTGCAAAAAAGATCTTGGAGATGTTAAGTTCAGTTGACAATCATTGACAAAAAAGTCTTAACAACATTGACAATAAAGACTGATGAAGTTTCAATGAGGAGTTGGTACAAATATTGACAATAAAACCTTTCAGATGTGTCGGTGAAAAGGCCTTAATGACATTATTTGGTGCAATTGGTTGCTGGTTCGAGACCCGGCAGCTCCGTGGTCAGAAAACATATATATTTGGTGCTCCTTTGATGCTGGTGGACTTACACATGTACAATCCACGATCTGATACAACTACAAATTTAATACTTGTACTGGATTAAATTCCAACAACTGGACCATGTGAATTATAGCATTCACGCATACCAGCCTGCACTGAACCATTCTGTTTAGGAATGCAGATTTGGTGAAGTTGGTATTTGTGTTTCGTATTTTCAGCTAGGTGATTGGTACCGAAGGCTGCTGGTTCGAGACCCGGCGGTTTTTTGTCACAAAACATTAACAATAATCCTGATCAAAGTGTTCATGAAAGGTTCTAGGAGACATTGACAATAAAGCCTGACAAAATTGTTGGCAAAAGGGCCTACGAAACAATGTCAATAAAGTCAAGAGCAAAATTATCTAAATTATTAATTTAAAAGATAAAATTAATAAAGCCTGACAGAGGTGTGAATGAAAATGCCTCAGAGCTATTGACAGTAATCCCTGACGGAGGGGTTGATGGAAATGGCTTGGCGACATTGCCAATAAAGCCATAAAGGAATAATCGTTAACAGGTGCTAGGTGGTAGGCCTACTCAATAGTTCATCCAGGTAGAAGCGTTTTTTTTAAAATTACTTTGAGACAATAAAACATAATAGAAGTGTTGATGCAAAGTTCTTAGAGACACTGGCAGAAGTGTCTATGGAAAGGTCTTAATGACATTTGCAAAGCCTGGCAGAAGCATTGATGAAAATGCCTGAAGAGGTATATTGATATTTGAACAAGAGAGAGGTCGGAAAGAAATAGTTTCAGGACATTGACAATAAAGCCTTAAGATAGGTTTCCTATAGAAAGATACTTATGGTCCCTTTCATGTGTCCCAGTGACTAGCCGTACATCAATATAGTTTAGTTGCAGGGTATCTGACTTGCAGTTCCTTGATATTTATGTAAATATCTCTCCAAATTCTTTAAGGTTGCCTATATTGTTTGGATATTAATATAACTAAGTATGTCACTGAGCGTCTCCACACTTTAACGCTAGCACCATCACAGTCTGGGTAGAGTCAAAGGCTTTTGACCCGGATCATTATAGTCTCTGGAACTACAGGTATGCAGGTACTTGCATGGAAGGTCATTTCACAATGAATATGAATGTAGCCCCTTATAACTGGGAGCAGTTCTGTAGTGACTGTGAGAGGCAGCCTGTGTTGCACCCTCACGTTCAGCTTTCTGGAATTTGAGCACAATGGCAAAGCACTGCCTTGGAGTGTGTGAGGTCCTGAGTTCAATACCGGCTGAACCACAACAGTTCATTCTAAGTAGTCTGACTTAAGTCACAGTTGACATTGAAAGAGTGGTGTCTTACTACAACTATGTCTCTCAATGTCTTTTCACTTTGAGGTTACACGGATTGCTTTTATATTGCTACAACTGTATCTTTGAATGTATTTTTAGTTTAATTTGCCATTCTGTTAATATAACTATGTCTCTGGATGTCATTTCAAGGTTGCCTAAATTGCCTTGATAGTAATATAACTATGTCTTTGAATATGTATACTTAGTTCAAGGCTGCCTAGATTGCTTGATATTAATATACAGTAAAAGCTTGTTATAATGACACCATCTGTTCCCTTAGAAATGTGTCAAATAACTGAATATGTCAGATAAATGAATCAAATAACAAAGAAAATTAACTTTTCCCCATGAAAATTTGTGTCATTATATTGAATATGTTGGATATCTGAGTGTCATTATAATGAAGTTTCACTGTAACTTTGTCGCAGGGTGTCTGTCTACTTTATATGACAGCGAAGAAACTGTTATTACAAAATTGTTGATGCCAGTAAGACTGCAAATGCAAGACAGAGCTTTTTAGGAAGATTCTGAAAAGTTTGCAAAAGTAGCTCTTGGATGTTCTAATTTATTATAGCATTAGACTTTGATACTGATTATGCTTGAGAAACACTGCTGACTGGAATATTAGCAGGCATATCATAATGTCTTGTGTACTCTGTTGGTCACGCTCTTTGATCTTATCAGTGTGAAATAATAGTTGACGCCTACTTCAGTAATTGAATTCATAACCACAGGAGCTGTTAGCTTGTGTGTATTGATTTCTGCATTTTTTTCCTTATTACTCTTCATTCAATGAGTAAATATCTTAGTTTAATCAATTTGATTATATTTACAAACACTGCTTCATCCATTGAAAAAGTGGAATATGTGTACTTGGTCAGGTTTCTTTGTTTTTGTCAAAGTTTCACTGCGCTGTCATTGCATTAGGTATAGCAGTTAGTCCAGGTGACATCACAACCCCTCATTTACATATCTAAGAAAACTTGATATCTGCTTATACAGTTGAGAAAAAAGTTTGTATTTTCTGATATGAGTCCATATTTATTATACAAAACAACTCAAAAATTAAAAATAATCACCGCAGCACCTCTTTAACCACTTAGGAGAAACTTCAAGTTACTCTTTGGAGGACACAGGCAACTCTTGTGATGGCCGCGGGCCATCTAAGGACACGTCATCTCATACTTGTCACTTTTAAATACCGTTTCACCATGATTGTAGTGGCCCCTACCAGTTTTGGCAAGACTGTATACCTAAACCATCTTTTACAGAGAGCCAACCAGAGCATTGAAGCTCCACTCAAGAGAATAATTATTTGTTACACACTTTGTCAGTCCTCCTATGACGAGATGCGAGACAATATTCCAAACATTGAATTTATTGGAGGTAAACCTTCAACCTTGGACCAAGATATCTTTCTGTGCCGAACACCAGAAATCTGATCATATTAAACGATCTGATGAGTGACATCAGTAAAGATGAAATAATGACAGATTTATTCACCAAAGTAAGCCACCTTCACAATTTGAGTGTTATATTGCTCATGCAAGATTTCTGCGAGCCATGCATAGTGACCATGCGCCGAAATTGTCAAGATTTAATTTTAGGCAGCATGCTTATGGATTTGCAAACGATCAAGATCATGAGTCAACGCATGTTCCCAGGCAAGCCAAAGTATATGATGGACATGTACAAAGAGTTCACCTCAAATCCATTTGGATTCCTGGTAATTGATCTGAAACTGACAACATCCGACCACAAACGACTGAGAACAAATACTACGTCACACGCTTTTCCACAAAAGCCATCAAAGTTATCAGCAGATCATTTTAAATCTCTTATGTTCATATCTGATGATTCAGCAAGTGAAAATGAGGAGGATGACGTGAGACAGGAAATACGACCTGTCATAAAGAATGACACGCTGCTGTACATGAAATGGTTACAAAGTCCTGATGACAAGACAAGTCAAGATCCTCCACAATGGAAAGAATTTCACAAAATCAAAGCTCATCGCAGTGATATAGACAAATCACTTATCCAGAGTAACAAAGCATTGGCACATTATGTGTGTACGAGTGGAATGGCATAACACCTAACCGTAAAATACCTTGCCTCGTGTATCCACAGACACGATTTACCTTTGAACTAACTGTGTGTAAGCATTCAATGCTGTTGATACTTCTTTACTGCCAAATACAATGAGCTGGTGGCTCATGCACGTGCAAACACCGTGAAACTATAGATCCAAAGGTGACAATTACAACATTGGTGTGTTGCTCAACTTGTAAGAAAACATATGTTGGTAAAGTTAAAAATGCATCAAACAAGAAAACGAAAGTGGAGCATGAAAGGATTGATCGGATCGATATGGAACTTATAGACTTAAAAACTATAAGTAGCAGCCCATCTCGTGATACTGTAAGAACATGAACTCTTATGTGGTGCTGAGTATCGAAGACAGTCAACTCTTATACCCTGGAAACCATGGAAAAAATTTTCGTGTACAATTACTACAGGAATTAAATTTACTGGGATATTGGGAAGCTGGTGTGAGTGATATTCATATTAATCAGGCAGAAGGACAAGCAAGTTTGCTTGTGTGTTGTGACATTTTAAACAATAATATAGTCGGGAAGAGTTTAAGACGAAAAATATCACCATCAGATAAACATTTTGTCACGGGACAGTTCGCCCGTGTTGTGCAGAATCCCGTTCGACAAATACATATTTCATATTAGACCTAGAGGATCAACCTTCAAATAATCATTATTGTCACGTTACATTACATTTTCGGGCATCTCCATTATGAAGAGGAAAAGCAATATACTAGGATTTGGAGCCTCTAATCAAGCATGGCGGCATTTTCGTCAACAAAAAAGAGGAAACATGCTCAAAAGAAGCGTCAAGAGATTACCAGCTATATCTCCGGTCATTGCACATTACCTCCAGCTGAAAGCCAAGCTACAAAAGAGGAAAAAGAAGAACCGCACTTAGACTAAACCAGCTCAAAACCTCAGCAATCGTGGGATTTCTGTGCAATTAAAGGAAATAAAGTGATGATTATTTGAAATGAGAAGCGCTCGTTTGTTTGTTTATTGATAGTTTACTTTAAAAACACACACACACAAACACACACATGTAATGAATTCATTATCATGTACCAAATAGACCAGAGATATGAAGTGTGTAATAGGAGAAAGGACTATCTTGATCCCTTCTGTGCCTATATCACGCCACAACTAGCATGCTATGATCCCTTAAATCTAGTTGCTTGGTTGATCGACTCATCAGTGTTTAAGTAGTCATTTTTGTCAACACTGTCCAACCACACTTTTGTTACCCTAGTCCTGTGCTCAAGACCTCCAGATTCAAACTGCCGCAGTTTTATCCGGCCATTGGGGGCTGGGGTGGGGGTGGGGTGGGGTGGAGCCTTCTCCACCTGATTCTATTCTAGGACTCATGTCAGGCTATAATTTTTAATTCTTTGTGGAATGTGGCGGCATAGTGCCGACGTATGTAGTAGTCATTATAATAGTTAGACTGTTGTCTGACTTTACTGCTGGAAAGAGATTATTGTTGTGAATAAAATATGTTTAAACCAAAGAGAGTATAATACTTTCCTGTATGAATCTGAAGTTGAGGAGTAGTAATGCTAGACTATCAGTTATTTTTGTGCAAAGAATAAAAAAGATACACTATTTGATTTCATGGTGTTTACCTTCAACAGTACCACAACATTTTCTTTGAAAGCATGGACTTCTTGCTGCTGTTTGCGGTACTAGAGAGGATTTGTCATATTCTAAGGAATGAACCCCTTTAAAGAAGAGGTAAAGTAGTTTAGTAAGAAATAGGATTACTGTCACGCTTGAAAAGGTTTCCAAAGGTTCTCAAAGGCCAAATTATAATTTTTGCCAAATATCTGTCCAAAGTACTCAGAATTATTATTTTTTGGTTTGCAGTACAAAGGACCATGCATCACGAGAATCAAACTTTTGAAACTTTGAAACTTAACCATTAATTTCTTATGTTATTGCTTACCCAGCTGCCATGCAACCAACATAACATAAAACAAGTGACCGAACATTGAACACCTGAGTATTAGCTTCGACTAGAAGTGATTTGACTTCCTTATTGCCAAGGAATTGTCATCTGGCTCAGATATCATACCAAACAACAGGATTTCATCGATGCAACGGATCTACGCAAAATATAAAATATTTTGATTGATCAAACCTGATTTTACTTGTAAGAAATCAAGAAATGTAAATTTTCCAATTATTCCAACACATTCTGGTTTGTTTAAATCACATGAGCAGACGTACAGCATGAATTATGCATGGAAATAAACACATGTTATTATTACATTTGTAATTAATAAACTTCATTGCTTCTAGCGGGCTCATAATAAAAAGTAGCGAGACCCAAAGAGCTAAACAGATTCATTTTACCGATTACCGAGGACTTCCTAGATAGAATATTGACTGCATTGATAACTTTCACCAAGTTTCTTATTCATTATTATTATTATCATTATCATCATCATCATCATCATCATCATCATCATCATCATCATTGTGGCTCTTCCAGAGTGAAGCTCTTTTCTTCTAAGGGGCCAGCACATATGAAAATAATTATAAAAATAAAGCACTAGAAGCAGGCACAATAATATTTACAAATACGAAAAACAAGTTTTACATCAACAGACAAGTTAAATATGAAATTGAAGGAGACAGTAAAATGTAAACGACACGAAAGCTCAGCTAAAATAAAACATCCCAGTGTGGTATAAAGGTGTGGATGTCTTTCGCTTTCCTGATAAAATTTTGAGCAAAGGACCGTTCAAAAATTGCTATGGAGAAAGGAGGCATGACAACACTTTAACAGACTGGTTCATAGCACTCGGGTTTATTCGGCACCCTGCCTAATTATGTCTGGATGCCAACCCTGACATTTTGTTTTTGCACGATTTCTTTTTTCTTTCCTTTTTTTCTATCTTTCTTTCTTTCTTTCTTTCTTTCCTTCATTCTTTCTTTCTTTCTTTCTTTCTTTTCTTTCTTTCTTTCTTTCTTTCTTTCTTCTTTACGACCAAATTTGTCCGGAGTTTTTCACGGACACTATTATTCCGAAAACCACCACACTTGCCATTGTGACTGACCCATAAGTGAATATTGGCACCTGATTTGGAATAGTCATGATGTTTAAATTATGCAAATTATGGACAATTAAAATTTTAAAAGCTTTATACCTTTTTTCTATCTTTCTTTCTTTCTTTCTTTCTTTCTTTCTTCTTTACGACCAAATTTGTCCGGAGTTTTTCACGGACACTATTATTCCGAAAACCACCACACTTGCCATTGTGACTGACCCACCAGTGAATATTGGCACCTGATTTGGAATAGTCATGATGTTTAAATTATGCAAATTATGGACAATTAAAATCTTAAATGCTTTATATCTTCAAAAATATTATAGACGGACACAAAGTTCTAACTTACACGTATAGGATTGAGACATCTGGCAATTCCAATAATATGCAAACAAAAGTTGGGGAATTTTAATGCATGCTAAATTCAGTGAATTTCCCAACAATCCACATTTTGACAAGGGCTTCTGCTGTACTGCATGTTATCAGCCTCCATGGTGCTTGGCAACCATTTTGCATTCATGATACTTGATCCTGTCTCATAGGCAGCCTTCTAGCCATGCCTGCCGGGTTTATGATTTGAATGGTTTGGGTCTTTTGGCAAATGGGAGGTAGGAGTGGGGGTGGGGTGAACTCCTAACAACTGTGTAATGAGGTTCTCAATAAAATACAGAGAATCTCTTTCTGTTCATGCAAGAAACATATCTGATCCATGTTCACACTAATGCTGGACAGAGCTGTAAGTGCACCATGGCTGAGACTGACCAGTCAGAGCTCGCCTGAGGTTAGGAGTCTGCGGGGCTTATCAGTGCCAAGGGATCAGAGGGCCTGGACTTCTAGGCAGAACAAGCCAGAGTGTACCCTCTGTTAAAAATAGACTACATACAGAGCTGAGTTTGCTGGACCGATCAAAGTCTGACTTACAGTCCTCGGTCACTGCTTTCACATTTTGGTGAATTTTGAAAAGGTGTGTGGATTTGTGTCATCTCAATGGACACTTTCATGTCTTTGTTTTCTTGTAACCAATGAGATGAAGCCTGTTCTTCATAGCCAATACTGAGTCAGTATAGTGCCTGTCTCAGTTCACAGGTACATGTACATGTAGTTTTGTGACAGCATCTGTTAAAAATTTGTTTATGTAATAAAGGAACAAAGTAGGTTTTATATTGCATGTATACACATCCCTCTGAATTATAACATGTGTACACTGTACATGCACATATACTCATCAATCCTGCCCTGAAGGGCTGACCCTCTCAGGAGTGGGCACTTTTCTCTGGTCACGAAGGTGCCCACTGTAGAGAGGTTTCACTGTACAGTGGTACCTGCAATTTAAGACCACCCTAATGCCAGACAAAAGTGGTCACATAGGACAGGTGGTCTTTCATCTCAGATAAATTAACAAAGAAATAAAAGGCCAATGTATTTCTTTCTTTCTGACCAAGTTTGTCCAGAGGTTTTTTTTTTTTAGACACTGTTGGTAAAAACACCTAACTTACCATGGTGACTGACATAACCAGCAAAATTGTGATCTCATTTGGAATAGTCATGATATTTAAAATTATGCAAATTTCAGAGGCAACAAAAATTTTCAAAGCGCCATATCTTCCAAACTATTGCTGATGGACTCAAAATTTCAATGTGCATATATACATTTGTGACACTTGCCATTATAATGGGCAGTATAGTTGTAGAATTTCAAATTATGCTAATAAGGGGCATTGAAAAATTTAAAAGTTGAGTATCTCCAAAACTATTGTACATACAAATGCCATTCAACTTCAATTTGTAGGTTTGTGGCAAAGCCGCATCCAATGAACCACGCTGGTCGGATGACACGTGGACTGATCAGAAAGTAAAACACGGGATGTGTGTCGCATTTAATGGAAAAGTAAACTGTCACCATACTAAAACTGCACGTTTCACCAATAATGTAACATTTTAGGTGGAAGATTTGCACTGTTCAGCACAAGCCATGCTGCAATCACTAGCGTTAGCTGTGGCATCGGTTGTAAACATAAAGGTGTGGGCCGGGTCGGCCACTTGCTGATTGGACAATCAGGCCAACAATGGGATGCATGATTAATTAAGGTCGGGAAAAGTTCGGTTCAACTCGGTATGAACAGGTCTACTGTCGGAACTTCTGGTATCATATCTGTTGACTTATGACTTGCCTGAAACGCCTATAAATGACAGAAAATTTTCTGTCTGGTCCTTACCTCGGTATTTTGGCCAAGAAACGTGAAAGGGTAGATGAGTAGTGCAGGGGATTTCGGCGTTCTTGGCAAAAATGCATCGAAAACTATGGTCAAAAACAGATTGTCTGGGATACATCAACAAAAAGATATTTTTTTTTACTGATGTTGTTCTCGGCAGAAAATGCAGAGAGTGTTAGTTTTCAACATTTTGGTTCATCGTGTATTATTAGTATGACGTCTTTATTTTATACTTTTCTACATTTTCAGTTGGTATGTCTAAATAACCTAGTACTGTTTTGTATTTGTGTCTTTTTGCCCAGAACCACTTCCTAGTAGTCAATATCCTATTCCGCAGTTCGAACTCTTTACTCTCCATAAGCTAACCTGTCCCTGTCTAACCTGTATATATATGGAATTACTATTGTCTATATTGCACACGTTCCTCTGTAAAATTTTGACATAGGCTGTATCAGCCCAATTAAATTAAAGGGTCTTCAGCGGGTAACTACTCAACGTGTTTCGGAGCCTTTTACCCGTACACGTCTCTCTGAGTAGCGGCTCCTTGCCTAAGCTAAATATTCAGCAAAGACAACCCACATAATAATGAATAAATATGAACGTGGCAATTGATGAATTAGCTAAATATGTGAAGTTTTGCTTGTAAATGCAGAGCTTCATATCAAAGAAGAAAACCTGTCAAACAAACCATAATTACCAAATTTTCATAGTACAGGTTCAGATAAGAACAATTTGACTTACCCCTGAACCAAAATGTACCCTTTCTAGCTGGACAGCTTTTCCTAGTTAAACCATCCGCCAATGTTTAACTGAAGTGGAAACAAGCTGGGGCATTATATTCAGTCCCAGTAATTGTAAAATAAACAGTTGCAGCTTGACCACCTGTACAAACCAAGGAAAATCCTAACAAGGACTGCAACAATGTACATCCTGTACCAGAGATGTAAAACAAACTCCATGATGACACCTACTCCTCAAACAATTAAGCTCTATTTAACTGCCAACCCTGAGTCAATGTGTCAACTTAATGTGTCAGGTTTGTGACACTTGAGAAAATACTGTCAATTTTGAGTAATTTTTTAATAGTGAGTAAATGTGCATTTAGGCATGTCAGAAAAGAATGGAAGTCATTAGCATTTATGCCAAAAACATGCTATCAAAACAATTTTTCTTAACAGGATTTTAAGTACAATTAGGCAAACATGTATATATAATCTTGGCCATAAGAACGTGTCTTGTTCCTGGTCTGCTTCACAACGTGCTGTCTGCATGTCTTGTTTTATTGTTTCCCATCACTTGCTATATGAGTTGAGCTTAAATTTGTCGAATTATCTTTCAAGGAAAATAATAATAATAATAATAATAATAATAATAATAATAATAATAATAATAATAATAATAACAATAACAACAACAACAAAACAACAACAACAACAATAATAATAATAATGATAATAATAATAATAATAATAATAATAATAATGATAATGATAATGATAATGATAATAATAATAATAATAATAATAATAATAATAATAATAATAATAATAATAATAATAATAATAATAATAATAATAATAATAATAATAATTCTATTCGGAACACGGGGGCACCATGGACCGGGGTAAGTACGTGATGCGTCCGTCACAACTTAAAAGTCCTGTGGACAAAGTAAAATCAAACCATGTACAATTAACATGTAATGTCTCGTCACGTGCATAACATTTCGTTTTAATTATTGTGACAGTTGTCATTCATATATTACACAGTCTTAGGTGTTTGTGTGACAAAGTTACATTTGTTGAATCGTTTTCAAGCCGAAAAAAAACACACATACAATAACTACATCATTGCATGTTATGTCCAGTTTATATCAGTAATACTGAGCTTTCAAACTAAATCCAACAGCTGCAAAAGACAACGGAAGTTCGTCAATTACCTTAGATTAAAATATGCAAATGTTTCCATCGCATTGGTATGCTGTGGCATGCAATGTGGTTTTCCAACTATCTTTGTTTTTTCGGTAATTTACTGTGTAAAATATGGCGTTTACAGTCACGAGATGTAGTCCTTTCAAAGCTTCCACGTGGGACTATCTTTGATATTCGTGTCGCTGGTGACTTTTGGGGTGTTTTCAGCGCATTCCAAGTTTACAATGAGAGGTCATTCTGTTAACAAACCTTTAAAAACTTGGGGTTTTTTTTAAAGTCAGGCGGACCCGGCATAAGTTCCCAGCCTTATAGACATAAATCTGTAAATTTTATTTATACCAAATGCCCTGTTAATGTGTACTTGGGTGACAACTAACAACAACAGGGACAGTCGAGGAATTTTGCGAGTTGAGGTCGCATGAGATGGTTTATAGTTCAAGGGATGCCCCCCCCCCCCCCGGCTTACATTAGACAATCGCAGACGATGACACCAGATTTAGTCCAACAAGCATTTTAATTACGTTACATTTTGCTTGCTAACGTGCAGGTGCTCAGATTGAAAGGATATCATCAGCCGTGCCAAAAATATGCAACAGCAACTTGTCGTAAAACACAAAAGCACGCACAAAATCAACAAAAGCGTGTGCAGGTACCCAACATACCCAACCATATAAACAGGACAACATCAACCACAACGGTGGTGTCATTCAAAATTTAGTAGTAAAAGACATACATTCATTTATAAACAAAACTGACCAATTTTTCCAACTGTTCTAAACGCTTTGATTTACTCAGTATCTCGCCATATCATTTTGCGAATACACCGTGTCGCGACCACTTTCTGAGGCAAAATCAGCGAAAACGCCTCCAGGGTATTCGTAATGACAGATAGTATGATTCGATTTGATATCATCAAAACTTTGTCGGTATGTAACCCAATGATGATGATTATGATGATAAAATCTAAATTTATGTAGCGCTAGTAAGACAAAGACGCTTCACAGACATGAAACTATGAACATAGGTCGTAATACAACCAAAGTTTACCCGATAATTACCACGGGCTTTTGAAAATATCAACTTAAGCGAATGTTTGTTGAATAAAAATGTTTTCAGTTTTCTCATGAATATCGCCGTTCTGCTTTCACCACATGCTAGAAGATATTTTCTGTTTTTTTCGCTGGCTTTCGAAATCACAGAGATCGTATTGCTCGTTATGATACAAGTAGCCTCTGAAAATAATTGGGGGGGGAGGGTTTATTCCATGTTGATGGTTAAACGCTAAAAGAATTTCTTTGTTTTCAACTGTAAAGTGTACTGGCAGCCAATGAAATTCTAAAATGGCGGTAGTGTGGTTAAACATTCTGGTGGTGATTACAAAACCTGGCTGCAGCACTTTATACGCATTGAAGGTTTGCAATCAGCCGAGGGCAGGGGGAGGGGGGGGGTACTCTCATGTAGGATTGTACTGGGTATGTGCCCCGGGAAAGGCCCTGTTCTCATTACTCCCAGGATTATAAAAGCCTCACAAAATGTACAAGGCTGGATTAGGGCCGGGGTAACAATTATTTGAGTGAACTGAATGTCTTATTCATTTTTCAAACAAATGTATAGATCTTGGATATAGGCTGGAGATATAGGATATAATTAATAAGTTCTTTGGACCGAAGAATAGTCATTATCAGCAGAATCAGTATCACCACCAAGTGCACCTTCTTGTACTGCGAGATGAGACATATTCTCAGAATCTTTGATCGATTCACCAGAGGAAAGATCCAAAAGTCCAGCGTTCAACTTAGCGTAATCGATCTGTGCTCTATTTCTCAGTCCCGATCTTAAGCTCATTGCATCAAAGAAACGGTCGGAAACATCAAAGTCGGCAAATAACAACACTGCTGCGAAGATCGTAAGGCAAGTTGCGAAAAATCCGAGAGGAATTGCCAATGCCGTACCAGTTTTGGTACAATTTCTTGTCATAACTAAAATTTTCACAGACCATAAAATCAAGAACAACTGAAACCTCTGGTGAAACAAACCGAAAGGACAAAACAAAAGCATTGACGTCACAAGGCGGAAACCATAAAAGACAAACGTAACGAGAATCTCATCCATGACATCATAACATGAATAAAAATGAACATAATCTTATTATTTTCATCATGTTCGCAATTAATCTTTTAATCAAAATGGAAAAATGTATAGATCTTGGATATAGGCTGGAGATATAGGATATAATTAGTAAGTTCTTTGGAGGGAACTTTTGTGGGAAGTAAGAATATGCTAAAACTTGTTTAAAATTGGAATGTTGGTCTCCAAAATGCACCAGGATGCACCAATGCAGCACTGCTTTCAACACATTACAGGAATAAGAAAGGGTACCTTTTTACATCTGGTGTAGGGTTAAGAAAGGGTATTGTATAAAAATGTCCGAGGCACACACCCACCCTGATCTTGAGTATGTGGCCCCCCCGCCCCCCCGCATAGACGCAAGGAGTCTATAATAGTCCAATTTAGACTCCTTGACAGACGTGACAAGCACGTGTATTTTAGTGTCTCCAGTTGTGATTTCCGTGTGAACTATGTCTCGCAGATTTATTAGTTTCATAATAATAATGAGCACCACATACATTGTTCACACGGGCCTCGAAACTCGTGTGACTGAAGCAGATTTGAAGATGCCCTATATGGAAATCTTGGTTTCATTGGCGATCTTGCTTAACTGCTGGGGTGATCCAATGAGTATGGTTTTATTAACAATTCATTTCGAGAGTTAAGAGAAACCTATTCATGCATTTCAAGGATGCATGGTTCAGTCCTGCGCTTGGCATCCTAAAACTGGTGATGCCAGATAGGTTGAAACTGATTGTCATAGACATAGGAACCGTACTCTTCAACATATATGACGCTGCATGTGGCGCTTGGAGCGGGAAGTGCCCAGCACTGATGCGAACACTGTCAGGAATGCAACCAGGTGACCTAAAACTGATTAGATGCCGATGTACATAACACTTGAATCTGGATTCTTTTCCTGGGTCCCCCGCCCCCTTTCATTTTATTTATTTATTTATTTATTTATTTATTTATTTATTTATTTATTTATTTATTTATTCATTCATTCATTCATTCATTCATTCATTCATTCATTCATTCATTCATTTATTTATTTATTTATTTATCTATTTAACTATTTTTTGTTTTGTTTTGTGAAACTTTACTCCTGAATACGATAAACAAGGGGAAAAAAGTTGATAAAGAGCAACATATGTATCGAACAGAACTACGCCTAATGTAACCCAGATAGGCGGGACTACTTCCATCAGAAGTATTGGTAGGGTGTTCAACTCCACCATTTTAAAACTTATTTTTCCAAAGGGCACTTTTCGCCACAAATGGCATTTCTGTTACGGAATTTTTTACTATTATAGTACCAAATATAGCTTTAAAAAAAGTATGTGAAAGGTGCTCCACAAAGAAAATTCTGTCCTCCATCAGGGAAATTTTTCCAAATTTTAGGGGAAGAAAATGAAAAATTACCCGTATTTTGGGGAACTTGCGCAAAATGATGGACCTTTGTCAGGGAAATTTTGCTGAAAAGGGGGACCTAGCTGCAGCCACACACCGGTTGTGGTCACCAGTGAGGCTCCCCCCTCCGAACCCTGATTGCATGTCTTTTGCTTTAGTAGATTTAATGAGCCATTTTTTTCTGGCCCCATTTGAAAATGTTACCCATGGAAAGAGGTCAAACTTTCGGGAAAACCGAGTGAGTGTCGATGTCGATCGACCGGCTAACTGACCAAACCCACACCAAGGATAATAGCTGACCAAATGTCACTCTGAACGGACAGGGTTAACGCGCATTCCGCTGGAGCTGGTGCAGTTGCATTTCATTAATACTCTGTTTTGAGATCAAACGTCAGTGCAGCATATAATTTCTGTTTGCGTATATTGTATTCAAGCTGTTGCAGTGTGGTAGGGGAATACATTAAAACTAAAGACTTACATTCCCTATGTACCAGCCATCAACATTTCCCAGGCGACCAGTAATTTCAAAATATTGTCCGCTTTGTCATTTTTGCGGTATGATGTGTTGCACTTTTAGTATTTAAAAAAATGCACCAAAGGATGAAAGCCCATCATATGAACACGCACCAGTCAACATCTTTAGCCCCGCGCTCTGGGCGTTTTGTGTGATTTGGACGCAGTCTTGCCACTTAATGCTCAGAGGTCGTCGCGTCAAGCTGTACACTCAGCTCGGTTACGTAACCAGTAAAGGGCTACGATACCGACTAGAAATCGCAAAATTTGGAACTACAAATCAGAACATAGCATTGTTCGTGATTATTTTATCTCGTTTCTTCACCACTTTCAACATTGTCCATTCATTATGAACAAAAGTCGTTTTTTGGTTGTTTTTTTCCGTTTGCAAATTATTTGCATAAAAGTCGCATGTCATATGTTTATACATATAACATCCCCTGTTGTACAACTGGCACTTATGAAGCCTACAGTGGCTAACAATAACTGTAACAATATTGCCCACCCAAACAACTTCAAAACTGCCGTTGCACATGTATTGGTAAAAATGAAAATAAAATTATTCACTGTTTCTGCAATTACAATTAAGAAATAGGCAGTGGCAGGAGACATTGAGATTTCTGGCATTTTAGAAATAGGCAGAGGCAGGAGAGAGCGGGATTTCTGCCATTGGTGACATAGCAGTGTAGCAGGACGTGTGACTTCTATGGATACACACTTTGTTCTTTTCTAAATTTCATGAAACGACTCTGTGAAAAAGCAATTAAAGCCCCAACAAGATTTTTTAAAATCCTTGCCATCGGTGAATCAAGAATCAAACTAAGCCTGAATTAATTAAAAAATTGGTTTCTCATGTTGCTGAAATATGGAAAAAAGGGCATATACACGGTGATCCCCTAAAAGCGGTGTTGTGTGATTATTTATCTTAAAACTTTCAGGGTTAGTTTTGAAGAAAACACACATCGGCTATTATATGTATTACCTTGGTGCATTTTGCAGAGTGACAGCAGTTCAAAGGAAACTTGGTAGATGTCTCAGTATTAGTAAACACGTGTGCAAAAACTGGTTCCGAATCCTGGGTATAAGATGTTTGTCTTCACATATCTGGACTTTCCATTCACACGACTATTTCAGTGGATTAAGGTGCGCTCTTTGGTATAAAATAAGAAGATATCCTGCACACTAATAGTTATAACACACAGATCTATCAACCTAAATTAATCAAAAATTTACTCTTTCGGTGGAAGGCTGACCTGACTGACCAAAATAATGAAGACAGAAGACTAGTTACGTATTGTTTATTCAAATAAGAATTTCGTTCAGAACAGTACTTTCATCAGGTAGAAAATTCAATTTAATTCAATTTTCATAAAAATTCACCAGTCCAGGAATAAGCGCATGAAATTTTAACATAAAAACTCGGCGACACAAACGACCAAATGAAATCCAAACCCAAGACAGACTTTGAAACATCGTTGAAGGTTAGTTCCATTATATCTTGATATGTCCTGGAACTAAGACTCCCAGAAAATTATTCTTCGAAATTATAAATCAGATTTTTGTTGAATTATTGTGAAGAAAAATATTTATTTACATTTAGATGGCGTTTGAACAACTAAGACTCGGTTTTCGAAATTCTATATCTTTATGTAAAATACTTTATCGAGATAACTGGCCGCTTGTAAACTTGACCCTTCCCTAAATATCAGAACTCTGCAATGTGCACACGGTATGTGCGGTGTTTGAGGGGTTCTTTTTTTAATTTTTAACACAGACATGTTGCTATCTATCTATCTATTTATCTATCTATCTATCTATCTATCTATCTATCTATCTATCTATCTATCTATCTATCTATCTGTCTGTCTGTCTGTCTGTCTGTCTGTCTATCTATCTATCTATCTATCTATTTATCTATCTGTCTGTCGCATATTGAATCCCTAAGAAAGCTATGATTTAAGACAAAAATGGGATGGGTAAGCTTTACTGATGTCTTCGCCTTGGCACAGCGGTATTCAAGCAATCATATGTTCATTGACTTGGCTCTCTCAGCAGATCGTGCCACACAGGTTGTCTTCATATTCTGGTAGATACGAACCCATAGATACCGACCACCATAGTTAATGTCTACCAAATATACTGATTAGGGTTTCGGTAGACAGTGTCTTTGGTGGTCAATACCTATGGGTTTGTATTTGCCAGCAGATTGGGTCCAGCGTTCTGCTTGCTGCCTCTGTGGATCGCATTTAAACACGAACTTCCTCGCTCTTTTCACATGCAAAACATGTACGTGGATATGAGCCAGAAAATGTCCGAGTTATAATTATATAGCTGAACCACCACACCAACACCATTTAACAATATCAGCATGGAATCATATTGATTATGCAAATTCCAACAGGTAATTTATCATTCGATAATGATTTAATTGCACACAGAGATAGACAGTGAAAGCAACCAGCCCATCAGAAAAGAAAAGTAGTGCTAAATGTATCGCGTTAAGTTCAGTTTAAATACATGTATAGCAAACTTCCGTGGCGATGAAAATGGTTTGTGTGCGGTGTTTTTCTTTGTTTGTTTGCTTTTTTCTTGATTTTGTTTATTCTATAAATTTCAAGTGGAGAATACATGCATGCATAAAAATAGAGAATGATAGCAGAAAAACAAAATGCCCTTTTTAATAACATGGATGGTCGTTTTGGTATAGAAAATGTTCATTATTTTTTAGGGTCGGAGTAGATGGCTGGCGCAGCACAAGGCACCAGATGACGACACAAAACCTGCAGATGTTGCAGCACTGTGCTGCATTTTCATATGAATTCCACGACGCGCCCCCTGCAACAGATGCGTTATCTTCTGAATAGTAAAAACTCATTGGTTGAAGAACAATACAACCGCAACAACAATAGAAGCTGCTTTTGATGTTGAGTTATGCAGCCAATATGTGTGGCTGTAATTCGTAGTCAATATATCATTTTTGGCCAAGCATTGTTAAAACGTTTTATTTCTACAGCTTATATGTAAAGCGATCAAGCCGCTGCTGAGCTTTGGATTATAGCAGGCCCGTTGACCCTTTATGTTCAGAGTGAGACTAATTACCAGCTCCCAAAGCCTTCCTGAGCGCCAAACGCAAAATCCGCTTCTCGGAAAACTCCTGACCCTGGATATATGCCCTGTCCATACGTCCCACGTACAGTTAGCATGCAATAGGGCTTTTTTTCTATCAATGAGAATTTAATAAATAATATTGGCGCAGACGACATCTGACAACCTGGCGGTTTGAGTGGGAGAAGGGTAAGAATAAAAAGGCCAAGTTTGGCTATGCCTTGATAGACCAGACCTGATTCTCTTTGTACATCCCCGACATAACCAAGCTCTATATGTTCTCATGGAAATGATGTGTATCTTATGACAGTAACTCACTTTAAGCAAAATGCGATAGGCCTCCATCGCCTAGTCGGTAGTTTTTTTTATACTACAGCTACGTCGGGTTATAGTACTTCACCTATTGAGTACCAAACCGTGTTTATTTCAGCAGCCCCGGGTTTTCTGGTTTATGTTTTTTTCACCTACAGGACGGTGGTATGAATCATCCAGCACTCAGCTATCGGGCACTTGGTAGGTCTTGGTAGCCGATTCACACCAGGCAAAAATATTCCCGCCTAAACTGGTAAGCGGCGAGCGATAATATTTGAATGTCATTGGCCCATTTATTCCATGTATGTGTGCCAACACAAACCTTCTGTTTTCCTTAAATTCTTTCTTTGCTTATTTGCCACCTCACTTTGTGCACTTTTTTACCATTTTAAAATGTATTGTCAACACAACTCTATGAGTGAAAATTGTTCTAATAGCTAGAAAAAAAAACGAATTTGTCAAAGATTGTACAAAAAAGGAGCATTAATTTTTTACAAAATTTAATGCTTTCAACACTGTGCCAATCGAAACGTCATTCAAACACCTAAATAGATGTTATGGACCGTTGCGCATTTAATGAACATTGAATAAAAGTCGTAGCATTTGTGCCAATTGGAGACATTTCAAAATTTATAGCTTAAAATCTTCAAAAACCAGAAGAGACAGAAATGTCAGTCTAATGTTTGTATAATTTAGTTGACCAATGAACTTCTGATGTAAATAGAACAAAAATCATAGCACTTTTATTATGCTAGTTGGGCGCATTTCCTGTTTAAAACCGTGAATATCTTCAAAACTTATGTATGTATATATATATATATATATATATATATATATATATATATATATATATATATATATATATATATATATGCATATATGGACCATACCGCGCTTGATGAATATCAACAAAAATTGCAGGATTTTGAATTATGACAATTAAGGATATTTCAGAATTAAAATCTGGAATTTTGTGGTTCCCTGACACTCAGGTCCAGGCCTGGCTTCATGTCTCAAAGTAGACCTATCATATAGGGAAAGTCTAGACACTCATTGAACTGAATACATATTGTAGACTGAAGCATAATATGCATACTGGTATTTTGTTTGCATACAGTTTTGCGCACAGACAGATTGTCTTGCACAAAAATCGATTTTTTTTTCGACACGTTCACAAAGGATTTGGAATATACACGTAAGCTTTAGAAGACATACGGGATAAATCGCCCCGAATCTACAAATTACCTCGAAGTCTTTTATGTGCTGTTCTGATCTCTCTGAGTGACAGCTGTTAACTTTTGCTGCCAATTTTGACAAAAGTCGATGTCCTCTGAATTGAAATAACGCTACTCTCCCTATCCTTGCAAACCGACCTTTCATTCTGTAACAACATGCCTAGTTACAATAAGAGCAGAAGCCATAATAATGGTCCAGGTCAGCAGCTATCCTGGGCGTGCTTTTAATGCGCCCAAAGCGCGCCCAGGAAAGCTGTTGTATCAGTCAAAACTTGGGCCTGAAACAATTAAAACACGAGAAAGTATGGTTTAAAAGGTTGCTTACTTTACCAGGGATACAGGAAGAGTGTCATTCCATAACCAGTCTGGTCATGGAAGTCCCGGGCACTTAGGTCTGGCTACTTCTAAGTGTCTGGGACCTCTTCGGACGACGAAGGTAGTGCTATCTGCGTTTAACTTTGGAGCAACTTTGGACACGGACGCCCAGTAAGTCAGCAAAGCATGAATTAAAAAAAAAAAAAAAAAAAAAACAGGTCAGCCTTATTTAGTTTTGTCAGGAATATTTCGAAAAAGTGACATTTTACCTCATATTCTTTGAATATTTAGGACTTCTATTTACTGCCTATGTTACTGAGATAGTTTGCACGGGAATGGAATTTTGAATAAGCGACTAAGCGAAGTGTAATAAAATAATTGCTCCTCAGAATAAGACGGTAACTGTTTTTTTAAGTGCATTTTGGGCGTCAAGGGCCCAAGACTCCCCAAAGAAAGCACTCTACGTGGAGCAAGCTGTCTCGATAGATCATGTCTACGTATAAGAGTTTTTCTACAAACAAGATATTTGAGCAGGAAACTTTTTATTTATATTCTGTTATAACTACAATAAAATACATGCAGACTTTCATGTCATAACGCATTGGTATAACTAAAGTAACTTACTTATCGAAGTAAGTGCACCTGCTTCTTGCTGCCCAAAAATCATGATTAAATTCTTCTTGTCAAAAAAGATACTAATTTTCCATTAAATAAATCTCAATATGCTTTGCACAGTGCTCGTTATCTCTTTAAATAAAAAAGAATAATGCGATGTGGGGTGGGTGGGGGTGGCAGATGCTGTTATCGTAAAATTGAAATTCTTGTTTAAAATATGGACCACATAAATTGCAAATATGTAAAGCTTGTCTTTTGAAATTTGCCTCACGGTACAGTACCTTGGTTTTTACATATTATATTAAAAAGATGAACAAGACTGTGTTGATCATAATTTTATACCATATGGAATGCATCTGTCTGCTGTAAACTGAGCCTCTAAGGGCTTCCTTATTTAGATTTGTGATTGGCTCGTACTGTATACCCTCGATATGTTTTGAAATGTCTCATTGGAAAGCGGCACTCAGCACATTGACCACGCTCACATTCACCCACCGTCTGGTGCTGGCTAGACCAATGTTAAATAACTGTACCGTGTCTGTCAAGAAGTTACTGGAGGATCTGGAATAAGACCTCCATAGTTTATGAAGACAAGCCTGTCGGTATTGGTCGCATATTTAAATGCCAGTGAGGCAAAACATGGAATAAAACCGCCACATCGTGAGCAACATTACAAATACAGACTTCAACTGGGAAAGATGATTTGCTGCATAGCAAATCAGTGTGTGTGTCTTCAAAGCATATTGGTATGGCAATGTACAACTATTCCATAACACAGGGGGTAGAAGTTGGAATGGCGTCTCTATCTTTTATTGCTTTGAAGTTATTTAAGAGTTGAAATTTCTAATGGTGCTATTTAGCATAATTTAAATTAGTACAACTTTCATTTTTAATTCATTAGGTGCGCAATGGCCAACAACCCCCTACAAGAAGTTGGAATGACATCTCTATCTATTATAGTCTTAAAGATATTCAAGATTGAAAATTTTGAATACTGCTAATTAGCATAATTTAAATTGCTGAAACTTTTGTTTTAGATTCATTACATGTGCAATGGTCAACAACGCCCTAGTAGAAGTTGAAATGACATCTCTATCTATCATAGTTTTGAAGATATTCATGTTTTACAATTCCAAATGCTGCTAATTAGCATAATTTAAATGGCTACAACTTTTGTTTTAAATTTATTAGATGCACATTGGTAAATAACCCTCTAGTAGAAGTTGGAATAACATCTCTATCTATTATACTTTTGAAGATATTCAAGATTTAAAATTTTAAATGCCCCTAATTTGCATAATTTTAAACATCTTCATTCCTATGTTAAAAACGGTCAAACTCCTTGTATGGCGGTACAATCATGCCAAGTTTGGAGTTTCTATGTATAATAGTGTCCGAGAAAAGTGTCGGACAAATTTGCTGGTAAAGAAGAAAGAAGAAAGAAAGAAAGAAAGAGAGAGAGAGAGAGAGAGAGAGAGAAAGAAAGAAAGAAAGAAAGAAAGAAAGAAAGAAAGAAAGAAAGAAAGAAAGAAAGAAAAGTGTGTGTTGACACACACACTTTAATTTCCAAAATGGCGGCCCCACAGTTGCACTGCCAGTATAGTGTCCAAAAATGTCGTCACAAAAGGGTGATATTAGCAACAATATTTGTTTCCTGAATCGGTAATATATGTAATTTCCCTACATAGCAGTGACAATAGTTTACAAATAAGCGAAAAAGTGTACTATCCTGTAAATGCGGTGAAATACAAGTACATGACTTTGAGACTTGAGAGCAGTCACAGACCTTTTTATAATAATCAGGCCGGTATTCAAAGAAGAAAAAGAAGTCATGGACAAAGAAAAATCCGAAAAAAAAAAGAAATTTAAGAACCGTGGATACAAAAGACGTTGTTCAAAATTTACCACAGGCTTTCGCCAAAAGCAGTGGGTAACTACATATGGCTCTTAAAGCACTATAATTTCAAGACATAACCAGAATCAATTAATATTTGGGTCTTATTTTGAACTCACATTTCCACAAAAAATATAAAATTGTGTATGCTTACACAAAAACTATTCGTAAACCAGATTCTATAAAGACAAAATTGGATCAAATGTTTTTCAGCATTCCTTTCAAAATTACTGATTCACTGAACATTCAGCCCTTTTTTAAATTGAAATTTGTTCGTAACATGATTCCCAAGGAATGTAAAATGAGGGATCTCCCCATTATTTCCTAGAAGTATAGCAATAACATTGGACAAAGTAACACGAATTACAAGAAATTTCTGGCTTAAATTACTCTTGAGGATGTGGCAGCAAACCAAAATTATGACTTTATGTCAAACAATAAATATTCCAGCTTTGTTTATACATGCCTGTATTTGCAGGTAATTTGGATATTGTATTTGTGTCTTTTTGCCCAGAACCACTTCCTAGTAGTCAATATCCTATTCCGCAGTTCGAACTCTTTACTCTCCATAAGCTAACCTGTCCCTGTCTAACCTGTATACATATGGAATTACTATTGTCTATATTGCACACGTTCCTCTGTAAAATTTTGACATAGGCTGTATCAGCCCAAATAAATTAAAGGGTGTTCAGCGGGTAACTACTCAACATGTTTCGGAGCCTTTTACCCGTACGTGTCTCTCTGAGTAGCGGCTTCTTGTCGAAGCTAAATATTCAGCAAAGACAACCCACATAATAAAGAATAAATAAGAACGTGGCAAATGATGAATTAGCTAAATACGTGAAGTTTTGCTTATAAATGCAGAGCTTCATTATGAAAGAAGAACCCCTGTCAAACAAACCATAATTACATAATATAACACAAAATTCAATTTGAAAAGAATTGATGAAAAGAGGCACAAAATTTCGGGTATGTCCTCAGCTGAATATTTATATTATTTTTCAGATTTGTAATCACCAACATTGATAAGGCAGGTAACAATTTGGGGATCATCTGCAAAAATATTATATCCATATTTTGAAAAATGACCTTGGTATAAACAATATTTCTGACATAAGAGAAAATGACGTATATAAATAGCACAAGCAATCCATTGTTAATTTGACAAATACACATAAAGATGTGATGCAAAGAAATAATATCAAATTTTTTAAGAGGACTGCTCCATACCACTTTTGTTCTGGAAACCCAAGTTTTATATATATATATATATATATATATATATATATATATATATATATATATAAGACCTTTTTAAATCAAGATTCATGGCTGGTGCTTCAAAATGTACAACGAAACAATTATCAAAATAAGTAACACTGTGTTTGACTGCAATTGGGAACTAATCCCGAAAATACTGTAATACCATTTATAGAAACGTGAAATAAGTTGCTTTTGGAATATTAACAATTCTTCCAAGTTTGTATCAAAAATCAAAGATTTAAAAACGAAAAGTATCAAATGTTTTTATTTTTCTACAATGTACACAAATCTACCCATAGATAAAGTCAACAGTTCTCTTTCAGAATTCATCAGCAAAATGGCAAACCATATATAAATATTAATTCGTATTTAAATAAAGCATATTGGTCACATAATAAATATTCAAAGCGTAACGTTAAATCTTATACTGTTTAAACTTTGATAGATGCTATAAAATTTCTTTTGGATAATACTTTTGTTCAATGTGGACCGTTGGTTTTTCAAAAAAATAAATGTCATTCCAATGGGTAGCAACTGCTCTCCGTTACTTGCTGATTTATATTTCGCCTGGCTTGAATTTAGATATTTGGATAAATTGATGAAAAATGATTTAATAAGGCTACAAAATTATCAAACAATGCAGGGTATATTGATGACATTGCTTGTGTAAATGTACAAATTTCAATGAAATTGCTTAAGAAATTGACCCAAAAATGTCCTTTTGAAAGGTAACAATTCAGATGATTTCAGAGATGTGTTTCTGGGCTTCGATATTCGGGCCTCAAATGACAGGTTTCACATCAAAATTCTAATCACATAGTTGATGAATTTAACCTTGACGTACCTAACTATCCTTTCCTTGACAGTGATATTTTAGAAACTATAAGATGTAATACATTTTTGTCAAATTTTTTGCATTTGGTGGTATTTCAGGACTTTGCATCCAGAACCAAATTTATTGACAATGAATCTGCGTCAAAAGGATTTAAACATGTACTTTTCATTAGATACTTCTACAGATTTTGCTGTAAATGTCCGGACATTGTAAGAAAATTTGGTTTCAATAATTGTAGAAATTTTAGATTTGCCTGTTTTGCTACTCAATTTTACCTTTTGGCATCATTTTGTTTTAATATTCACCTTTCAGCCTTTTTAGGCTGGCATGTTTTTGGTCAAGTAAACCCCCCAGGGGCTTTACGTAGCAAGTAGCTACCGACAACAGTTACAAGTTTGCCTAATTGTACTTAGAATTTGGTTAAGAAAAATAACATTTTGATTATACTTTTTTACTTTAATACCAATGATTTTCATTCTTTTCTGATATTACTCAGTGTACATTTACTCGATACTTAAGTGGGCTGCCCCACACTACAGACGGGAGTTAGTTATAGGCTGTCCCGAGCGTGTGGCCAGAAATTAACAGTATTTACTCAAATGTCACAAATTTGATTCATTCTTTTAAAACATAAACTCTTTTGGGAGTTGGGAATAAGAGAGAGCTTGATGTTTTGGAGACTTTCATAGTGAGGATTAGGTGTCTCCAAGGGGTTTGTTGTACATTTCTTGTGCACAAGGTCCATTGTCACAGCTTGTTAGGAATGGCCTAGGGCTATACAGGTAGTCTAGGAGTTTATTTTATAATCACTGGGACTGAATATAATGCCTCAGTTTGTTTCTACTTCAGTTATAAACTGACAGGTGGTTGGACTAAGACGAGCTATCCAGCTAGAAAGGGTTCCTACTGGTTCAAGGGTAAGCCAGATTATTCTTATCTAAACTTGTATTATACAAATTCTATAAAATAATGTTTGGCTTGATAGGTATTCTGTATTCATATCGAAACTCTGCAATTATAAGCAAGCTTCACCTATTTAGGTAATTCATCGTTTGCCACGTTCATATTCATTCATTGTTATGTGGGTTGCCTTTCCTGAATAATTAGGTTAGACACCGATCAGGTACTTAGAGAGACATGTACGGGTACAGGCTCCGAAACGTGTTCTTAGTGGTTACCCGCTGAAGACCTTTCACTATGTTTGGGCTGATGCAGCCTATTTTAAAATTCTACAGAGGAATGTGGGCAATATGTACAATAATATTTTCATATATATATATATATATATATGTTAGACAGTGACAGGTTAGCTTATGGAGAGTATAGAGTTTGAACTGCGTAATAGGACCGGGGAATAGGGTAACGACGACTAGAAAGTGGTTGTAGACGGTAAGACTCAAGTATAATGCGTCACTTTTTCAGCAAATAGTATTACCCACTTCTGTCACCTGGCTGCCTTTCGTGTGCTGTTTCATCCTTCAGAAAAAATGTCGCGAGCATGTACCTACATAACGAAAAAATAGCAACATAATCAATTTTTACTACATGAAACCCAAGCAGGGCGAAATACCACAGCAGCAAGCAAAGGTGCATTTCCATAAGCTTGTGCATTTATGCACCAAAAACTTGCTATAAAGTAAAATACAGACAGAAAATAAACATTAAACACGCCTTCGACACCTTGCGTGACAGGTGTAACTGTGAGTAGGGAGCCGACTAGTTTGCTATTAAGTATCTATAACGCCTGTATTGACTCCATGTGTATTTGCAAAGTGGTGTGCAGATAAAGTTAACGTGACCGCTTTTACGGACAGAATAATTTGCTTTGCAGGTGCATTTCATAAACACTCCACGTGGCACAGACACCTGGGGTATTGTTATCCAAACTGGCAACCAGGATACAGTCACCCTATTCTGACCCAATTCCTGTGGAGCAAGAGATAAGTTTTCGTCCGCAAACCAGCCTGAACACAACTCATTAACCCTTTCCTAACTGAGTCAATAGCTTTCCTTGGCGCAGGTAAAGCACATTGCGCCCAAGGAAAGCTATCGGCTTGGACAGTGCCAGCACGAAAGGCTTCATGTAAAATTCTGAGTGCAAAACCGTTTCTATTTAAGTGAAATTTAAAAGGTAAAATCAGTAAAGCTGACGAAGCGGGAAAGGGTTAAACACTTGGTTCACAGCATTCCGCTTGTGGCAACTTTATATGTAAGTATATATGTAAGTATATATATATATATATATATATATATATATATATATATATATATATATATATATATATATATATATGTATGGTTGTATGTATGTATGTATGTATATATATATATATATATATATATATATATATATATATATAATTCGTTATTATGACGAAGCAATACCATTCTTCCCTCATTGACAGAACTAGAAAGACTTTTTTGTCATATAAAGCTTTGCCAAGAGTCCAACCGAAATCTTTTTCGAAAGTGAGAAATCCAGCGGACTCTTATGTGTTCTGGGAGGCACAGGAAAAAAATCGAACACACTTCTCTGGCAACATTGTCCTATCTCACACCTTTCTGCACGGCCTGATACCTGACTTTCCTTTTGCTGGCATCTGCAGACTGCTTGCCCGATATGTGCCCCACGCGCAATATCCGTGCTAGTACCATTTAGCAATTCTTTATGCGAGTAACGGATGCATATGGTGACCACATTGTCATTAAAAGTGTTCAATGCAGCAGTTGGCAGGGAAAGAGCAATGGCAGCCCCTTTGGCGCTATTCAGTCATATACCTGGCTGGCTTACAAATGCCGGTGCGGCTGTCTGAAGCATTGCAGAAAGCAGCTTTTTTTTCAATGAAGAAATGTATTGGCCAAGGCCTAAAACGGACAGTTGGTTTGTCTTCTTTTTATGAAAATAAAGTACACTAATATACCACTTTCTTGGTTCTGTATTAGAATATACAATTCAATATTCAAATTGAGCCACAAATAATCTTCCCTAAAACATCCCAGGTTAACTCTTTGATGAGTTATATACCAAAGGTAATCATGAGAGCAACCAACAGTATTCCTTAAAGTATCTTAGGCACAGTGCAGATGTGCAAAAGTAATTGCTCGGCACAAATAACTTCTTAAAGAGTACCAAAAATATCTTACGGTTGAATGATGGCTAACCTTGTCTGATCCATGTACAGTAAGTTCTTTGACAAAATCTAGTTCCATTGAGTTTTACCTCTACCCAACAAGCCTCTAAGCCACACGCTACGTCGGAGGTGAGATCTTTTCTTTCATTTGGTTTCACCAATTGAAACCATTTTGAAATTATGTGAATTAAAGGGACGTCGGATCATGTCAATTGTAAGTGTAAGGTAACCACAGATGGAGCCACCAGTGCACTTCCACTTAGAAATCGAAGAATGCAGGTGGAGCAACAGGAAGCAAGGACTCTGATATCACACTGTGCACTGTCACGTGAATAAAAAGAAATACCCGGAAGTGTGCTTTATCTCTTACAGTGACACTGGACACAAAGAGAACAAGAGCTTGAGGAATCAGGCAACGTATGTACAAGAACTTTAACCTGTGAGAGTGTTGGGGACTTTTTAAATGATGCAAGATAGTATGCCACAACTTGACCCGTTTAGTGAGTTTCTTCCGTAAGTAAAAGTGCAGGCTGCTGAATCTTTTGAACATATCTGAGGTTTGTACACGGATATAATGCACAAAGGTGGACAAAACGTGTCTTTGGGGCACAGCCTTGATGAAAACCTTATTTTCGTTCTGCGGTTAATTCTGTTTACAAGCTCTTTAACAAACCGGTGGCGGGGGGGGGGGGTAGACTCACGAAAGGAATGCTAGTCTGTTTGTGTTTGATTACTGCAACGGTAGGTCCAACAATTATATAGCGGCGATTGGGGCATATGGCATTTAATTTTGCACAGATCCAACTTCTGTATGAAACTCATCTGCAGATAGAGGCCTGCACGAGGTTCAGGTTTGATTGCAAGGTCGAACTGGGCAGCTAAACTACTAGTGCTGGCGATGAACAAAGGATATGTAACTATGCTATGCATATACTTCCTGCTGTTTATGGAAAGTGGGTGCCCTCGGTCTACGCCATGTTCACTTTGACATGTGTTCAATGGGGGGGGGGGGGCTACAATTGTTAGACTTGACAAACATGTGATGAAAATTAGGTGCATTCAGCCAAGGCCATATTCAGTTTGATATGTCTGCGATGGTTAGCTTTGATGAGCATGAAACAATCTCGCACAAATTAACAACGAATTGAAGGGACATGTCGTTCTAACCGTCGCATACAGTAATCACGTGACACGTATGCAGAAAAAACACACTTTCCAAGATTTGTTTTTGCAGGCAAAATAATGTCGTTATGCAAGTTTTAAACGACTACATGTAACTTCATATACATCGTGAAGTTCACTCGAAAAGGGGTTGAGGACATACGTCGAGTGTCATCCTATAGAAGAATAGAAAGAATCGATCACGATTAGTAAAACTGAAAATGTGCTGGTTTTGATTCCGCTATTTGCTAGATAAAAATTTAAATAACTTGTAAGCCGTTATCTTATCATAGGAAAAAATGAAAAATTTTGAGTGGATGGTAACTCGGGTTCTTTAAATGTAAAAGCGCGAAGTTCTGGTATGGCGGACGGTGACACTCCAACTTCTTCCGCTCGCCAAAAACGTCTCTGAAGTACAGATGGGTAAAGCTCAGCCGAATCTTCGGCTCAGCCGGCTTATGTGTCTGAAAGCCGCTAGCCGGGTCCAAACTGAAGCACAGCTCAGCCGATGGCTGTGGCCGACAGCTCGGGATTCCTTAGTTATTTATGTTAAACTATAGGAATATGGCCTGATAACCCTGCCTGGTAAAACAGAGAAAAGGATCCTCTCCAATGGTGGCGGGACATACAAGAGATTAAATACCCCATTTTGGCATCTATGGCAAAGAAATATCTTGTCTATTCCGGCAACAAGCGTTCCCAGCGAACGTATTTTCTCAGCGAGCACCATCACCGACAAGTGGTCCCGACTATCCCCGGAATCCGCTGAGCCTAAGATGATGATTTTTCTACATGCAAATTGCAGAAACATCAAGTAACTCTACACATACTATGTATGGTGTCCATACTTCAAAAGAACAAAAAGTTGGCGTTGTATTAAAAGATACCGAGAAACGAGATTAACTTTTGCCTTTTGTAAATTTATTCAACCAAGAAAATGTTTCATTTGATTTGTAGAGCATTTTATTACATATATTGTGTTTGAAAAGCTGTAATGGAAAATTCTCACTGTGACACATTAAACAGACCATATTGAATATATGTTTCAATCGTACTTCTTTTACTATGTTGTTTTGATCATTTACATATGAAGACCTGAGCCGGCTCATGTCCTACCTTGAGCAGGCTCCAATATTTATGAGCTTTGCCTTTATTTACTTTGAGGTTCACGTAATTGACAGAATTTGGAAAGACATGCACCTTCAATTTTTTTTATTCCGTCAACTGCGTATTAACTGCACAACCTCTGTAATCTTCCCATGCTAGACCACAGAAGAAAATATCACCTGGATATTTTTATGTATAAAGCCCCGAACAGTCTCCTACCAGTATCAGTTACACGCAACTTCACTTACTCCCATACCATCCATTCACATGCAACCAGAGCAGCCCAAAGTAACAATTTTCATGTGCCTTCGGTCAACCTGAATTATGGTAGAAATACAATTGCCTACCGAGGGACATTAAAATGGAACTCCCTTCCGCTCAAAATAAGGCAGCTTCCCTCCCTTTCCCTGTTTAAATCAGCAACTAAATCCCTCCATCAGTAATCCATTAACCTCCCAGATAAGACACTGTTCACATTTTATATATTTATTGTTTTACCTTAGTTAATATGTTTTTATCTATATACCTGTTTTTACTTTATTTATATGTAAATGTATATTTTTTATGATTCTGTTATTCTTCTTATGTGTATTTTATTTATCAACTGGATCATCTCGTCATATTGTCATTGTATTCCCATTGCACCATCCAGGGCCTGGCGGAAGACTAGTGAATCCTCACTGAGCCAGTAACCCTGGTTAAAGAATAAAGAACCAATCAATCAATCAATCAATCAAATGAGTACAATTTTAGCATTGAAAAATGTTACTGAACCAGATCCAAGAAGGGCTGCTATGACACTTGTCCAGGGTCAAGGGTTTTAGTTAAAAGAGCAGTTTATGATGACCTTGACAAGGGTTTGAGTCAACAGAACAGAGACCTTGGCAGGGGTTTAAGTGAAAGGAGCAGTGTTCGATGACCTTGGCAAATGTTTGAGTCAAATTAAAGGAACAGTGTATGATAGCCTTGGCAAGGGATTGAGTTAAGAATACAGAGCATAACCTTGGCAAGAGTTTGGGTCCAAGGAGTAGTGCATGATAACCTTGCAATTGTTTGAGTCACGGAAGCAGTGTTCCATGACCTTGCCAAGTGTTTGACTCAAAGGAGCAGTGACTGTTGGCCTTGGCAGGGGGTTTGAGTTACAGGGGAAGTGTATGGTGACCTTGTCAATGGTTTGAGTCAACAAAACAGAGTGTGACCTTGGCAAGGGTCTGATTCGAAGGAACAGTGTATGATGGCCTTGGCAAGGGTTTGATTCAAAGGGGCGGTACATGGTGAACCTGTCAAGGGTTTGAGTCAAAGTTGGCAGAATATGGTGAACTTGTCAATGGTTCGAGTCAAAAAAAAAAACAAAACATGGTGATACCTTGGCAAGGGTTTGATTCAAAGGGGCACAGTATGATGATCTGGCACGAGTCTGAGTGTATAAATACTCTTTGCCATTCATGCCATACATCCATTCCATCATCTCTTGACGTTTGATTGTTTATAGCGATCAAGAAAGAAATGGTAAATACAGAATTTAGATGCATTTAGCACTTGTAAAAGCAGTAAATTCGGAGATAAAATGTAGACCTGCTTTTAAGTATACATCCAAACATTAGCAATCTAAGCTAAGGGTCCTATATATTATGTAACATTTGACAGGTCTATGGGGATTTCTTTCTGATATTGATATGATATTGTCATAGTCTTTGATCTATGACAATATCATTTGAAACAAAAATCCAAAGTTGAACTGTGACTTGGAAACAACGAAGGCACTTTCCACTCCTTGACAAAGGCACACGTATTATTAAATGGTCGACTGCCGAATATGAAAAACATTTTATCCTGAACAAACCAGGAGGTTTTATAAAAAGATCATGTATCAATATCAATAAATTTGCAGGAAACATTAAACAAGTCGTACCTTACTTACAGTTCGATTTTAAACAAATAATATTTTGTGGATGAGACCATGGGACTTTTTGTTAGTAGAAATTCGTGTTTTTAACGTTAAAAAGTTAGCGTGACAGGAATGAAGATCTCGATTTTCCTTTATTATCCATAATCATGCGCATCGTGTCTACCGTACGATTATTTAACCATATTGAATGTTGCATTGGATGTGTAGTGTTATCGGGTATATTTAACACTCCGGTACCCTAATTGCAGGTATTCAGAGATGAAAAAATGATTATCCGTCATCTCTATGAGTACAGACTGAGACTAGGAAATACTGAGTATTTCATGTCTCAGGTACCGGACAGAGCAGCTCCGATTGGGCGATTTTGAAAGTCTGGAGCATTACCTCGAACCGTTCGAATTGTGTTGCTAGGTTCGACGTGATAAAGTTTATCTTTCATTATTACCCTGTACAAGAAGCCCACCAAGGCTTCCATGCAGTTATTGACTATTTGTATTAAGCCAAAGTTGATGTCTCAGATGGGCATGCCCAGTAAAGCTTGGCCTCTGTTTGGGAGAGAGGTCATCAGGGACAGGACGTGATCTTTCCCTAATCAACGTGTTAAGGTACCCTGGTAACCAGAATTAAACTTCTGTTTTTTTCCTCTTTAACGGATAATTTTAGTAAGATAAAAACCGTATAGCCTGTTGATGATAAAAAACACTAGAAACCCACTGGATAAACCAAGTTACCATCCATAGCAGTTCTTTCCCCTATTTAGGTTTGACCGATGTATATTTCGATGTTCAGCGAGTGAAAGGTACCCCTGATGACATGTGGCCCAGGTAGAGGCTGGGCTTCACGGGGCATGCTAAACTGATATGTGTACTTGGCTTATTGTTAACAGTGTTCTATTTTTCTTGCCCCCATGGGACACAAAAACGTGACTTCTGTACATTATAAACGGAAAAACAAATTTGAAAGATTACTTAGAAAGAGTCCTGGAAAACTACCACATTAATTTAATTATAATCATGTCATTCCAATAAATTGTATAGACACACTGACACTGATACAATACATACATTACCAAACAATATATCCAAAATATATATGCTACATGTAATTGCATTCGAGCATGACAAGACATGGCCTGTAATATTACCGTGTTTTATTTCCATTCAGTTACCATCAGAAAGACTGTCCTCAGTTGTTTATCCGGGAAATAACGTTATGCGGGCTAGATTAGTGGGTGATGATATAATCATGTGTATGTTTAGGTGTCCATTACACTGTGTAACATGTTCGGTAAACATATTACTATTTTTTTGTCGATAAATGATGTAATTATGTACAACAGGTAACGTTTATTTCCTCAGTATTATGTATCACTTTACAGATTGCTATGTGTTTGCCTTGGACGTTTAGCAGAATAGCATATTACTTGTGCTAAATACGAATGTTGAAGAAACACCAATCGGTTACTGGGAAAGACCTGCTATTTCTGTATCTCCAACAAACTATTCTAGTAGATTTTCACGGTTGAAATGAAAGGCTGTGATTTATATGGGGAGAAGGGGACAAGTGAACCTTTATGCTAGATGCTCTGCCTGCTATACTTTCATTGATTATGTCTTAGATACTAACCAAGTTACATAAAATTTATACCGGCCACAACACCCATGAAGTTAAATCAGTAATTGTTCTTATTTGTCTGAAATCTCAATTTTTAGTTTCATATCTGATTGCCCACACTCTTGAACGAATTCGAAATTTAAAATGAATTTATGGAGGGGGGATTTCAAGCTTTCAATAATTAAGACTATATTTTGCGTAATCAAGGAAAAGGAAGCTTAACTGTTTGTCAAGATAGATTACAGTAATTTTATCTGATAAAATCATTGTTCTCTTAAATTACAAGTGATGGAGGAGAAACTCATTTCAAATCAGATGAAAACTTCAATTTCACTGATGACACTTATTACTGTTGCCAGGTACAAGAGAAGGCTAAGTGGAAAGCTTTCATTCCTGCTTCCTCTTTGCCTTTAAGACAGTGATTTCGGCTAATTTTGTTCATTTTGAGATTTGGGAAAATTTTGGTACACATATATGTTGTCTATCATATGTCAAAATTTAGTAGTGCTGGCCCAAATACAATTTGCAGAAATTAACAAAATACTTTCAATGTTAAAATGGCAGTCGATGGACCGTGTTAACCTTTGGATTTTGATATCTGCTCTAAAACGTCCATTTCGCATGAATATTTCTCCAAAATAGATTCTCTGATTTCAATCAAATAAAAACACGTTTACTTTAAAAAAAAAATAGAACAAAATGTTATCAGAGATTTTCTGAGAAATGATCAGTCCCCTTTTTAATGCGTATCAAAAATGAAGAGTCCCGTAAACTTGATCAATTTGACAAACAACAATTTTCCAATTTTATCACCGTTGTAAACAAACAGAATCAAGTTATGAAATGAACTTTATTAGCTGCATCACAATTACATTTGCAATATTTTGCTATAGATACAGAGACACAATACAAACACAAATAAACAAAACATCACACACAAATACTCAATACCACAGTGAAAACTTGCATCTTGACAAGGAACTTAAAGCGTTAAGAATTGCCAATCTACCAAAAAAAAAAAAAAACCACTACAATGCTCCCCTTTTGTCAACAACGGCCGAGAAAAAAGTCATCACAGAGACAATTTTATCACTATCGTCTAAATTCATTATAAATTCAAATTTATCTGTGTCATTTAAATCAGAGAAGGAAGGGAAAATATCATCTAAGGTGCTATATAAATTTTGACGTTCAGGATCGTAATTTTTGCAGGTTGTTATTAAGTGTATCTCATCTCCTATTTCATTGCAATTGTCACACAGTCTTTCTTCTAACGGGACCTTGTGGGGTCTTTTATGCCTACCAGTTTCAATCTTTAAACTATGGGCGCTTATTCTAAATCGAGTGAATTTTTTCTGTAATGAACGGTCCTTAATTAATAGTAAATATTTCTCCATTTCAAAGTTTCTTTTAAATTTTTTATAAGTTCTTAATTTTTTGTCTTCTCCGCAGTTATTTTCCATAGATTTTGCCCACTGAATATTGAATCTTCGTTTTCATCTTTTGTCCAAAATTTTTGAAGAAAATTCCTCGGTCTTATAGCCGACATTCAACCACATTCTGTTGAAACCAAACATCTGGAATACATATCTTAATGACAATATCCATTTAAATTTTCCCGTTTCAATGTTATCAACGTTACAAAGGGAGCAGTCATAAAGCAATGTATCGGGTCTCATTTGCACAATTCGTAACCAATTCTTACACATTTTTGGATATATTTTAAGTGCCAGGGGATATTCACCTAATTCACTGAGTACTGCTATATTCGTAGCTTTCTTGTGTACACCCCAACAGAAACGCAGAAAACTCAGATGGACTTTCTCGAAAGATGAATTTAGACAGCTGCCAATTTCGTTAACTGCTATATATTTATCAAATGGTAACTCATATGGTCCCCAAATTTCACAGGCATATGTAAGAATCGGTGTTATCAGTTTATGAAACAAACTCAACAGAATAGGTTAACTGATGTTAGAATTAATAAATAGTCGCTTAAGTTTGGATAAGGATCGCAATGCTTTATCACTAAGTGCTTTTATAGCTTTAGAAAAAGAACCATCCGTTTTGATTACTATTCCTAAATAACAATAATCGTGTACAATTTCCAAAAGTTCGTTTCCTAAAGAAAAGTTTCTTTTTAATTTTCTACCAGTCTTATTAAAGATCATTACTTTTGATTTCTGTATATTAACTGTCAAATTCCATGTCTTACAGTATTTGTTGAGTTTGTTCAGGCTATTTTGTAGACCACTTTCACTTTCAGATAAGATGATTAAATCGTCTGCATATAACAGACAATTTATACTTTTGTTATATAACTGTACCGGGCAGCAGTCGGGAGTAAAGATATCTGGTAAATCATTGATATATATGTTGAAAAGGTGGGGCTCAGGGTACACCCTTGTCTAAGCCCATTGTTTAACATAATATAATCTGAGAGCCCACCTTTTAATTTCAGTTGTGTCAAAGCACCGTCATACATATCCTTGATAGCATCGTATACTTTACCGCCAATATCATTCTGAAGCAATTTATACAATAGGCCATCATGCCAAACCCTGTCAAAGGCCTGTTTAAAATCTACGAAACAAGCAAATAAATATTTTCCTTTTAGGCACAATTTGGTGTAATTATCCACCAGGGTTTTCAATATAAATATATGGTCATTCGTTCGGGAATTTTCGACGAAGCCTATCTGACACTCATTCCTGATACACCTCGAGGTCAAGTGTTTCTGTAATCTATTATTGATAATTCCGCAGAATATTTTTGACAAGCAGCTTCCCAAAGATATACCTCGATATTTAGTTGGGTCCATAACTGAACCTCCTTTATGAAGAAGTGTCAGGAAGCTTACTTTCCATAAGGAAAGAAATTATGAAAACTCCCTGATACGTGTTTGCAGATACATGTGATAAGATTGTAATAGCACAAATTTGACTACTTTATTTTGACTATTTTGTCTAAAAGTTTACAAAAAAAACCAACAAAAAACAAAACAAAAACTTTTTACCCAATACGCTTGTGTTTATACAACAATTTTAATGTGTAATTATTGAGTCTTAAGTGCCAACAAATTCTGCTGAACAATTGAGTATACAGATTTATTATGACAGGGATGCAGGTTTCTGTGATATTCGGCCTAAATGTTAAGTTACTTTTCCTTGTTGAACATTACCTTAAGCAAGTTAATGACTGGTAGTATATTTTTAGGTTTAGTCTACTCTGAAAATAGTGAAAAGCTCTCAAACCATAATGCTTTAGAAGTATGCTATACGCAACATTAACTAACAACAATTTTTTTTTTTTTGAATATTTTAGTGTAGAGAGAAAGAACATTTGAAAGAATGCTTTATATATATATTTCTATTTTGAAAAAGACGATTGAGAAACATGTATAGCCTTTTATAAATCCCTTTTGCACATGAAAAAGTAAGTGAAAGGAAGACAATATGCAACAAAAACACGCTGGTACCCAGAGTGTATATCACTGCACGAAGACAGAAAGATAGGGAAAGCCCACAAGGAGAACTACAAAAGAAGATTTGCTCCAAAGCAAATACGTGTGCCTTCAAAAGTAAATATTAAATGCCATAACTTTTGTCCTTTGATACATAACATTCCATTAAGCTTATGGCTGGATGGAAATTTTAAAGCCCAAATGACCTTGACCTTTGACCTTTAGAGGCTACATGTAAATTACAAAAATGTGCAGTGATGTAATACCTACAATTTGGGTCCAACATGGTTAAAATTGAGTGAAAATTGACAGAGTTATGGCTGGACGAAAATTTCAAAGGTTCAAATGAACTTGACCTTTGAAGTCACATGTAGATTACAAATATGTGCAGTTACAATATCTACAACTGGAGCCTAATATGAACAAAATTGGATAAAAATTGACCGAGTCATGGCTAGCAGAAAATTTCAAATGGCAAAATGACCTAGACCTTTGACCTTTAAAGGTCATATGTAAATTATGAAAATGTGCAGTGTTACAAGCATATGAATTGTAGTTGGATTGGTTACCTGTATTTATAATAGATTTGAAGATATTCAAGATTTAGGTTTTAAAATGGCCCTAATTTACATAATTTTCAAAACCATTGGACCACTTTACAAAAACTCAAAACTTCATGCATAGAAGGAATTTATCATGTTAAGTTTGGAGTTTCCTGGTATAATCGTTTGCAAATGAAATATCGGACAAATTTGAAGTAAATAAATAAATTAATAAAGAGAGAAAGAGAGAAAGAAAGAAAGAAAGAAAGAAAGAAAGAAAGAAAGAAAGAAAGAAAGAAAGAAAGAAAGAAAGGCAGGCAGGAAGGAAGGAAGGAAGGAAGAAGGGAGGAAGAATTCCTAGAAACAAAATATGTCTGTTTTGGCACAGAGACATAATTCTTGACAAGACAAGACATCACTGATAGAATAAAAGAGTAACGGGGTTCACCACAGTGAAAACGTACTTCGTAACTCGCATATCGGTACTTTTACAAATCACGTGACTGCCCCAAGCCTGCCTGTTGATTGAATATATAAAAATGTACGGCGTTAAAAATCGTTTCGTCATCTTTAAAAGTACAGTTTTTTTAACCAAACAGTAACGTTTGGACTGAAAATGGTGCCAAAGGGATTACAATATTTTGCAGTCTATCTCGTTCCATCCTAAGATTTTCACATTCGAAAAAATAATGAAATGCTCCAAAGACGAACAACTGATGGTACGAAGGATACAATAAATAGATTGGTCCGGGCTCGAATTCAAGATAGATTATAACCAGTTCTAACATTGTACCGGTTCCGCTGACCAACAGATTTTGGCAGTGAATTTGTCAAATACTGAGATGCATCACTATTTAAAATTTTGCAGAAAATGACTAATTTATTCTTCCTTCTTCTTTCTGATAATTTTTCAATTCCAGGTTCCTGATAAATTAGATCATGATTAGTCCCAACTGTGGCTCGTGCTATTGTCCCACACAACAGAACCATATTTCAGAGTTGGACGCACAAAAGAGACTCAAAATATGTCTAAAGATTGTCTGCTTAACCGAAACTGTAGATACTTGATAATATTGACCAAACAATACCTGTGGTAACCAAATTATTAATATGACTTGACCAACTTAAGTCTGAACGTAAAACCAATCCTATGTGCCCATGTTGCTGCTCGTTCTGTAATGGTTCTTTAATAAAGATCAAATCTGGATGGTTTGTTAAAATACGTTTCCAGCATACGATCATGGTACTTGTTATAGCTGGATTGAATGACACTAGCCATTTATGTGCCCAATTTTCTACTTCTTGTAGATCGGAATTTAATTGATTCGCTGCAAGGAGTGGGTCCTCCTCGGATATATAACGAACTGTATCATCTGCAAATAATCGAATTGATGAGTTAACAATGTTAACTATAAAATCACAAACAGAAGGGGACCAAGTACTGATCTCTGAGGAACGCCTCCTGTGAGTCGGCTCCAATGGCCAGTACCAACTCACCCACCCCCTTAACACCGACACGCTGTTGTCTATCGTGCAGGTAATCGACAAACCAGTTTTAAAAATTCCCGTCAATATCTGCTTTGCGTAATCCAAACAGCAGTCCTGTATGATAAACACGGTCAAAAGCCTTTAAGTCAGTATTGTCACAAAATACAAATCTAATTACCCTTTGTAATTCAACAGCCTCACAAAAATGATGTACAACAAAAATCAACTGATTGGCCGTGCTATCTCCCAGGACAAAACATGACTGATATTCGGAAAAAAACAGCGTTGTCCCAAAAAAGTTGAAAATATGTATGAAAACTACTTTTTCGAAGACTTTGCTGACAATATTGAGCAAAGAAATAGGCCTATAGCTGTTGCAAGAGCTAGGACATCATTTTTGGAAAACTGGTACACCAATCGCTCTTTTCCATTGTGAAGGAAATGTATAACAATCTAATGAAAAGTTAGTTAATTTAGTTGGCGTCTAAGAAATAACCGATGCACCATCCTTCAGCAAACGCGCACTTATTCCGTAAGGGCCATTTGCCTTGCCAATATCAAGGCTTTTCAGTCAGTCTCAGCTTTTCAATATGCATATTTCGTAACTTTCGAAAATATAACCTAAGGTGCCGATTCTTTTTTGCTCTTTTGTGAATTCGGTGCACCTTTTAGAAACACGAGGAAGATTTGTGTAACAAGGTATATCACCCGGCCTTGTAGTAACTTCCTTACAGGGTATCCTATATATCTTTAGCACAATTCAAAAAAATTTCCCTCAATGAGTCACTGATAGCATCGATGTTATCCGAGTCAAAGCAGGTCTCGCAATCACTCTCTTATAATTTCCCTCTAAATGCATCTAACTTTATATGGTTATAATCCCACACATATTTCCTCGGCGCAACCTCGGGGCGCCCAGAGTTTGCCGAAGAAGGTTGTTGATTAGTCACTCACATAATTCTTGATGGAATAAAACTCAGTCTCTAAAAGGTTAAAAATGCTTGTGTGTGACCTTAGTTTGAATCAACCACACAGTGTTGTGGGTACACTTGCAAAAACAGTGGCAACTTTTGAAGGGTCAGACTGTCATTAAATGTTGCACCACTCTCACCCCTGTCATCTGCGTTCTGAGCCAATCATATCGACATGTCCACATGATGTTTGCCTTGTTAAGTTATTATATACTCGAGGAGGGGGGGGGGGCATTCATTTTGTTTGTTTTTTTAATATAGGCTACTCCAAATATTGGTTATTATAGAAAATATTGGTGTGACACAGAATTTTATGTGACATGGAAAAGAAAGCTAGGGGTATGTCTGAACAGTCACGCAAAAAGGAAATGTCCTGTAATTCAGATAACGGCCAGAGAGCTACAAAAAGTGTGTCTAGTATAGGGGTGTCTATGGCTGCATAAAGAGCCATTGGCAATATGGGGATCAATGTGAATTCACAACGCGATGGCGTACGGGTCACTGACAACTCTCCGCATTTGACAGGGCCAGAATGTTCGGCATGTTGCAAGTAGGCTAGTCTCTCCCAACAAGGAGACTGGGATGGTCTCTTTTTTCCCCCAGGAGTATGATATTCACAGCGTCAATATTTTTCCGCAGCTCATATTGTTCTCAATGAGTCGACGAAAGCTGCTCACCGACGGCCTGGACATCTCCTTTATCTATTCTGGTTACCTTATAGTCGGACCAGAAGGTTGTATTTAATCAAGCTGTTGATTTGCAAGAAGAGCTCAGAATAGTGTTCTGCGACATCTCTAAAGCTTTTGACAGAGTGTATCATCCTGGGCTGTCACAAAAACTGGAATAGGCCGGGATCACTGGACCAATATTAATGTACTTTAATGACTACCTAAGGGATGGTTCAACATTTTCATCATTTTTTAATTAGTACTTACAGTACGCAAGGAGGGAGGGGGTTAAATGGGTCTGTACACTCTCACAGGATATGGAAAATGATGGTCAATTTTTGGCCTGTTTTGTGCAATTTTGCTATGATTTGGGGGAAAATCATCATTTTTAAAGTACTAATTTGGGGGGAGGGAGGGGGGTCATGAAATTAAGTACCCTAAGTACTAATTCAAAAATGATGATAATGTTGAACTATCTTAAGTAACCTTCTTCAAAGAGTGGTTATCATGGTTGGCACTTCTTGGGGCCGAGTCGAAGCAGGTGTCCCCCAAGGCTCTGTTTTGGGTCCTTTGTGCTCTTAATTTTCATAACTGATATAGTGAATGTAGTACAATCACCCATAATATTATTTGCAGATGATACCACCTTATTCTTAAATGAGCTTGCTGCAGCAGCGGCTTCTCTTAATATTGATCTACAGAAAATCGAGACTTGGGCGAAACAGTGGCTGGTTGTATTCAATCCATCAAAGACTAAATCTAGGATTATCTCAGAGAAGAGAAATTCTAGAATACATCCAGATCTTGTATTCATGGATCAAACCTTGCAAAATGAACCTGAAATGTTCATGATATAAATTTTTATAAAGTACGATCAAATCAAAATTTTTGTTCAGTACGCACTCGAACCAATCTGTTTAATGTAACCTTCTTCCCGTCCACAGTCAAACTTTGTAACGGACTACCTGTTCATGTACGAAAGTCTAAATGTTGACGAGTTTAAATCAAGGCTCAATAAGAGCAAAAAGAATGTAATAAACTATTATATTATCTGGGGAGAGGCCAGTGACAGTCCCTCACGCATACCTGCGAATGAAATGTAGTATACTTGGGTCAGATTTGTTCAATAACGGTGTTGTCGACTCTCCGGGCTGTGCCTGTGGTACGGCGAACAAGGGCGCGTTTCATTATTTTTGTGAATGTGTGAAATATAAGGTTGATCATGCTGAACTTCGAAATTCTGCCTTGCCTCTCGCATCTTTTACTGTCGAAAGACTTTTATTTGGGTCTAAAAATGGTACTTTCAAAGTAAAATGAAGATATTTTTTAAGCTGTTCACAGATATATTATTGAAACAACCGGATTTGACACTTGATTTAATGGTTGTTTTTCCTGATATTTAATGTTGCACGCAATTACATGGTTACATAATAAGAGGGCCGACTACAACAACCCTCTCTATATCTGTGAACACGTACCGTGCTGTGTTATTCTTCCAGTCGTGTGGCTTGCCCTTCTATCTGTCGTTGTTATTGTAGTTTTTTTCTTTGCATCAGTCCTGAGTGTTGTCAGTCGTCTTTAATTCCTCTCTTATGTGTGCAAGAAGGATTAATATAGGGCACCGCCCTGTTTCCTAATTGCTTCAATAAAATATCTTAAAACCAAGGTTGTATTCAGTACCTTTTCATCCCACTATACTCCAGCTTAAAAAAGCAAACATTCATTTGCTTAAAATGGAGTATGATATAGATTCGATGTTTTATATGGAATTGAATGCACCACTGTAATTGTATGCAATGTGGTTATGGAACACAAGTCCATGCGTGATCAATCGCAGTACGAAGATTGTCTTGCAAATAGGAATAAGTTTAAAGTTTGGTGATGATTGTATCTTGCATTGAGGTTCATAGGGGCTTGACAAAAATGAGCTCACTGACAGTATGTCTGTGCACTTTGAAGCCAACATGCCCCGACGTGCGAATCACTGGAGGCCGACTTCACAATCTGACAGGGGAACCATTATCCTAAAAAAATGGTTGAATGAAATGGTATCACGGATCATGCACAAGCCCCATACTTACCCTCCGCATTATGCCCAGATGTTATTACCAAAAGTAGCATTCTCTCTCTCTCTCTCTCTCTCTCTCTCTCTCTCTCTCTCTCTCTCTCTCTCTCTCTCTCTCTCTCTCTCTCTCTCTCTCTCTCTCTCTCTCTCTCTCTCTCTCTCTCTCTCTCTCTCTCTCTCTCTCTCTCTCTCAGGACTATATTAGGTAACACTAAACGAAGTAAACACACACACACACACACACACACAGACAGAGCATTTAAATATACGGCAATTTTTAACGACGGGGTCGCGCGGATAATGAGTGCATTGCCTGCTGAGCTGGACCTTCCAATAAAAGGCTATTACATTACAGTAAGCCATCAAGATACATCTGCCCCGTGACTCATCTAATGAGACAAGGTTGTGCACTGATGTTCTGTCACAATACCGAATCAGCCCCTCTGGTGTCGAACAATCATTAGCGATGACATTTTCAAAAGTCTCAGTGATAATGTATACAGCATCATGAAATACAATGTGGCCCAGCACTGACCCGCATAGCAACTTTAGGCAGCACAGGGGTTGCAGGACGAGCCACCACAGGTCATACAGAATTAAACATCCAATAACACGTCACACAAAGCTCATTTTTATTAAATCACAGATATCGTGAAATAAAGAAAGTTACCAAGTATCACACAAATCCTAGTCACAATTTACATGAAAAAGTAAACAAAAATGCTTTTGAGGGCTCCCATGCTAGTGCCTTATGTGGTTATACATGTAATAAATTTGGATTAAAGAAAAGGTATAAACCCATATCTTTTACATGAATTGCAAAAGAGGATTAAAGAAAGATTTCCCTTTTCAACAAGGCCATTTTTAGAAAAAGAGATAAACGATTGAAACTTAAGTCCATGGCAAAATTATTTGACCACGACGATGAAAATAGAAGTTCTTGGCAGAATTAATTGACCAAGATAATTTATTGCCGCTTGTAAAACTGATGAATATTTTTTCCTTGCTTCAGCCTGCTGCAAAACCGGGTTACCCTTTGTCGCTTGCTGCCGACCTGCCACACTAAAAATCACGGAGACGGATTGTAAAAATCAGGGAGATTGGTATGCTACTATAAAATGCATTTATGAAATTTAGGGAGGCAGTTAAAATTGTCATTTTAAGCAGGAATGTTCAGGATGAAATTTAGGAAATCTCCCGAGTAATCAGGGAGGGTTGACTACACTGTTGTATGCGCACACAGCATTTAAATGCATTTTTAGCGCTTTGTAAGTTTTGTTTATATGTGTTATTTACATGTGCAAGGTGATGATGATGATGATGATGATGATGATGATGATGATGATGATGATGATGATGATGATGATGATGATGATGATGATGATGATGATGATGATGATGATGGTGGTGGTGGTGGTGGTGGTGGTGGTGGTGGTGGTGGTTATAAACGTTGAAAACAATGGGCTCTGCATTGAAATTAGAAAGATTAAAACAATGTATCTGGGTGCAAATACAACCAAGGACAAGATCGTGGGAATATGCGTGGCCTAGAAATCTAATCGCACATGGGCCAATATTGCTACATGTACCGAGGGTCAAATACTCCATTATACAGAGATAATGGAAACGTTTAGCTATTTAACCCTTCCCCGCGCAAACTGATGAACTTGAATGTGGTCTACCTTTTTGTCTTTTTCCTCAACCTTGTGCTGTCATAAAATGTTCTGTGCGAGAGTTACAGAATCATGTACTTGCAGTCAAATGTTCTCCCTGTTACCACCTGGCGGCCTAATAGCACCCAAGCTTACCGAAAAAAATGTTGATTTAGTGTTATTCCAAACAGGAAAGGGTTAATTGGGCATAAATTTGGAACTGTCGAGTTTCGGAAGTTAGTCCCCATTTTGATGTAGCTGTACATGTCAAACCAAATCGCCGAAAACGGTTCATGATTTTTTTTTAAATTCACGCTGAAAAATATCTTTTGGATTTGGTCTTTCATCGGTCCGGTATGGTGTGTGCGGATACAACGGTTTAAAGTCTGCCAAATACAATTATACTTCCATTGTCCAGTACAAGATCTTTTTAATGAGTTTTGATCACAATGATCGATCAGAATTTATTTTGCACATGCATTGGGTACACATAAATGAATATGCAGTGGGGTCTGAATAAAAGTTAAAAAAACTTTGAGAAGACAAAATATATACTCGTCAAACAAAGAAACTTATATTGTAATATAAAGTAGATTATATTTTTTTGTAAGCCATATACAGCCAAAATAGTTGGTCCAAAAGTTAGTCATGTGGCCTCACCTTAGTTATGTAATGCCAATTTCACAAAAGTGACAGATTTTGTTTACATAATATGAAGCAACACAATTGAAGTTCCTTTCTCAACAATGGCACAAGAATCTGCCATGCACTGGATCAAACCAGTGTCATTTTGCACCTGTTCTTTGTGGCATCAATGACCCAGGTGATCACCTGAGACCCCAGAAATCCTGTAAACTGCCGCCTTTACCAGCCCCTACATGGAAACCCATCAGGTTACCATCATGCCAAGACCAGGGGATAATTTGTCTACAGTGGCCAGCTAAGTCACCAGACTTGAGCCCCATCGAGCATCTGTGGGATGTACTGCGGAGACGTGTGAGGCAGCATTTGAGGGAGACAAGTTCAGCAGATGATTAATAGACTGTTGGGGGACCAATGGAATGCCATTCAACAGACTCTTATGAACAAAGTAGTGAGAAGCATGCGAAAACGCATTGAGGAGTGCATCCCAGAACATGGAGGTTACACCCATAACTAAACTTGCAAGATTTGTCTTTCAACCTCACTGCCTTCTGTTCTACGGTCCAATGAACTATAGCAGCAGCAACGACCATTTCTCATCGAAACATATGAAAGACATTATGCTTCATTAATATACATTATTATTTGGCCTCTAGAGCATAAAGAAATAAAATAATGTTTAAGTGTATTCTGATATAAGTTTCTTTTTTTGATGAGTATACTTAGGCCTACACAGACGTAGGCAAACAATACGGTTATTAAACATTTTCGGTGGCGTTCCATAAAAAAATCACGTTTACATGTAGTCTGGAGGTAAAAAAAAGAGAGCAGTCCCACTGGTTTAACCTGTCTTGCTAAGAATATGAACGAGTGTAGCAAAGCTGATGAATAATTACGGGGTTGCGTAACATATCTGGGCATGGGGATCACTAGCCACAGACTCTGATTTTGAGAGAAGAAGGATTATTGGTATGCTAATTTGCACACACACCCTCCAAAATATGCTCGATGTAAAACAAGCGGTACGTCTAACTTTTTCTTCCTTCAGTGTATATATTCAGAGCTACATGTACAATAACAAAACAAAGTCAACGAGTCCCCATAACTTGTTTAATTTAACGGGCATCCCATAAGGTCCTCATCTTTATAGCAAAAGATTCCAATGAGAAGAGATTGCGTCACCTGCCCATTAACCCGTCCTCCTAACAACCCATCAAAATCGGCTGGTGGTCAAATGTCGTCTGCTTCATATGGTTTAATATTTTTTACTTATTTTAACAGTAATAAAAATAATTTAGATGAGATATATCAAAGTAACATGCCTCAAATCAACAGCTTTCCTCAGCACACAATTCACGCCATGGAAAGCTGTGCACTCAGTCTAAATTCAGCGAAAGCCCTTCAAGACTCTGAAACGATGACGTGTGCCGTACAGAAGAAGAGTCCTCCCAGTAAAATATTTCACAAAATGATAAAGGTTCCTTATGCAATTACTTAACTTTCCGTGAAACAATGTTCTTACTACAAGGACTTCTATAAATCATTTATCATAAAAATGTCAGGTGAAGATTTTTCTTAACTTATTATGCACGAAATAAACTTTGAACACAATATGTCATATTGCAGTTGTCATGACCAAATAATACTAGGGGAGACTGGGGAGAACTGGGGCAGGGGTAAACTGGGACATCCCTCATATCTTTAATTTATAAAAACCAATCAAGTGCCTGCTTACATCTATAGTTGGGGCACCTTGACCTCATACTGGTGCCAGGAGACTGAAGCAGCTGGAGCCCTACATGCTTTCTTATTTTATCCCCTCCCCAAAAAGATTAGCTTCTCACCATATTTTTGTGTCTATCTTGTTTCATATATTAAGAAGGCATTTATTTTGGTTGTGGCAAATATGTAGCCTCAACAATCTACAGCTATAACAATTGTCAGGAAGTTTGAAGTAGATGGAGAGTTATCCGCCATATTATAAAAAAAGAACCATGGGGGAGAAGTGGGACAGTCTGTCCCAGTTCTCCCCATGTGGCAAACTCATGCAGAGATTTTAGAGAAAGTACTGTTAATTTAGTTGTCTCAGCTCTCCCACCCCTGTGTCCAACTTTGCCTCGTGGGTGTCCCATTTCTCCCCGAGAATCGTCCTTTTTGTTTTATATCCACAGTTTATATATATATATATATATATATATATATATATATATATATATATATATATATATATATATATATATACGTACAAGGTGGTATGAAAGTAGTTTACTTTTAAGCAAAGTGCTCCAACTTTCTTTTGTATATACGACCGCGACATGAAGTTCTGTTGGAAAGTACGAATTCGAAAATCATACTCCTTCTGCAGTGTCCCACTTCTACTTCTCCCCAGTCTCCTCTATTACTAATATCACCATCATCATCATCATCATCATCATTATGAATTCGTGAAAATAAATGCAACTCTATTAATGTTTATTTTCCATCACAGAAAGTTCCATCAAGAAAAACAATATTAAAATACTTTCAAATTGATTTTTAAAAATCTGTAGTTGGTTGGAAAATTCATATCATGCTATCTTAAGATAACACAATTTAATAGGATTTGATATTGTTTTGGAAAAGTGTCTTAAAAATGCAAATATATACTTCATAAAACAAATTCCAAGAAGTGAATTGCTCATAACTGTGTAAAATGAAAAAAAAAAGTTCTTTCTAAATATAAATCTCAGTAATGTTCCAAGGAAAAATTAAAGAGAGTTGTAAAAGATCAGTCATCGCACTTCATCAAACATGGTTCTGCAAAATAGATGCATCATTCCCAGATAATAAGTTCACTGTATTGTATTTATTCGCAGTTTTAAGACACTCAGGTATTTCCAATGTACAGTTGCATGAGAATACTTTAACCTTACAAATTAGATTTTACATTAAATGTTTTCCTCAGACGAATATATATATATATATATATATATATATATATATATATATATATATATATATATATATATATATATATATATATATTTATATATATGTATATATGTATATATATATGTATACATATATTCCACAACTAGAACTACCTATGACTCAGAGGCTTGATGAATGTTGTGAGTTCATTCACTCCACGTCAATTTGACCGTCTTGTTACCATGTAAGCGATGGGTTGGCTTTTCTTATCATTTTGCTGTATGTTTGTTTTAAGTTTTAACAAATTGGAAGTTCTACTTCATTACTTTCATGGACATGTGTTATTTAACAGTTAAACAAAAGTACATTTATATTATTATTATCATGACTTCCCACTTGTAATTTTCATTATCGTTTTTATCATATTATTCACATGATTGTCACTGTCTGCTCGAAGTGATGAATGACTGTGAAATAACACTTCGACTATTGTCCTTTTGTCTGGCTTCGCTCGAGAGGGCGATTAGGACACAAAGATGGGATGTCCTAAATTTGTATGCCACTTTTGGTCATTCATTGTGCATTGATAAATATCAATGATCAACCTTTGACCTTACACCAGACTTTTGACATTTCATGAGACCGCACCAATTGCTCTCTGTTTTTGGTTTTGATTGCGTGTTACTCCGAAGATATAGAAATATAATGGGTGTTTTGGTCCGTTATTTTATTTATTCACTTTTATTTCAATTTATTTATTTATTTATTTATTTATTTATTTATTTATTTATTTATTTATTTATTTATTTATTTATTTATTATCCATTCATTCATTCATTTTTTGTTTATTTATTTATTCATTCATATATTATTTTGGCCATTTTGTGGAGTGGTGGTGATGGTAATGTTGTATGTATGATGTTCTTTAAGACATAAAAGGTTACCAGTTCTAATATTTCCAAATTGCAACAACAACGAAAAAAAGGTAAAAAGGTAAAACCTCTATTTCTGTATAAAAAGAGGAAGTTCATTTAATCGAGTTTTCAAAGAATATTTTTTCAATCCCATCATGTTGCACATGTTTACACATGTTCTCTAAACTGCAGTTTGTCAGAAATGTGTAAGGGAAAGTATCCCAGATAACACCAAAACAAATGAAATAATGCTAGTTCTACAAAAAATTGTTATAGGCTGAAAAGATGACACATTGATATTTGGTTTCAAAACAGGAAGTTCATTCAATTGAGTTCGCTGGAAATTTGAATTTACAAATTCCGTTATGTTGCACATCGTTATGTGACAATTTACGAAAGTTATCAGGCATCGATTCAAAGAAAGTGCCCTTGATTACACCAAAAGAAATGAAATTATGCTACTTCTACAATAAATTGTTATAGGCAGAAAACGATAGAAAAGTGGTTTGTCTGAACTCTTAACACAGAAAAACAAAATTAAGCAAAAATGCAGGATGGAAATCCAGGCGACAGTACCCTCGGGAACACGGGTTCAACTTGATAGATTCATAAATCGCCGTGTCTGCTCTTCTCTGCGTCCATATGAAGCATGGTAGTCAGACGACACTTGGCAGGCAAACGACACTTGGCAGGCAACAGTTGATTTGGGGTTCGGGTGTGTCGTAAAAAGAGATAATTTTGTGACGTGGCGATCCTGGTATCTGGAGATCTTATTTGCTGCGTATACGTTGCTCTGTAGTGTCGCCCAAGCCCCAGATTAAGCACTAGAACAGCAGGAGAGAACACTGAGCTCCTGCGGCACTAGTACTTAGTATTGAGCAAGTGCTGATCTCTCGTAGAGCTTGCCGTCCTGGCTTTCACTGAACTTGACGGTGATGACGAACAAACAGCATGCACGATGAGCAGAACTCTCTCCTTGTGGCCCAGACCCATGGATGACACCAAGGACTATTATGTGGTTCAATTCAACCGCTCGAGCGCACAATGAATTAATGGAAAAATGCTCATTATCATATTTGTCATTCGGGAAAAAAAACATGTGACTGTGAACAATCCTATCATATTTCATGATAAATTGTGTAAACCCTCTCAGATTAAGATTGAAAATAAACTGCAGAAGTTTTCGAATGTATTCAAAATCGGCTACATGTTCGCAGAATATCGTCCGGTCTACAGGGGTATGACTATAAAGCTATCTGAAGTTTAGGTCAATGCAATTTCCGACGAATTAGGGTCATCGCATATGTATTTTGGCTGCATTATTTGTCATGACAAGTTTAATATATATACATATATATATATATATATATATATATATATATAATATATATATATATATATATATATATATATATAAAGACATGTTTATATCTGAATCATACATGTTTTATCTGTAATCGAAATGACATTCCTCCATGAAATTATTCATTTTTTTTAACTCCACGACAACAGCCCGTTGTAGATGCGCTTTTGGGGCACTGCACCACCGAAAGCTGTTGACCTGCAACATATCTCGATCGATCGACATATAGGCATGTTGGTGTTTGAATAAAAGGTGTTGTTATGGGGAATTCGAACCCGAAATCATAATGAATGAAATGAGTGGGACCTTTCTCAGCATATTCGAGTGAAGGGTAAGAAAAATACAAAACTTGTCTTTTCTCCTTCACAGCGAAAGATGCAGCAACAGACATAAATATTGCTGTCTGCTATGAGTCATACAGAAAAGTACTCATGTCAGCATATCAATAGAAACATCTGTTATGGTAGGGGTTGTGACTCAGAGTCAAACTGAGAAAGTCCAACACAGAATTACGAGCTGTTTGTTGGTATAATGTAAGATATGACTTGCATTGTCCGAAAAGGTGCTCAAATATCAAACACCGTTGTTGTTCCAATAAATCTTACGTATTTTCCGATCTTTATATTGTTATAAGGATATTCTAAACAATAAACTTGTAGCTTTTAATTTTGCGGGGCACTTTCTTCAAAAGCGAGACATATTTAAAGGTATAGGTCAAAACTGTTTCTCCCCTCATGTTTGAAAAGTTTTGTCAAACTGGCCCATATGACAATCCAAAAGGAAAACTGGCACTCGGTCATTGTGCTACGGAGTGGTTTGATCCAAAAATTTTTGTCCACAAATATTGTATTTTTATTTTGTTCTCTGCTGTATAGTTTAAGTTTTAAGTATCCGTTTAACACTTTCAAGTTTTACGCCCAAACTGTCCAAATGCAACCTTTCTCCCAGCAAGCGTCCGATAGCCCGCCGAACTGGAGGAGGAGGAGGAGGAGGAGGAGGAAGGAAGGATGGCAATCTGAATTTATCCTGCACTTTTTCTGACGAAAATGAACAAGATTTAACAGAGAGGGCAATTGCAATAACGTTAGTTTGCTGGTGTCAACGTCAGAATCTACCCCGAGGATTCCACAAAATGTTCACTCCACAGACTGCCATATTGCTGGGTCCATCACACTTAGCCGGTAAATCCGCACTGCAGGAGTCCATGTACTGCACAGCGAAGACGCGGCTCCTTTGGAAACTGAAGCATTTTAATAGGCTCATCGTGGAATTTTTGGTGTTGCTGCATCCGGCAACGACCCAATCTCCACAGATACTGCCTAAATGTCCATTTCTATTCCTGTTACAGCAAGAGAGAGAGAGAGAGAGAGAGAGAGAGAGAGAGAGAGAGAGAGAGAGAGAGAGAGAGAGAGAGAGAGAGAGATGTGACACTTTGAAAGCTATTCCTCCCTAGACTTGCCATGCCAATTCTTCCATATACTACCATGCTTGCTATCCACAGGAAGCTGACAGGACTACATGATCCTTTGTCGACATTATGAATAATAATTAGAATGAATTTCTTATCCTTCAATCATTTAACCACTTGAAGAGCCGCGGACTTAAGGAGGAAAGGCAGATACGGTGGACCCCCCCCCCCCCAAAAAAAAATTAGAAAATCTCTGCAGCCAACTTTTTTAATGTAGACCATCGTCACTCAAGTTAGGCCATACTTGAAAGTGTTTTAAGTTGGGCTTAGAAATTTGAATGGATGACCTCATCAGCATTAATTGCTTCTTTTTTTAATCTGGACTGACTGAAATTCAAAGGGGCCTCCAAATGTCCAAGATTGCACAATTTTATGTGATAAATATGCAACATTTTCAGGGTAAAGAATGTCTACCAATATCATGGCTTTGCAGGGGCCTTACCCACCCGCACCCCCATTTATATGTATATATATATATATATATATATATATATATATATATATATATATATATATATATATATAAATAAATGGGGGTGCGGGTATCATGGCTTTGCAGGGGCCTTACCCACCCGCACCCCCATATATATATATATATATATATATATATATATATATATATATATATATATATATATAAATGGGGGTGCGGGTGGGTAAGGCCCCTGCAAAGCCATGATATTGGATGATATATATATATATATATATATATATATATATATATATATATATACCACAAACTATATACCACAAACCCTGCATCCGTCCCTGCGGAAGTCTGACCACAACAAATTTTTACGCCAGAAGCAGTGTAATGCGGACTGACGAAGTAGGACTTTTATGATTGGCTCAACCATTGCAGGAACAGTTAGGGAAAGCCTCCTAGGAAACGTGCTGTTGTAGCTGCCATAGAAGGTGTGGTAAAGCTGAACTGTAGATATCTTTTTTAATAAGTTGAAAATATCGTAAATTCAATTTTAAGAATCTTTAATACGCATATTGTCACAATTTTCTTAAATTGACTGAAACGTATCATAAATTGAAATTTAAATGTCAAACATAATTAAGGATATTTTGAATTGTATTTTATAGATATTGATTTAACTCCTTTCCCAGAGCCAACCAAGCGCACACCTCCTCATTTTAACCTAACTGGAAAGGGCAATTTGGACATGACAGCAGAAGGAAATGCATCTTGATAGCACCACAGTTATCTGTAAATTTCATGCTTCTTGTCGCAACTTAAACGGCACACATGGAAGTTTGTAAAAGTATACATATCAAACTAACGGGGCTATTTGCGCAGTTGTTACATGCAAAACTTAGTCACTACAATTCTGAGAGAGCTATCTGACATTTCTGATAGAGAAATTACATTTATGAGTGTAAACAATTAAAACTTATAGCTAATTTATGAAAAATGGGGGGAAAAAACTAACCCACAGACCAGCAAAAAAAATTGCAGACCAAGTACGCTAGAGACGGAATGTAGCACTCTATATGTATGAGTTTTTAAATGATTTTGTTGTTTCACACATATTTATTTAGCAATTAGGAGGCAGGGTATTCCCTGTACAAATCTGTCTTGCACAAGAGACAAGCACAGGATGAGACATGAAGCCACACACATGGGAGGAGCTTGCTGTCGTCAGGTGTGCACATGGGAATACGGGAGCTCACGGTGGTGCATACCGCAATGACGAACATGTACAGGAGAGTAGACAAGACCTGAAGACAAGACAGATAGCGGGCTTGTTAGTGTCTAAAGCCGACTAATATTATAATCTATAAGATAAAATGGGTCAAGGAAAAATATTTAGCAATCTATTGACTGTCCCTCATGTGACTGCACTGGGTCAAAATCGCTTTTTTATTGAAACATACTGTTGAAGAGCAAGGAAAATTGCTTTATTGTTCGACAGGCAGCAGGTTGAGCTACAGTGAAAAAGAGTCTGTAGGATAAAGGGGACAACCCAGTAATAAAAGTATGCAGCTCATTTCGACAAGTAGTCTATCGAGGACAAGCGAAAATTTAGCGCCATGGATCGTTGATTTTTTGGTCAGGAGAATCTTCCACACTTATCTTTTATGAATGTTCCTTCAGCTGACTGCTGCACATGCTTCAATCCAGCATGTGGAATTGTGAGCAACCTGTCCCTGTCTAAGTGATATAAACTCCATTATACAAACAAATCAACAATTATTTCATAAGCTATGCAATCAGAGGGTTGTTGGTTTGATTTAACTACATTTTATTTCTTGTGAAATATGGATCGGGAAACAAGATGTGAAGCTTTTTTATGAACTCCTCTCCATGGTTCCATAGTTCCATGGCCAGACCTGGTTCATATGTTGAGCAGATTATTTAGGTTTACAGTGTTCAAATTAATAAGTACCATGGCTTTTATATGCAAAAGACACGGTACTCATGGCCGAGCATGAAAAGCAATTATCTCTCACGTTCCAAATTTCTAAAAATTTTGTAAGTGAATGGGAAATGACTTTCAGTCAAGAGAAATCCAAAGTTATGGTTATAGGTAAAAGAACATATCCCAATAAGAGGTTCATGTTTTTATGTAAGAATGAAATTTTCGAAAGTAAAGACTATAAATATCTGGGTGTAATGTTCTCTAGAACGCTATCAGACTCTATACATGTAAAAACCTGTCTCACCGCACGTGCCCGCTTGTATGTGTAGTATCCTCTCCAGACATAACAATTGTAAATCGAGTCGATTTAGGAAATATTATTTGGAAAAATTTTTATTATGCCCTCCCTCACTCATAGAGCTGCAGTGTGGTTAAACCCAACTAAAGAAGCTTATGCATGTACTGGGCGGCAAAGCACCACGGAACGTAGGATCTTCAATGACGAGGGACGCCATTTTGGGAGAACTCGTTTGGTTACCTTTGACTTTGATATTGGATCGCATATGGATTAATTACTCTCATAGAATGAAATTTCCCTTGCCTGAAACGCGGCTTTGTGGACAAATTTTTAATGATCTGTTTTCCAGTTATGGTTAAAATGAATGCAATGTTTTGCTGTATTTTGGGGAATGGATCATGTTTTTTCGTCTTTGAATCCTGATTGGTTATACAGTAACTTAAAATTTAGTTTGGCTAGTTATAACATGAATTTTTACCAGAAAATTGACGAGATAAAATCCTTAAGATGGTACAGACTTATGAATGATTCTATACGTTTGGGGAAAGTTATTGGCTTAATGTAGCAAATTTTGAAGGAGCTCGTCTGAAATTTGCAGCTCGCACAGGATGTTTAGGCCTCGTAGATGATAAGGAATGGTGGGGTCTTTCGGACATAGATTGCTGTGGCTGCAACGAAAAATACGAAAATTTAGTAGATTTTCTTTTGGTAAGACCATGTTGGAATTACATAAGAATTAATTGTTTTCAATATTTGAAAACCTGTCTGAACGAAAAGAATGGTATCGTAATATGGCAAAAAATCATGGCTGCATCTGCCAATAGGATATTGTCTTTTTTCTAGGAAATTATGGCTATAGGTACAGATTGGAGATATATTCGATCATACATAAAAAATATTTCTTGGTGGAAGCATGGCAAACCAGTGGGGACCTGCTAGCGGATTCTGGAGCCTCCTAGGAAACTGACCGCAACATATAATTTGTTCCATATTTTACAATTTGATTATGCATGAGATATATATATATATATATATATATATATATATATATATATATATATACATACATATATATATATATATATATGTATGTGTGTGTGTGTGTGTGTGTGTGTGTGTGTGTGTGTGTGTGTGTGTGTGTGTGTGTGTGTGTGTGTGTATACACTGTTTGTATGTCTGACGCACCGCGGGTCGTGTCCCGCCAGTGTGTGCCCCCGTTGTGAAGGGGTAGCTTTAAAAAAATAAAATTGATGAAAATAAATTTAGACATGTTATACTATATTCAGCACCACTTCCTGGTTGTCGTTTCCCTATTCCACAGTCCAAACTCCATACACTCCATAAGCTAACCTGTCCCTGTCTAACCTATATAAAAGTGAAAGTACTATTGTACATGTTGTTCACGTTCTTCTGTAGAAGTTTGACCTAGGCTGCATTAGCCCAAAATTATTGAAGGGTCTTCAGCGGTTAACTACTAAGAATATGTTTCGGAGCCTGTACTCGTACATGTCTCTCTGAGTAGCGGCTTCTTGTCGAAGCTAAATATTCAGCAACGACAACCCACATAAAAATGAATAAAGGTGATAGTGGCAAATGATGAAGTAGCTAAATTAGTGCTGAGAAATTCAGAGCTTCAACATGAATAAAGAATACCTATCAAACCAAACATAATTACTTAATTTGTTCAGAACCAATTGAGATAAGAATAATTTCATGTGATTTTGGACGGATAAACTGAGAACTAGGTTCCAGTTCAAAATTCACTGACCAAATGAAGTTTATCCCTCCTTCTCTGTCTTCATTACTGTTGTAAGATCACGTTTTACTGCTATGTAATTTTTTTTTTGCTGACTTGCCACATTCCTTCCCTACTCCTTGCTGCTCAAATATTTATTCATATTATTTTACCGCATAAGGTTTGTACCTTGATCGGTGCCAATGCTGAAAGTATACAGACAAGCAGGCTTGTCCTGCAAAAGAGTTTTCTCTAGGTAATGGAGATGAGAAAGCAGCTGCACACAGTGGCTTCACCTGGAGGTCCTTTATTTCGAGATATATAAGATTAGATTTAATATATCTTAAATACAATTCTACGTCTCTGGATTTCTTTAAAATTTCTTTGCTTGAATTTAGGATATCTTGAAT
>OZ026616.1:81149273-81173773 GCA_964020975.1 Hermodice carunculata | reverse complement strand
AATATTTTCAATTCAGTTTTAGATTTAATTGTATTTAATATGCCTAAAATATATCTGAAATTTAATGCAATTAGAGATATCTTGAATTGAATTTGATAAGTCTTCCGTTCATTTCAATACATCTTGAATACTGTATTTTTAAGGTGAAACCGTCGCTATCAGTATTACAGTTGGATACACGTTCTTTCAGTTTGTATGACATGCTAGCTTGGTGCACAAATTTGAGATCATGTTGTGGACCAGAAAATAATTTCAAACCAAGTATATATCCAATCATAATGTCTCTTAAGAATGTCCGTGTCAAAACTTATTTAGGCCTAGATTTAAAAAGAAAATTATACGAAAATGGTGTTATCCAAAAAGTAAATTCAATCTCTCCAAGGCCTGTGCGCATGCAGACAACTAGCTTGTTTAAATGATATGATGCTATGATTATATATATATATATATATATATATATATATATATATATATATTAAAAGTACAACTCTGCTGCCGATATTAGAGTATCTTTTTTCTGTGCATAATCATTTCATTTGTTGCAAGTCGTTGCGCTGAGCACGAGATGACCTCTAAGACTTTTTTGTCGATGGCAAGTCAAAGATGGAGCAGAGTAACGCGTGCATGGTGCTTTGACCACACCTTGGCCCAGATCGCCCGCACAATCACAGCAAGCAGTCGGTGCCAGCGGTAGCTGACTGAAGTTTTTGGTACTTTTATCCATGCGGATGAATACAATGGTTGCCATGGTAAGCAGTAGAGTGCAGGTAGTTACTTCAGCACCGTACCTGCGGCACTACTACTTAGGACGGCAACAACTTACTCGCATCATGTCGTCTAACTTCCAGCACAAAATCGGCAACGTCAAATTTCGCCTGCTTCACCCGTTTCTTACATCTTGAGCTTTCAAAAATGATGCGGCTGAAAATTGAAGAATGTCTGAAGGTAAATTAATACATGACCCCAGTTGATATATCTCCTTCACATGTTCATATTTGCATCATACAAAGAGCTTTGCCCCAACGTGTTTTAACTGTCATGCTCTTAGATGTCGCTTTAAAAGAGGATTTGTGTCACTTCTGGGTCTAGCATTCAGTTTTCCTCTTTATATACACAGTGAGGCCTACCCATGAATTAATCATTTCTCGGTATTTTAAGATTTTGAGAATGTTGCCTAAATCATGGGACAATATTTGCACCATGGGAAGATAACACGGGACATTGAATTTCACTTGTATACAGCTCATATTAAATACGTCACTGTCACTTCGGGGAAATTGCTACGGTTCCCCAATATGACCTTCTACATTTCAGACATTAACACGGAAGTTAAAGCTTGGATCAAGCTTGTCCCGGGTTTTTTTTTCCTTGTTTTTTTTTTTCTTTTTGATCCCATCAATGCCAACAACCCCAAGGATTTTTGTCCCTGCACATGCGATTTTATGGTGAGTAGTTAAGTTCTAAATTTAAACGTTCAAACGAACTAGGATTGGGGAACAACCATCGGCTTTTCTTAATCCGCTTCCTCAATACGACAAAAAATAATTTACAATTCAAGAGTTCCACGCAGTTACAATAACTATGCTATGCGTACGCTTAAACCGAGACGGCTGCATTACCTTCTTGTTTAAACATAACATAGTACTATAAATGGAGACGAAAACGAAGTGCCCTGTTGCCTTGATTTGACTCTTGTAGACCTTAGGTTCAGCATTTGAAGTTCACACTCAAATGAATATCGGTTAAATTCGGCAGCATCGTTATTCCATCGTGATGTGAATGGGTCAATCTAGAATTAGAAATCTTAAACACTGATTGGAAAGCAATAAAAATACATTTTCTGGTTTGATAACAAAGCGGACACTGAAGCATCAACTGTTCCATGCATGCGCATGAGACTCTTCGTTGAAATACATTGACGCAAGGAGTAATTCAGTGAAGAACGATACATATGCGTTGCCGTTCGATCGTGAATTCATTTTGACCAACTTACTTCACAAAATAATAATTCTGCGTACGCGTGACCATTTCGTTAATTTATCTTAGATATCGTCTTCTAAGTCCCGCAAAAGTCCTGTTACAGGAGGGAATTTTTTTATTTGATCAGACTTGCTTAAATTTGGTGTACTTTCTTGGGGGTAACTCTTGTTGTAACCAATTCCGACCCCCACCCCCACCTCCCACCCCCAAAAGAAAGAAAGAAAGAAAGAAAGAAAGAAAGAAAGAAAGAAAGAAAGAAAGAAAGAAAGAAAGAAAGAAAGAAAAACATCCGGAATTCAATTTCCGAGTATTTGGAGACAGTATAAGTGAAGTTTGAACCTCCTTGTCCCTTTGGTAAAAATCGTTCTCTATTTTCAAATATGGCTTGTGTGTGTGTGTGTGTGTGTGTGTGTGTGTGTGTGTGTGTGTGTGTGTGTGTGTGTGTGAAGTTAAAAGGCCCTTTTAATGCGTTACTTTTCAATGCAAGCCAAAAATTATCGTTCTACATTTTTTGATAACTATACTTTTGTCATTTGATACTCAAATGTGCCCCGAAAGGAGACTGCAGTTGCCATCAGCAATTTGACCCAAGTGCGACTCTCATATGAGTAGGACAATGATCAAAGGTCAACTGAAGTCTTGTCGTTTCACGATTTTAATTTTGGTCAACCAAAAGCTTTCATCTTTCGGTGATCTAAATTAAAATGCACACGAAAGGTGCGTTGCAAAATGATGAAATTCCTTCGTACCGTTCTTACCGATAAAAAGTCCAATGTCCATAATACAATACCTCCATCCCATAAACCCAATGGAGTCCCTTTAATTACTGTCAATATGCATGGAGTAAAACTTGTCTTGAAAGATTTTCCTTGGAAATGACCACACGAAGGCCTCTCCTCGAAGCAGATTTCACTTTTGCATGATTAGTATACAAGCCAACTATACATGTTGTGGCATGATTTTTCAGTGGTTCTTCATAAACAATCTACATTAGCTACATAAACAAAATTAACAAAAACAATTAATAGTGCAACTGACAGCAAATATCTGTGAAAAAAATCTCTTCCCACACTTAGTTTAAGATACGTCCCTAATATTGCAATCAATTTGTCTGTATCGTACTATCTTTTGACCAAACAAAATTTGTCAAAACCATCTCAGCTTGCAAATAGTATAAAAAATATTTGCCCATGGACAATGTAGATGATTTTTTTTTTTTTACAAAATGGTTCCATCACTTGACATGATTCTCCGTAGCTTTACGGAGCTGGTGTGGTTTCTCTCTTGTGTCTACAGTTTTCAAGTTTTCAATCGTGAGCGGTAACTCTGAAACAAGTGGACTTCTAATTAGTGATAGATATTTCTCTAACTCAGAAAGTAACTTAAACTTCCATAGTATCCAGCCAATAAACAGCTAAATATTCCGCTCACTCTTTTGACAAAATTTGGAGTAAGAACGGATACTTTTCTATGTGTTGCTAAAGCCAAATATGGGAGAATTGGTTTAAACATATTTTATTATCGAAAGCAATTGGGCAGCAGGACCAGGTCCTATATTAACCCGTCTGGCAGAAGAAGGACGATTGTACAGGACAGACGGAACACCACAATGTCTGATGCGATGCTCTTTTGTCTGCAAACAGCGTTGAAGATATAGTAATGGCTGATGAACATAATGAAAAGAGCATCGCACGCTCATGACAAGTTTAAGTGAGACACTACAAACATCACGATACAAAAAGTGGTTCTATTTCAACATAACAAATAATGCACTGTGTTGGAAACGTGTTTGTAGCTCTAATGGCAAACTGTTCATATCATGTCACGGTACCAGTCTGAAAACTTTTTGTTTTCAAAATACAGTAGTGGACAGCCAGAAAGATTGTTTTGTTATTTTCATACCTACAACCATAAACACCAAATAGAATTGTTTCGATGGTAAAGGGGGCATAATTTACAACGACTCCAAGGAGATCATTTCTCAAAATGACACGATGAGGACAGAGAAAAAAGTAATGCCATACATCTTCAATACGTGCCCACATTGACACTCAGGCGTGGCGGAGACAAAAATGTCAAATAAATTTGCATTTAGTTGGTGCGCCCCATGCGCATTCTGACCGGAATGACTGCTAAATAAAATCTTTTCCCCACGTTATACAATTTAGTCTGTTTCAAAGTTCTAGGAACACAGATATTGATTTTACTTTTGAATTCAGAGAGAGAGAGATTTAAAATTCCGTGTTTCCAAGCGCAGGTTGTTCCAGAGTCTGGTTGTGACAGGAAAGAATGAATAATCAAACAATTCAGTTCTTGCTCTGAGAGTGCGTTAAATCCGTAATAATATTACTAAGGTATCCTGGAACTAAATTGCTTTTAAGTTTGTACATTAGTATTAACCAACTCATTTCTCTGCGTTTTGCCAAATGTGTGAAACCAGTTTCTTCATATAATCTCATAAGGCGTAAGGCACCAGCAATGACGCGTGCAGAAGCAACTGATTACTTTCAAGCCTAAACTTGTGCATCTGCCTGAGTGCAGCCTTCCCAAAACGCACTGCTATGTTCCATTGAAAGTCGGATAAATGAGGTATAAATTATTTCTCAGGTATTTCTGTCAAGGCTATATTGCAATGCTTTTAAAATGTTAAGTTGCTTTGTGGCTTTCATGACAATAGTATTGATATGATCTCTCCATTTGAGATCCGATCGCAAAATGAGCCCTAGGTGTTTGTGCTGTTAAATGTATTAAGGGGGGGGGGGATTTATCGGATTCCTTTTGCTAGAAATTAACATGGCATCAGCCTTCAGGGCATTAAAATTATCAAGCAATCTAATGACCAAGATTCAATAGAGGAGAGATCGTTGGTCATCATGGTCGCAGCTAAATTTGGATTGTCAACAGTGAGAAACAAGGAGGTATCATCTGCAAAGAGTTACACAATATCATTTATGCAGCATAGCAAAAATAAGAGAAATGAGAAAAATGGGAGAATTGTCTCTCAAAAGTGTTAGCCATCTGAAAATCCCTGTTTCACTGTGCTCGACATTAAATGAGGATCATATATCATGATGAACAATTAAATCTACACACACGCGTGAATATTCGACATCAAACAAGCAAATGTGAAGCGAACCTGTATTGTATATTCGACCAGATTAAGGGTCAGACACAAAACAGAGTAAACTTCCCAGTCCTTGTTGGCGGGGGGGGGGGGGGTGCCAGTTATTGCTAGCCTAGAAATTTTATAAATCATGCAAAGGAAACTATTTTCATTCCGTCCAATATACTTAATTTTCAAAATCAAATTACGATAATAATTATGTTCCAACTTATGGAGATATCATTTTTTGTGAGTCCTGGAATAATAATATTTGATGACCTTGTTTCCAGTAAAAATAAAGGGAAATGAATTGACTGTTGAAGCTAATTAAATGGACACACAGTAGTTAGTATTCGTCGCTCTCTGTGAACATGTGACCTATATCTGACAGCTTACCCAATGAACAGTTCACTTTTGTATCACATTTGTACGAAATAAACTGAAGCATGACTATCAAACACACATGTGTGCAGTCTATCATCTACTTCTGTTTTTTTTCCGTCATCGGGACATAATTAGACTAATTCCTCAATATACCTTGATAGACTAAAACATCCAGCGAACGCCGCAAAGCCGAAGACATTAAACAATGTGAGACAGTCACGGGCACGTTCATTGAAAATGGCTAACTTAAAAAGATGATAAGAAAGAAAGAAAGGAAAAAGGGGAAGTTTGGAGAGACCAATATTGCTTGAATCCAGAGAGCGAGAACGCTCCCCTGGCAGCTATTGAGTCGGTGTATCTGCTTATTATACTAACAGTTCTGGCCTAAAATACATCAAAAACGTGAAGGACCACACACTATATTATGAACAAGATTCAGAGGAAAAATACTGATTTAGACATATTATTTGCTTGCTGAAAAACAGTTTGTTTTCTTTTTGCAGACCACACACAATGCACCTAAGATTTCTTTATTCAGCCGCACTTTATTCGTCATATAAGCTTCTGAACTGTGACCTGATTCGTGTGACTACGCTTTCGCACCAAGAACCATGTAAACGGGCGCCATCAAAGGGAGCATTGATTATTTCACACATCAGTTGACATTTGTCATGGTTCGAAGGAAAAAAGTGAAGATGCACAGCTCGGAACGAGATACGGTGTCATCCCCTATCGCCAGTACAGGTAACAGCTGGCCTGCTATGTTTTACTCTCAGTTTTCTTGATTGGGCATGAATTTTGCCTGGAAGCCATATATTGTTTGATTTCATGCAATACATAAAATTGTCATATAATTATTTTAATTTGAAAGAAAAAACGAAACAAAAACTCCTGCAATTTCTCCATTGAGTAACAACGAGTTACATGTGGCCAGGTCATTCATAATTTGGGGCTTTTTTTTTTTTGTCTGCTAGCGTACGCTTTTTAACTGTTCCAATCGTTTATATTAAGTATCAATAAACCAAACATGGTACGGATGATAGGCTTATTTGGAATGAATCATCAAATCATTTCAGACACCAAAATGCTATAAAAGAATTCATAGATGGAAATGATATGCTTAATGTATTCACAATGAAAAATACATACACCCGGTTATGCTGGAGAAGACAAAAGGTAAAGAAAAACAACCTGATTGACATCATGTCCTGCCGTGGCATGGGATTCACATTGAGCGTGAGCACGAGGGCTCAAGGTATATCTGCAAGAGACGTTCTGTGGCTGGGCCCTTTCATAAAGATTTGGTCGAGTGGATATGTGCGTTTCCCATTTCAGCTAGGCGACTGGTGCCAAAGGTTGCAGGTTCGAGTCCCGCTCGTTCCGAACATAACATATAAAGTTATGAGTTTCACCCGATGATGTGGTGTTGCAAGTAGGCTGATTAACGTTGTCCTTGTCTCTTAAATTATAAGGAGTTTTGCTTCTTTTAAACATGTTATCTATACAAATTGGGCCATTGTGTATTGTGTGTGAAGGTTTTTGTTAACTCAAACAGATAACATTCTTTTAATCGACTTCAAGACAAGGAATGTTGTTTTAGCTCGTTGTAAAAGATTTGCGCAGGAAAGCATCGTGGTCCTTCAAAACAAAAACGGAGGGATCTTTCTTGTAACTTTTCCGGGTTTTTTTTTTTTTTTGTTTGTTTGTTTTTTTTTTTTTTTTTTTTTTTGGTTTTTTTTTTTTTTTTTGGTTTTTTTGTTTTTTTGTTTTTTTTTTTTTTTGGTTTTTTTTTGTTTTTTTTTTTGTTTTTTGTTTTTTGTTTTTTTTTTTTTTTGTTTTTTTTTGTGTTTGGTTTTTTGTTTTTTTTTTGTTTTTTGTTTTGTTTTTTGTTTTTTTTTTTGTTTTTTGTTTTTTTGTTTTGTCTTTTTTTTGTTTTTTGTGGTTTTTTGGGGTTTTTTTTTGCTTTTTTTTTGTTTTTTTTTTTTGTTTTTTTTGTTTTTTTTTTTTGTTTTTTTTTGTGTTTTTTTTTGGTTTCTTTTTGTGTTTTTTTTTTGTTTTTTTTTTGTTTTTTTTGTTTGTTTTTTTGTTTATTTTTTATTTTCTTTGGGGGGTCTGTTTTTTGCGGGGGGGTTGGTTCTGTTTTTTGTTTTGTTTTGTTTTGTTTTGTTTTGTTTTGTTTTGTTTTGTTTTGTTTTGTTTTGTTTTTTTGGTTTTGTTTTTGTTTTGTTTTGTTTTTTTGGGGGGGGGTTATGTATTTTTGGGGTTTTTTTTGGTATTTTTGTTTTTTTTTTTTTTTGGTTTTGTTTTTGTTTTGTTTTGGGTTTTTTTTTTTTTTTTTTTGATTTGTTTTTGGTTTTTTTGTTTGTTTTTTCTTTTAATTTTGTTTGGCTCCATCTGGTCCACACAGGTGTACGAGACGACAGGACAGTAGTTGAAGTTGGATAGAATAAAGCCGTTTAATATCAACATTATTTCGTTTTGTCGTTAAATATCAACATTGCTTGCTTTTGACTTAATATCGTAAAGAAATGTCTTAATAGGGACGTACACTTATTTGTTCAGCAGCTAACTTACTTAGGTAATCTGATCACGGAATTTGATGTTTGTCACTTATGTGCGCATCTTGTAACTTTTTTCTCTGGTTTGCTTTTGAACCCCATTTATCAATAAAAAAACAAGTCTTCCTAAGGACTTGGAATTTTGGAAAAGAGTAGAGTTGCGTGATGATTATCTAGATAGACTTTGAAGGCATTGTCTTTAAACCGCTGAATCGCAATCTGTGTTGCTGTTCCGTACTTTTTTCAGTTTCAAGGCAGCGATCATGAAAAAAACAAGGCGTTGTCATCATGAAAAAAATAGGGCGTTGTCATCCCTTTAATTCATTCCACCCTAATGACGCTTTTTCCCGCTAATATCTAAATGTAGTCTGCTAATTGTATTTTACTATAAGTTAGGGATTATTTTTCAAATTTTTTATGAAACTTGCATGGAAGACCATTCTAAACTATATGCCCATGGTCAACAGCTTTCCTTGGCACGCTCAATGCGCCCAGAGCGCGCCAAGAAAAGCTGTTGACTCGGTTTTCTGTCAGGGTGGAATGAGTTTATTATAGAGGTCACATTTGGTTTCGAGAAACAAATATAAATCATTGATGAATATATTGCAGAATAGAGGCCCAAGATCACTACCATGGGGGTCCCCTTTAATATTTCTGACTGGAAGCATCTTCGTATTTTACAATGTGTTCATGATTACATGGATAATTGACAATTACTTTACATGCATTTTCCTGTGGTCCGTGCCCGTTTAGCTGACCCGATGAGATATCATGGAGGTGGTATTCAAATGCCTTACATGAATCCGTGAGAATCACCGCCGCTCTTTCATGATCATAAAGATTAAGTTTTCAATATTCAATCATTTTCATGAGTAAACTTTGACAGCTGCATATCTGGTCATGACCATAAAAGCAATGACACATGGTAAAAACACTTTTGGTTTTTGTTTCGTTTTTATTTTATTTTATTTTATTTTATTTTATTTTATTTTATTTTATTTTATTTATTTTATTTTATTTTATTTTATTTTATTGTAATTTGTTGGGGGTTTTTTTTGTTTGTTTGTTTTTTTTTTTTTTTTTTGTTTTTTTTTTTTTTTTTTTTTGTTTTTTTTTGCTTTTTTTTGTTTTGTTTTGTTTTTGTTTTTGTTTTTATTTTTGTTTTTTGTTTTGTTTTGTTTTGTTTTTTTTGTTTTTGTTCTGTTTTGTTTTGCGCGGGGTGTCTTTTGTTTTTTGTTTTCTTGTTTTTTGTTGTTTTTTTGTTTGTTTTTGTTTTGTTTTCTTTTTTGTTTTTTTTTTGGTTTTTTATAATTATCATAATTTTATTTCAGTTTCAAGGTTTTCATTTGGGCGGGGGGGGGGGGGGGGTGAACTGTCACAATCTCCTGGGCTTTGCGCACCCCATCGCAATGAGCCACATGTGCAGCGCATGCTTATCGAGGTTTATCTTCAATCCAGGTGACGTCACAGACCAAAAAGTTGCTAGAATCGTTTTTCTCTCAATAACACAGAAGCGTTTAAATGCTTAAGACCGTGAAAACAACTGCTCTAGATGAGAGCTTGGTTTAATAAGGCTGTATTGTTCTATTTTTTTCAAACGGAAATCGCCCAGAAATGTGATGAAAAGTTTTGTTTTCGTTACCAGGGTGACGCAGCAAGTTCAACTAGAAATTAGTGTCACTGTCTATGTTGAATGACATCTGACCTGAATATATGCCTGTGACAACTGTACTGAGATAACGACTTGACTATTGTGACTACAACTCCATGTCAGTGATAACAGGCCATGTGACCCGCTTGCAAATTTATAACCCATATACCGTATCCTCTAGTAGCATGTCAAATGTGGTATTTCACCAAAAGCGTGTGAAAAAATTGACATATAACTATCATGTGTGACACTGGAACATTCTATTGTCATGCAAAAATATTTAACATGGTTAAATAAGTTTTGTCAATAATTGAAATTTTAAAAAATCAAAGAGTAAAATTACCAAAATTAAAACAAGAGGGCCTAACTACAGCGTACAGTTTGCGGTTCCGCGAACTGCCCGCGCAATCATACACACGTACATGAAACTTGAATATTGAAACGACAGCCTGTTTTGATCAAGTACGAGGCAGCTGTAAAAACGACACAAAGCACATAGCAACGAAACATGTGCCAACATACTTATACAGTTTAAAATGAATCATCCCGGTAAACTACAGATCTGTCATTGTTAACTTATCTGATGTTAAACCCATTATGAGACTTGCATTACAATTTCATTTTCGTAATTTTTAATAGCGTTCTTGGAAACTTGAATCAAAAGTAAAAATAATAATCAAAAAACACACAAGAAAGAGCACACCAGGAAGTTCACGTGAATTTTTCAACAAATTAAGTTCTTTTCCTTTTTCAATTTTATGCGTTTCGAAAGCAGAATATGAGTGTGTTGTTGTCTGAAGTCGGGAACGCAAAGGGTTAAAAGCGAACGGTTCCCATCACCTCATGCGATGATACAGCTGCCCACCTTGCTTGCCTCTCGGTCTGCGATTTGGTGATAGGAAATGCAAATATGACCAATTCTGAGATAATCGCAGGCAATACTATGGACATATATAGAATACTATGTGTGTACTGAAATAAATACGAAGTTATCTGATACCAGTGTGAAAATAGCGGAACCCTGGAGTTGACATACCGCACGTTGACATTTTGGGGGGGGGGGGGCGGGGGGGGGGGGTTGGAGGAAGGATGGCGGGAAGACACGGCTTTAGTCAGCACTTATAGTACAACATGATCCAGTACCGTTTGCATTTCGCTTTGCACGGCGGTTTTCAGTTCCATGATCAGCACTTCACAACACCTGCACTATATATGTAACACATCCTTCGGCAGCTTTGCTGCGGAACAAACAAAAAAATCTACGTATTCTTCTGTCCACGGAAGGTAAGGAGAAACACGCAGTTTAACTCTTCTAGTACCATATTTTGGACTGAGTCAACAGCTTTACCGGCGTTTTGGATGCAATGAAGCATGCCGAGGAAAGCTGTTGACCTGGGCTATTATATTCTGTGTCACTACACGCACGCTGGTGTATGTATGAAATGTCCAAAAGAAGGAACATGAATCAAGCACCGTAATAATATAATTCAGATCAGTTTTTTTTATTTATTTTTTTAAGTGGTTCGACTTTTGACGCAGTTGGCACTGATTGATCGGCAATCTCGAGAATACTCGCGCATGCTCTAAGGGCATATCTATTCAGATAAATAAAGCACTCCATCCGCAAATGTGGATGATATCTTTAGCTCATTGCTGTCTGTTTCAATGACAAAAATCGGAAGCATCATTGGTGTATAACATGACTTCACTTGACTTTCTGAAATAATTTCCTGGAGCTTTCTCTGCTTCAGCCATAATTCTTGCAGTTTGACGTTAGCAATGTACGTTCTCTTCCTTGGTAGGCCAAACTGCTCCCTATGCACTCTCGTCCACTTGGAAATGCGAACAGAGAATAAAATTAAGTTTTTTTCAATAGGCAAAAATAAAAAAATTAACGAATGAATGAATGAATAGTGGAAACCTGGTAAAATATTACAAACAAGTTTTGGCCTGAACTTGTCGGCATTCAACCCTGCAGTCTTCTTTGCAAGGCGATCAACATTGGCCTTATTGGCGTGCACTGGCCGCTGGCAACAACCCCGTCAGTTGGGAGGGCAAGGACTCCCAAAGCACGCCAAATAACGTTGAACCCTTTCCCGCTCAACTCGCCCAAAAGCACCCGGATTATCGTCTGCCTTTATATTTTTACTTTTTTGCATTGCGCCCAACCTGCTCGGAGGTAATCTATTGACTCAGTCTTATTCCTACAAGCAAATGGTTCATATAGTTCCGATGGTCATTCCAGTCAAGCTGTCTCTGGTGAACAAGCCTTATTTCGTTTTATGTTGAGGTTTTTTATCATAATTTACACATAAAGCAATGCTCTTCTGAGCAAGGTTAGTCCTCAGCATACCTCTTCATCACTCTTATTATACACATAGTTTATTTGTCAGTTTCGGCAAAAATTTCACAGATTTGCCTTCTATCCACCAAACAGGCTTTGCCTGTACATTGATGGAAGTTATTAAACGTGTATACGAGATTTGTGTCCAGATAAAAACTGAATAGGATTTAACCCTTAACTGTCCATAATGCAACTGCATAAACATGGCGCTCTTAACTCATTCCATACCAGTCCCTGATTTTTCCGTATATTTACTTAGTTTTCAGACGACAATTGCATATTTAAATTCTTCATGAAAAGGGCTTTCATTCAAGTACCAACATGCCTATAGTCTTAAGTCACTGGTTCTGGCACTGCCTGGCAAGTCATGTTGCAGCTGCCGCAAGGGCAGCTGCAGCATAACTTGCCAGGCAGTGCCAGAACCACTGACCAATGGCTGTCACCATAGTATGGAATGAGTTAAATGAGACAGCACTGAAACGAGGTTACCAGCAATTTCCACGCAAGCTACTTTTATTTTTAGAACAATGTTAAATATCCATGTTGAATATCCTGCAAACATCTCCAATGCATCAACGTCGAGAGACTTCGATCAATCTGCCCTGTCCTTGCAAAGTTAGAGAGAAAAAGTCGCAAAAACAGGCGTTCAAACCAGACGGTTGCTGTCGACTGGTTTGGACAGGGCAAGGGTAGCAAAATGTGCAACTTGTGAATTTTATCTTGGTCCCAGTTTTTTCATCGATAATTGTGGTTTTTTGCATATTTTCTATTGGGATTCCCATATAGTTAAATATTTTTCGTTAACATGATCGGTAATACGTACCGTTAATTGGTGCAATTTGTGTGCAAGGTAAAACATCAAATGTGATTGGGGGCGGGCATCATTTTCACAATTTAGGAAATGAAAACAGAGAGAATTTTACACATAAATTCTGAAATAATTACTTTAAAATCAATGTTGCAATACAAGGTACAGCAGAGACACAGCATATGTTGCAAAATAGCACAATGTACACCAGACTTAGCATACCAAAGGGTGCACATCGTATGGTCCATTATGCCCTATCATTATCCTAAATGGTGTGACCCTCATATAATCATTAAACTGTGGATACTGAACTGATATGTGTAGAGTTCCGATATAAACTAAAAGTATAATTTCCGCGAAAGTAGGTTGAATGGGACGGCGCTGCACTTCGTTGGGCGCTATCCTTGTATATTTTTAACTCACACGATTTTTCGCTTCATAATAAACATATAAAGTTGTTCGCGCATACTTTCGAGATTTATGAACGTTACAAAGAGCATTGCTTTCAAATCTAATGCCCATTATAACGGTCACAATCCCGCAAGAAGCACAGTTCCCGCGCATGAGATTAGCGATTTATATCTGCACTATATATTTCCCCCATAGGAAGTAATTATATTGTAGTTGGAATCAATTATATAGAACATCCCTTACATTGCAAATACCATAATAAACTGTCTGCCGATTTGTACACAATATTTTCCCCTCAAAACTGGCGCTTGCCTTTCAATTTGAATTGTAGAATTATTAAAATATGCACATATAAATTGTTCAGCAAAGAGCGGTCGAAAATGCAATATCTTCATTCCTGTCGCCAATCATATTGAAATATTGTGCGAGTTTTACATGATAAGAATGATCCTTCCTAAGCAGGCAAAAATTATTACAATCCATATCAATGTGCCATCCTCACTTCCTGTCCAATCTCATATCCATGGACAAGTCCACCTGATGATCATACAGGTACTCAAATGCGAACAGTATTGCAACATATGTGCAATTCATACTGAACACACTTTTTTTTTATTGACTGCGGCCTTGCCGATGGTACGGCCAGTCAATACAGAGACCTGTCAGCAACTCGGAGACCACGCGGACGTGCATTCACGGGCCCTTCTCCCGGCTGTGTCAAGGGTTCTGTTGGAAGCTGGTCTTCTGCGTTTCACCTGTATCAGTGCAGAACGCGTAATGACGTGGCGAGGATATGGCGCGTGGACAACTTAGTTTGTTTCAGAGACAGACAGGTGCTTTCAGACCAAAGCCACTGTTGCGTACGGTACCGCACGCGTCACAGAGATAAGGTCCAATTCAAAGAGAGATATTGAACTGTAACAGGTTGTAGCGGCTTGTTTCGCCAAATGACACCTGTTACGCTGTGTGCACATTAATAAAGCGACCACATTGATAGGGCCTCTCAGACCAGAAGACATATCTCATAAACGTTTGTCCGTCTCACAGAAACCGATATACAGGATTCATGACAATTTCGTTCCCTAATCTGAAAATGAAATGAACCGGTTGCCATAGAAACAAGCCTAGCAAAAAAATTATTGGAATCAATATGCCCAATTCAAGTCCAATCAAGGACAACAGTTTCAGCCTTTACGTGTCTCCTCCCTTAAGTTAAAAGAATTTAATGCATTGTATCGTCCTATCTCCCATTACATGCGCTCGGATATACTGTGTTTTTACCGTGGCTGAAATTTAAGTGACACTGATAAAATGATGGTTTGAAATTGCTTGCACACCAGCATGATTCCATTTTGAATATATATAATGTTGCCGCTTTTTAGGAATAACAGCTGATAAAATTTTCAGTAAAACATATTTTTATCGTTACATGTAATTCCAAGTAAGTCGCTGGTGACAAATCACATCTAAAACAGTCATTGCGAAAAGGAAGTAACAAAATTGGGAAGTTTTCAATGATATATATATTTTTTTAACATATGTATATGCTTAAAATATAATAATCATATATTCATATTTACTGTAGTTATTTAATATACATAAGTCGAAGTGCGGCAGTGACGTGAAGTCTCCTCTTTTCTGTGGGTATACATACCCCATTTATTTATACCTCAGCCTAAGTTGAAAGCTGTGCACCCAGGCAAAACAACGGGAAAACCAGTGCGAACATAAACCTGTGATGTAAACATGCAGATTGGAGAAGAACTAAACTTATGACTGCCCGAACTCCCGCCGCGTTATTTTGAATACCAGCTGCTCACTCTGTTGAGTCAGGAATACTTGGTAAAATATCGTTTCATGAATTACTTCATTTTTATTTCTCATACTGGTAAAACCAGTTTTGACAATTTCTACTACGTTGCCACTGTTGAAATCTGACAAATTCCATGGATATATTTTGACAAGAGAGCGCCCTCCATATGTCTCCAGTGGTTCCACACTGATTCACTGCCCCTTTCTGCCGCTTCTCCTGCTGCCCCCGTTGCTACTTCTTTTCTGTTTTAACACTTGGTTTCTGTGCGATAACTCCCAAAGAACTCAACGAAAGTTTGCCGAACTTGGCAGAAATATGTACCCATGCAGCTCAGACTTAGATTGGAATCCTACATGTGTAAACTTTCTTTAATTCTCAAGGTCATGGAGTCGTTTGATTATGTGAATTTCGTTTCCGCGCGATAAAACCCGAAGATCTAAACAAAACTTGATGAAGCTTGGTAGGATTATATATCTAGGTGAGACCCAATTAAGTTATAATTGTGTTTGGGTTTCCTTGACGTTATTCTCAAGGTCACAGGATCAATTATTTGCATGTTGTTTCCATAAGATGAAACCTGACTATTAAAGTTAATAAACTCTTATGAAACTTGTCAGGACTATGCTTTTAGGTGAAAGCTAGGCTGGGATCGTATTTGGGTCACCTTGACCTAAGTTTGAAGGTCACAGGGTTACTTAACTGAATGTCTTTTTATTTTCAATGACGATTAAACTTGAAGAACTTGATTCTTTATGAAACATAGGAGATTCTTTCTTTAGCTGACACTTAGGTTGACAGTGTACGCATATGACCTTGACCTAATTGTCAAGGTGTCATGGTCATTAATAAATGTTCATTTATTCTGCTTAGAATAATGTGGCAATATACCCATGCTAGTCCTGTTTCGGGAATACGTTTAGTAAACTTTACACAATTATCGTGGCCGTAAAAATTTTACACAAAATATTAAAAGCAAAGGTGCGCTGGCTGTCTTCTCAGCAACCTGTAGACTGTCAACTGCCAAGATGCCTGGCACTTACGCTTCATACAGAAGACAGCTTGTTGAACTCACTGGCATATCTTGGAAGCAGTGGCACCCTGGCAAATGCCTATATTTTGGGGCAAAATACAGCGTGAAAATCTAAAAAATAATGTCGGGAATAGCCAATTTTGGAGGTAAGGAATGTCTTAAAATAGGCACGGGAAAAGATAAAATAAAAATATCACGTGTGCTGAAATATGCCAACCTATGATTCAATTATTGTACCATCTCTATATATAGGATATTTTTATGATTTGATTGATTCCTGTGCGCTGAATTATGTCATATCACCTGACTACATTTTGGGTTCGAGGTTATGATATGGTAAATAGGCCCTCCGATGGAGCTTGTGATTACCATAGCAAGTCTTATACTTCGTAAAAAGACTATATATATATGCATGATATCCGATTTTGATATGGTCATTATCACAGGTGAAGGATTATGCAATATCAGTATTATCTTAGCCAATGATCTCCAAGTTTCTGTGAAGCAGTTTCATCGCGCTTGGTACCACCACCATGAAGGACTGCACCTATGAATTCAATATATAAACTGTAAAAAAAATCAATATATATATATATATATATATATATATATATATATATATATATATATATATATATATATATATATATATGTATATATATACATACTGTAAAAACCGGAAAGGGACCTAAAGCACACGATGGAACATTGTGAAGGATTATTGTGGAGTCGAGAGTTTATCGTGTCTCCCATTAACTCTGTTCGGACGACAACGACTGTTTATTTCAAGTGTCTGTTTTGTCGCTTCTCTTTGTTGCTTTCTTCAGAAGCTTTGGATAAAAGCAAGAGAGGAAGCAAAAGAAAAATTTCTAATCTATCTCAAGGCCAGCGTGGCACTGAAAAGCTCCATCCAGAATGGAAATAAGAATTGAACTACACACAAACACACACATATACATACACATACGCACAAAAGAAATGATGTCTCATCTATACATTTCCTCATTTCTGGAAATTATTTCCCCCAGACTTTATCTTACAAGGAACACAGGTTAAACTGTTTCACATGATGTGCCTCTTTTTAGAACTTTAAGATAAATTCACACACATACAATTTCCTATTGAAGGATTTCTTCTTTGTTCAGTCGGTTGCACTCGGCCTGTCTCCAAAACCCTTTTATCCACTCACAAAGTCCTCAACCGTGAAAATGATTTACCTCCTGATGATTAAATGAACCCGTATTTGAACTGCGAACTGTGAGTATTGCTTATTTGGGTTTTGTTACATTTTGCAGTCCATGTATATCCTTCATAAAGACTAGGGGTGTAATCGATAAGTGCATAATATGAATGAAAATGACTTACGACTAATAGCAGGCTAGTTCTATGAGAAACAATTAATTCTACATATTTTAAACTACTTTTCCATCAATTTTAGTTGCTTCCTATGAGAGTAGCATGGAACTAGATTGAAAATTGGAAATCGTATTATCATTTCCACAATTTTTCTGTCTAAAAAGGGAGGAGGTGACGAAAAACCCGCTCCCTATTCAAATGCATGTGCTGGTTCAAACTGTGACAATGAATGAATTTTTTTCGCCGGCCCAGTGACCTATCAATTATACCCAGCGGCCTTAAATATATATACATGTTGTCATAGATTCAGCACCAAATTTATATGGCCATTGAACGTGGAGTATTTTGGATGTTCTTTTCTGAATTTTGTGTCTGTATCACAGGTTCCATCAGGAAAAAAAGGCGTAAGCGAGCCATCTCTGCAAGTGGGCTGTTCAAAACTCCAGTATCTTTAAACTTTGTTGGGGGCAAGGATCTATTACGTTCGTTATTTGATCCTTAGTCATCTACCATCAAAAAGTCCGTCAATCATTCAGAGATCAGATCTTACCTTTTTACTTTTAAATATTTGGTACATGACAAAGGCCACACGCATGTCGCGGTCCATGCGCATCAACAATAACACTGAAAATGGCTTCTTAAAGTCGACCAATTTTCAATGACTTCTTATTTAACAGACATTGTTTCGTATTCAGGAAAGCAGGTGGTTGGTTCCTCATTATATGAAAAGTGTAATACAGGACAATGAGTACACGAAGCGCTCACTGTGGTATCAGTTTACACGTTTTGTTAAGATACTCTTTAATGGATGGCGTACGTTTCAAAAGACAATTTCTTTCCCTCATGATAAACATGTTGGTACGGTTATTCCATTTCCTTTCTGTATGAGTGGCCAATAATGATGTATAAAAATGACCAGGTTGTTGACGAGGTTCCACCTGTAGATATTCTCTGTGGTTTTCAAGCGCCATTGTGTGAAAGAATTTATGTTGTGATCACACACATCAATCCTGACGCGAGAGGGCGCGGTGGTTGTATGTAAATAATTTTAATTCTTTTATTTTTGCACTTTATGACCCCACATGTACATTACCAATTCATTTGTATTAAAACGACAGCCTTCAAAAAAAAAAAAAAAGAAAAGAAAAAAAGAATTTAAGAACAGGTTGTGATACTGCGAGATTAAAGCAAACCACGCTCAGAACTGCCTGTCGATATTTGCCCCTCGGAGCCGAATCCAGCCGAGCGCGGAGGGTGACTTCCCAAAATTTTGGCAAAAATGTACAGCTTGACCTTTTGCAAAATTATTTCTTTATTTGGAGCACTTTTTCACCAAAAATGAAGTCTTGTTAACCAAAATTGTAGAAAATATGGCCCAAACTAGCGTGAAAACTCCTTCACGAAAGAAACTTTCTGCCTTTGTTTTTTTTTTGGGGGGGGGGGGGTTTGGGCCAGGAAAGGGAAAATTGCCCTTATTTAGAGAATTTTGTCCGCAAAATATTGGACCTCTCCAAAGGAAACTTTGCTGAAAAAGGGGTCTTCAGAACAGCTCATACCCACTGTGGCCATATTGGCTAAGGGGAGGAACCCTCTTCCCTTCTACCACTCGCAACCAATCGAGAAGCGTGTAGTAATTTTTTATCCAAAATTTACTTGATTTTGCAGTCAATACAAAAAAAACAAAACATGCTGCACACAGACCTACTTGCTTTACAAGGACAACCCCCATATATAATTATAAACTTGTTCAAGCATAAGATAACTAACTTGGCATATATCCTGAAGTTTATTATCTTTCATTACATATATATGTAACCTTGCCATAAACTAGTGAGTGGGATGACATAAACTTGTGGTCAAGTTACTCAATTGTAAAAGAACATTCCATGTTTATTTCATTTTGTGTATGCTTGATCTTTATTGTCGCTGGCAGGGGATGTAATATCCTGTTAAATTTGTCTGTTTCGAAAGCACTTTCAACGGCAACTTGTGATATCGTGAGCAGAAAATATATGTGGCCCTGTCGTATCTTAAAATGTTACACTGACGGTCTCCGCATTGTTTTCGTTATACCTATCAAGGTAAATTCTACTTAAAGTTAAATTACTATCAACCATTGTCCTGGCTATTATTCTGAATGGTTATCATGTATGACTGATTTTTTAAGTTTACATTTCCCAGGGGCTTCTTGTAAAGCGAGGTAAGGTCCCCACACGTTCGGCGCGAGCGGGACACCTGCCTTCCCCACCCGCTGCAGGCCAGCTCCATTGTCCGAGGTCATCAGTGCGAACATATTTCATTTCCGTCTATGCGCTACTTATACAATTTAACATTTTGACATGGGTAGTGTGGCTGTGGTAATTTCTGTGTTTCGTGAGCAAAAATAAGCCTTCTGCATGAAGGGTTCTGTCAGATCCCATGAAAAATAACTTCAGCACTAGGTTTTGAACCAGGAATACTCATACACCTTCGGGGTTTTAGTTCTTGGCGATGCAAGGGAATCCCGTTTCACAGAGCAGTTCTTTTTCCCTTTTGTCAGTAGACACCTGTCTCTTTTTGTATCCAACCTGGTCCTGATGACAAAACTACAATACTTCTTGAGTGTAATTCTTGTCACGACATACTGAACAACATGCGCGAAAATATGACATCCATAACGAGATATAATTGCAGATGATGCGGTTTTAATTTTACTACAACGGTCGTTTTCAAATATAATTTACTCTGCACTTCCTTCCTGCTGTATGTTTCTGTATTTGTATAATAGATTGCATGTATGGTGGTTCAAAATTCTGGACATGAGAATAATTAATCATGAAGACAATGACAATATAATGTGTATCCTTTCATGGCAACATTTGCCTTCAAATCTAAAACATCATAAAGGAAATGAAAGATTTTTAGTCAGTTTCAGTTTATTTATTACTGAAGCTACCCCTTTACAGCGGGGGCGCCTCAGTTTAACTGAAGCTCTTTCTTCATGGTGATTAGAATTAGAAATAACTTATTTCAGAAATTGGAAATTTTTCGAGTAAGCAAGATTTCTTTCATGCATATTGAAGCATAACAGAGAGAAGTGAATACAACAAATGCAAACACCGCAATGACTTCCTGTCTACAATCTTAAGTTGCCTTATAGATCAGCAAAGCTCACTTACCTTAAGTTCGCCGTTTCAGACATCACACCTTCAGTTAGCTTCTGGTACATCTACTTTATATGATCATTCAAGTGCACCAAAAAATAAATATTTGCCCAGGTTTAACAAACGAAAGTTCCTCTGAATCGAGGCTCGCCCTGAATAGACCTGCCTGTTGCATGCTTAGGAGGTTTAAGGTTAAACCATACTGCAAAGATGCAAAAATCGAATGTTCATTCGTTCGGAACGGTCTGCTCTAAATGATGCTGCCTTCGTCGAGGTTTCGGCGACAGTGTGCATTATCATAAACGTATCCAGCATGATCATTTGGTCTGCCTGCGCATGGAAAAATGGAATGCAGTCGTGATGTGCCAAACTTATAGGGGCACTGAAATGCAACCACCTGCGTACTTCATGCTAATGGATCATATGGATGCCATATACAATGGCGCGTCACCTGTCGTTCTTGTCTCCAAGGTTACGTCCGATATCCTCGACTGGTGATGGTTTTTATCTGTTCCATCCAAAGAATAATCCATTATTCAAGCGTGGTTTTAAGGACTTATATCTCTGTTGATTTGTTATAGACGAACTTTCAACTGTTGAGGGGACCAGGAAAGCAATTTCGGCGCATTGCATGATGGGACGGATAATTGCATGGAATTCCTGTCATTTGAACTCGTATTTAGCTGTCACCAGTCTTGCACAAATTGATTTTGAACAAATATGTAGCGATTATATATTCGTATATTACTGGCAGTTACACTAAAAACTTTGGGTCATTTTCAGGCCTAAAAGAGTGAAATAAAAAAACAAAACAAAAACAAAGATATGCATTATTTCATTACCATTGAACAAATTCTTCTTTAACCCCTGCCGTTCTCACCGGTCGATTATGATCTGTCGCTTAAAATGTCAGGATCATTCGTCCTCATCATACATTTGGCGTTCTCATAAAAAACAAACAAAGTCTAAACGAGGAAAAACCGGAATCATAAAGAATCCTTTCAACAACATTACTGAGCTCGTTCTTGGTGCGTGTTCGTGCTGATATTTTGTGGTCATAGAACTAAAAATGTGCTTGGTTTTGTATGAAATACCCTTGCAAATTACTTTTTTTATAAGTCAGGTATATCTATCTTTTGCATAATGTGATGCGATGGAACGGACTTCTGTTTATCTGTTCATAACAACTGGAAGGATCCGGTATGAACCTATTAATAGAAAATATAATCTCGCCATGTTAAATTGTATTAACATGAAGTGGGGAAAATAGATGTAGTTATAGTCACAATTTCATCTTAAAAAAACAACAAGAACAAAAAACAAAAACAAACAAACAAACAAACCCCAAGGTACCCCAGGTGTATTTCAGTCTGAATGAATGGTACTATGTCCTAGTATATCACCAAGAAGCCTAGATCTAGGCTTCTTGAAATTATACAACGGATATGGTTTTAATTGAACTGACTTCGCCCATTTTGAGCTTAACTCCAGGACATCAAGAAATAAAAATATAATTTTCTCCGTTTTCCGTGCACGGGATTAAACTAGTTCTCCCTATTTTGTATTTATAAAAACACAAGCTCTTCGTTTTACATCTGTGTCTCTTCTGTGTGCGTCACTTTTTTGAAAATGTCATTTCTTTTATCTTCAAATTAATGAAAATGAAATTAACTTTTTTTATCATTGATATCAGACAAATAGTGCCAGAGATGTAGCGGTGTAAAGTTGCAAATCTGTCTTTTCTTTTCATGGTGAGTTACCATTATGGTTCATAACGCGCACACGATTCGGACTGGTCAAGATGTCATGTTTGAGAAGTATTCAGTGACTTATTCGAGATGTATCAGCATTGAAATCAAACTACCAAATTTGCAGAAATGATACTGTAAAAGTGGTCGTTTTGCTTTGTTTTACCTATCATGTTAATTATTGGAAAAAGAAATAGCAAATAATATAGAGGCGCATGTACAAGTAATGGGAAAATCAGCGGTCCCACAGCGTCTAAGAAAATTTACCGAAGCAAATTTTAGAGACAATTTAACAGGAAATGTTTTACTTTGATTAGATTATACAGACACAGATATAAAACATCTAGAATAATTACTGCAAACTGTGATCATCACCAGAAATGAAGATCTTGTAAAAAGTTTAAAATAACAGACCACTAACGAGAGAAAACGCTCTCACGTGGCTACATCAATGTTTAAATATACAAGGTTATCAGACTTAAAAGGTTTGCGTGATCATGTTAACCTTTTAACTGAAATTAACTTGATCCCCCGAGACACACAACCGATAAAAATATTTATATATCTCATCCCAGGAACAAAATTTTAAGCGATCGTTTCTGTATGATGGTGCTGGTGTTTTAACAGCCTTCCAAACGTTTTAAAATGTTGTTGTAATCTGACATTTTTTTGAAATAATGTGAAGTTTTCTTCTTGATTTGATTTAAAAACTTGCTAACATAAGGGGTCAACTGAAATTATCGACATGTTCAAAAGTGCACACAGGGTACCATTTCTTGTAACCCCCTCCGTCCCCCTAAAACACAACTATAAAAATGTTGATTTTTGGCTAATATTTACCAAAATTAACTAAAAACGTACATTGATCTTGACACCACCACCCCACCCCCCCGTACCCTTATGTGAAAATGCTGATGAAAATGGCGAACCCCTAACTTACACGTGTTTGAAATGTTTTCAGTCCTCTTTGGTTTTATTTTTGCATATTGGATTCAATGCAGTTTTTTTTTCTTTCTCAACCATTCTTTACTGTTTTAAGTTTATTGTATAACACGCTTACTATCTATTGTGTCAATGATGTGCATTGTATTCCATGACACATGCATGGCCCTGTGGAGATTATGCCTGAAGGGGTCCCCTGTATAAACATATTCCAGTAAAAAACTATACCACTTCGGGAAATGACGGCAGGAAGTTCTTCAAGGGCGGATGAGTAAATAGAACGCCAGAACTTGTCTTTTTTTTATGTAACTGAGGGGGGAGGGCATATGAAGTGATTATCTATAACAAACAAAAAGTGTTTCCCGTGCCTATTGCTCCATCCGAATAATATATGTTGTACAATGGAATTATATTGCCCGTCAAAAAAAGAAACAGTAACGTATCAGTTCAGGCATCGTTTACACACAACTAAAGTCTGTCGACTTGACTGTTATCGGCTAAGAATTTCTGTGATCTGTGAGAAAATCTGTTTATCAGCAGATAGTCAGTAAATTGCATTTCTGCTACGCTGTTTACCAGTGCCAAGAATGCTTTGAAAGCGTCATCTGGAGGGAAATGCTCAGTTTTCGCCCCGTCTTTAAAACTGCGAGTGTGTATCATCTAACTCTAAGGGGAATGGGAGTATATTCCATCATGATAGATTAAACTCCAAGTATGCATCGGCTGAAAGGACGAAGTGAAAATTTACTATGTCAGACATCTGCAAGGATGGAGACAATAACAATTATGTTATTGTGTACGCCAAGTTTTGCACCATTTCATAATGCAAGAAAGCACATGCAATATACAAGTAGTTTCAAACACAGTCCATATAATATCATCTACAGGAAAAAAAAGCAAATAACGCTGTGTCCATTCTGAACGCCAAGCACACACGATAAACACAAATACAGACAAGATTATTGTGTCCCACACAACGACAAACATACATCATGCATACTAAATATTGTAGCTGTTCGCGCATGATTTAGAACGTAAAAATATCATTCGAAGACTTTTACTCTCATTTTAAATACAAATGAATATATACTTATATAGAGGAAGGCAGTCCCCACAGTATTATGCACATGTGTAATGCCAGCTACAAGGTAGTTTCAAGTGGACGTCATTGTGCACAATGATGCAACAGGCACAACGTCTGTAGCCCCTATATAGGCACGGGTAATTAT
>OZ026616.1:81109273-81144273 GCA_964020975.1 Hermodice carunculata | reverse complement strand
AGCGACAGTCCAACACCCACATAAAAAGATATCGTTTGTATGCTGAGTGTGTTGTCCGATTGCTGAAATCTGATATTGTTAGATTGTTTGAAATTTGGGGCAGTTTCGCGGGGATACCGGGGTTTTCCGTCCGGGTTCTTCCCTCCGGGTTTTTAAAGTGTGTGTGTCAACACACACTTTTCTGTTTTTCCTCGAGCTCTTTATTGTGTCAGCACAAACTTTTCTGTTTTTCCTCGAAATTTTTCTTTCTTTCTTTCTTTCTTTCTTTCTTTCTTTCTTTCTTTCTTTCTTTCTTTCTTTCTTTCTTCTTTCTTCTTTCTTCTTTACCAGCAAATTTGTCCGACACTTTTCTCGAACACTATTATACATGGAAACTCCAAACTTGACATGATTGTACCTCCATACAAGGAGTTTGACCGTCTTATACAAAGGAATAAAGATGTTTAAAATTATGCAAATTAGGGACATTTGAAAGTTTAAATCTTGAATATCTTCAAAAGTATAATAGATAGAGATGTCATTCTAACTTCTACGGTTATTGACCATTGCGCATCTAATGAATTTAAAACAGAAGTTGTAGCAATTTAAATTACGCTAATTAGCAGCATTTGAAATTTTAAAACTTGAATATCTTCAAAACTATTGTAGATAGAGACGTCATTTTAACTTCTACGAGGGGTTATTGACCATTGCGCATGTAATAAATCAAAAGCAAAAGTTGTAGCAATTAAAATTATGCTAATTAGCAGCATTTGAAATTTTAAAACTTAAATATCTTCAAAACTATTGTAGATAGAGATGTTATTTTAACTTCTACTAAGGGGTTATTGACCATTGCGCATGGAATGAAACTAAAACAAAAGTTGTAGCAATTTAAATTATGCTAATTAGCAGTATTCGATATTTTCAATCTTGAATATCTTCAACACTACAATAGATAAAGATGTCATTCCAACTTCTACTGGGGGGTTGTTGACCATTGCGCACCTAATGAATTAAAAATAAAAGTTGTAGCAATTTAAATTATGGTAATTAGCAGTATTCGAAATGTTAAATCTTTAAATAGCTTCAAAGCGATAATAGATAGAGATGCCATTCTAACTTCTACTCGTATGTTGTGGAATAGTTGTACATTGCCATACCAGTATGCTTTGAAGACACACACACTGATTTGCTATGCAGCAAATCATCTTTCCTAGTTTCTTACCTGTGTTTCGCGTAAATTTTATTCACAGCACTTGCGTATTGGAAACGCCTTTTTTGTGGGTGCTTGATACCAGCTTTATTTCGATTTTTTTCATACTTTTTACCAGGCCAAACAGCCTGCAGCAACGTATTGGGTTCCCTCCATCCACACCCGCCCCATTCCACCCCCTTTACTCTATATTGTCATCCAAGATGGAAGGTGGCTGCAGTTGCTCAGGGTTGTGCTGGGTTAGCAAAATGAAGGGTATATTTAATGTAATAACATCATCAAACCAGAAAGAATGACAGTCCAATGTGAAAGAAAATATGTTTCTAAGATTAGCGTTGCAGTTGCGTGTAAGGCCCAACAATATTTAGGCGTGAGGAAATATGTAGTGATTGTACGTTTGTATGTCACAAGCGAAGCATTACAGGAAAAAAGTTCAGCCACCTTAATAATGAATTTTTACTTTCTCATTGTCTTCCTATCAGCAGTCGGTGCATCTTCTCATGCTGGTAGCCTACATCGTGTTTCACAAAAACCTATCTACTATTATGAAAGCCACCCCCACGTCCATCCCCACCCAAGGATTCTCCCCCACCCCCACCCCCGAAAAAACTCAAATCTCCGATTCAGTTTCCATTTTGGCTAACTCGCAGACTCGTATATTTACTGTCAATAGAAATGCGATGAAACTGCTATAAGTAACACATTCCGACCCGAACCGGTTCACAACAATATACTTTTATATGCTTGCGAAGTATGGGGACCTTTTATAGTGAAACTGGAAAAATGCTTCTCCGGTGATATTATAAATCATACCAATTATTCTTTTGAGAAGATACATTTAAGCTATTTGAAATTTTGTCTAGGTGTGAGCAAAAAGGCCAGTAATTTTGCTGTTTTAAGTGAGTTGGGTCGGTACCCACTCACGCTTAACACTCTCACACAGATGTCAAAACACTGGTTCAGAATTGTTAAACTGAACCCAGACTCATTATTGTATGACTGTCTTTTGTGCAATATATACAACTTTGATTCAGGGCAATTTCTATGGTTGAAAACGTTACAAAATGTATTTCAAATATCGGGTTTCTGTAACATGTGGAATAATCTAGGTTATAATAATGAAGACTTTCCTTCATAAATGTTCAAAAAAAGAATGCAAAGGATATTTAAAAACCAATGAAAAGAAAATATAGCCACCAGTAGTGAACCTGACAAGAAATTACGAACATATATAAAATTTAAATACCAATTTGGACCAGAAAAATATCTATATTTAGTGAAAGAGTATAGAATAAGAAAAAATATTACCCGATTTCGAATAAGCGCCCACAACCTCAAAGTTGAAACTGTCAGACACAAAAGACATATTAAAACACCTTTAGAAGAGCGGAAATGCGATACCTGTGAAAAATTGGAAGACGAGGAACATATTTTAATCGATTGTAAAAAATTTACACAGCAACGAACTACCTTCTTCGACAAACTAACGGAAATTTTCCCTACATTTTTGACTTTTTTGAACCCAGAAAAATTTATCTTTTTGTGAAATTAGAAGATACCGATATAATCAAACATACTGGGACATTTTTCGACCAAGTGACCAAAGTTAGAGGTCAGTTTTGATGATATATATTTTCTAAATAGCATAAATATCCCCAACATCCACTTGCAGTTTTTGTTTTGCAGGCGACGCTTTGGGGCCAACGCCGGCCAGCCCACCGCACCGCGTTGTAGGGCGGCAGGGCGGCGATGTAGTGAAGAGTGTTCTTTTTTTCTTTTTTTTCTTTTTTTTTTTTTTCTGAAGAATGAAGTGGAATGTAGTCTAGTGTCGTGATGTGATGTATTGTTTTGTATTATATTATATTGTATTGTATCGTATTGTGATTCTTGTATATATTTATGTGTTTTGACTGACGGAAAACCATGTATGTATATGGTGCAGTTAATAAAGTCATTCATTCATTCATTCATTCATTCATTCATTCATTCATTCATTCATTCACAACATTTATTTTACGTGTGTGTATGTGTGTGTGTGTGTGTGTGTGTGTGTGTGTGTGTGTGTGTGTGTTTTCCTTCAATGTTGTACTTTCATGTAAAAAAACAAATAAATGAACTAAGAGAGAAAGCCAGTCATGTTAGTCCACGGCTTTACCAGGCGTACCAGCTATGACCTATTAAAATGATCACAGGCATCGTTTTTGTTTTCCATTAAAAAAAAATCCAAAACTAAACGATTACATTAATACTTGCGTGAGATCACGATGAATATATGAATTGTGTAAATATTCTGACCTCGATACTTTATAACAGAAGAGTTTGGAGCCATTTTGTATAATTGGTGAAATTCACTGGTACAGCCAGCTCTGTGACATTAAAATGGCATGTCAAAGAAGTCGTCAAAATCAAAAGGAAACGCTTATTGTTAGATTCAAGAGAGTGCATGCACATATTCACAAATAAGCTTGTCCATAAAAATAGTGCCCCACGTTACTGTGACAAACACACATGAACAGGCAAAACCTGAAAAAGTAGAGAGTTTGGGGGCATGCGATATGCTGCACCCAATGTCTCTGTTATTCCATGATACCCGTAGCAGAAAAAATACTTCTTTGTCTCGTTATCAATAAGGAAATAAGTAATTCCACTGCTCTCAAACCTTGTAATAACCAGAACAAACACCTTATACAAGCCTGAGTAGAGAATTCCTGAATATTTTATTCATAATTATCTCCGATTGCAAAGAAAATGGCTCACGGCAAGCCCATGGTCTATTGACGTGTATACGGCATCATATCAATAAAGAAAGTGAATGTCAGAGATGCAAATTAGATATATGCCTCTAAAAGGCAAACAATTATAAGAAATCGTCAAAAGTTTTATTCTGATAGTCCTAACGCAAACAAAAACAGTGAACGTCAGAGATACAACAAATAAAATATATGCCTCTAAAACGCACACAATTATTAGAATTGATCAAAAGTTTGATTCTGATAGTCCTAATAAAAACAAAATCCCCTGGGAAATTTGTTGCGATTTATTATCTGTTGTCGATATAAGTTATTTATCTTGCCATTCTACTTTCAGAAATAATTATTTTTAGAACACAGGGTCTTACTTACAATTTACGTTGCCCTGCAAACAACACTAAATCAATGCCATTGTAGTTTTTGACATATGCAATGATATGATGGAATGTTTTCAATTTCATGACTTTTAGAGATATCCGCAAATCTTAAATGAACTGCAGCTTCCAATAAAATAGGAAGTATATTATATCAAAAGTTCTATCTGTATTTGGATAAATTGTTCCTGGAAAGCTGGGACATGGTGAATTAATTAATTAATGGTATTAGTTGTACCAATTACAAACACATGCACGGTCATTCATTAGTCTGAGCTGGGATATGAATGTCAGTGGTCTGACAAACAAGATAAGTCACAACATATCACATTCCACAGGGCCAGTGTGTGTGTTTGTCTTACAAAAATGTATATTACAATTAACTCTTTGTACCTTTATCTACTTCATATTTTCATCGTCACCCTTATATTTTTCTCCATTCGCGAAGTCACCTCAATATCATGTAATTCAATCAATGTAATATATTCATCCTTCTAATCAATACTTTTGAAACCAACGGTAAAATGGAGACAGAATAGTAACTAGAAAAGAAGATTTGCTTCAAAGCAAATCTGTCTGTGTGCCTTCAAAAGTTGTAAATATTAAATGCTACAACTTTTATCCTATGGTACTTCACATCACTTTAAGCCTATGCCTGGATGCAAATTTCAAAGTCCAAATGACCTTGACCTTTGACCTTTGACCTTTACAGGTCACATGTGAATTGCACAATGTTACAATACCCACAATTTTAACCCCAACATGAACCAAATCGGATGAAAATTGACCAAGTTTTGACAAGATGAAACTTTCAAAGGGCCAAATGACCTTGACCTTTGCCCTTTTGAGGTTACATGTTCTTATAAAAACGTACACTGTTGCAATACCTACAATTTGAGTCTAACATGATTAGAATTGGATGGAAAATGGCCAAGTTATGGCTGGACGAAACTTTCAAAGGTCGAAATGACCTTGACCTTTGACCTTCAGAGGTCACATGTAAGTTTCAAAAATGTGCAGTGTACAATAGCTACAGTTTGAGCCCAACATGATCAAAATTGGATAAAAATTGACCAAGTTATGGCAAGAAGAAAGCAACCATCGAAAGTGGCCTTTGACCTTGAAATGACCTTTGACCTTGAGATGACCTCTACCTGAAGCGAACCTTGACCACAAAAATGATCTTTCGGTTTAAAATTGACCCTTGACCTTGACATGACCTTTGATCTTGACATGACCTTGACCTTTGAGATGACCTTTGCCTTGCTATGATCGATTTCCTATACACTCGGAACTACATCTCCTAAAGTACATAAGATATTGAAGATTTAAAACTTTAATTAGCTCTCGTTTGCATAATTTTGAAAAGCATGACCTCTCATTATAAAAAGGCCAGACTTCATCCATAGAAGTATAATTGTGCCAAGTTTGGAGTTTCTACGTGTAATACTTTTCAAATGAAATGTCGGACAAATTTGCCTGTACAGAAAGAAAGACAGACAGACAGACAGAAAGAAAGAAAGAAAGAAAGAAAGAATTCCTAGAAAAACAATATGTCGGTGTTGGCACACAGACATAAAAAAGAAAGAAAGAAAGAAAGAAAGAAAGAAAGAAAGAATTCCTCTCTCCACAATAATTCGATATCGGGAACATCTAAGCAGGGACTATAACACGTCCCTGATCTAAGTCAATGCGGACAATTGCAAGTGATAAAGATGCGCAGAGTGCTACTCCACGCCCCAACGGTATTAGGACGATCCTTTCATGTAATGTTATGATAGCCAGGTAAATTAAATTCGTCATCAGATGTAGAGGTAGAAACAAATGTCTTCGAAAAGCTAGTAATGTTAAAATCGGGGACCATGCCACTGTTAATGCATCTCAGTTTGGCTGTAGATGAGCTATGGACATAAAGATGACAAAGGGTGGTATCACAAAGGTCACCGGTGGGGTCTGGGTTAACACGAATGTCCCGAGATAAAAGTAAAAGCATTGGTAGAACCACCAGTATGTACTCACTGACACGGATCACGTGTTTATTACCTAGACAGTGAGATAAGTACACAACGATCAGCCGCTCTCTGAGTTTACATGGATAAGCAGCGATTATACGGGTGTGTATACACAATATATAAACACATAAGTATCCAACAAAAATGAGGGAGAGAATGGCTTATAAATAATTGAAATTTGGTCCGGGATGGCTGGACACAAACAAAATGAATGGACACTTACAATGTATCTGACGTCAGTGAGGATTTGAAGATAAATATTACCAATAACGTGTTGACATAACAATATATAGTATATCCAATAATAATAAGAAAACAGTTCTGCAAAGAGTATAATAGAAATCAATAATACACATAAAATGTAAATCTCAAGCATACGCATCACATAATTCAGCACAGAATTTAAAGATGCAAATGAATCAGTAAAAAACTCAAGTATACAGACTAGATAAGAAAATTTGCTTTACAGCAAATCTGAGTGCTTTCAAAATGAAAACAGCTTGAAATGCTACACTTTGCCATTGTTCAACATAGTCTAAATTTTTGGCATTAGTCTAATTTGCATCAATTCAAATGCTACGACCTTGATTCTTGGTTCACTGGATGTGGCCATGTCACAAACTTGTAAACTGAAATTTGAATGACACCATTATCTGTAATTGTTTTGAAGCTAATCAAGATTTTAATATTGTGTATTTGCATAATTTGCATAAATAAAAAACATACAACCTTGGTTCATGGTTCAGTGAATGGAGTTATGTCACAAACCTACAAATTGAAGTTGGAATGGTACCTCTATGTATAACAGTGTTGGAGTTATTCAAGATTTAGATTTTGTGTATTTCCCTTATTTGCATAAATTAAAATTCCACATCTTTGGTTCATGGTTCATTGGATGTAGTATGTCACAAACGTATACATTAAAGTTAAAATGGCAACTCTATCTATACTAGCTTTGAAGCTTTTCAAGATTTAAATTTTCCATATTTACCTAATTTACATAAATTAAAATTCTACAACTTTGGTTCATGGTTAATTGGATGCAGCTATATCACAAAACAATAAATTGAAGTTGGAATGTCACCTCTAGCTATGATAGTTTTGAACCTAGTCAAGATTTAAATTTGCTTATTCCTAAAATTTGCATAAATTAAAATTCTACATCTTTGTTTCATGGTTCGTTGGATGCGGCTTTGCCACAAACCTGTAACTTGAAGTTGAATGGGACCTTCATCTATAATAGTTTTGGAGATATTCAACTTTGAAATTTTTCAATGCCTCTAATTAGCATAATTCAGAGTTCTACAACTTTCATTTACTGTCCATTATATTGGCAGGTGTCACAAACATTTGAAATCACATTTGAAGTTTGTGTATATCTGCAATAATTTGGTAGATATGGAGCTTTTAAAGTTTGAATTGTTCCTAATTTGCATAATTTTAAACATCTTGACAATTCCAAACGATATGTACAATTTCATTGGTTGATCAGTCATCATTGCAAGTTCGGTGGTTTTCGGAATAATAGTGTCCAAGAAAAACTCCGGACAAATTTGGATGCCATGGAAAGAAAGAATAAAAATGAAAAATCCGCGGAAAATCAATACGTGTGGGTTGTCACCTTGCCTGCAAAGCAGACCAAGTTCCGTGTTACTACACTTGAGCGGAGTAGACAAAATACGCAGCTTGGGTCTGCTTAGGAGGCAAGTTGGCACCCCTACATAACTAGAAAAGAATATTTGCTTCACAGCAAATCTGTCAGGGTGCCTTCAAAATGAGAACAGATTGAAATGCTACACTTTGCCCTTGTTCGACATATTTTAAAATTAAATTGGAATGGCACCTCAATGTATAATAGGTTTGAAGTCATTCAAGATTTAAATTTTGTGTATTCTCCTACTTTGCATAAATTACAATTTTACAATTTTGGTTCACTGGATGCGGCTATGTCACAAACCTACAAATTGAAGTTGGAATGACAGTTCGATCTATCATAGTTTGGAAGCTATTCAAGATTTAAATTTTGCATATTGACCTAATTTACATTAATTAAAATTCTATAACTTTGGATCATGGTTCATTGGATGCGGCTATGTAAAAAACACATAAATTGAATTTGGAATGACACCTCTATCTATATTAATCCTGAAGCTATTCAAGATTTCAATAATGAATATTCACCTAATTTAAAATCCTGCAATTTTGTTCATGGTTCATTGGATGCGCCTGTGCAACAAACTAAGAAATTTAGGTAGAATGGCACCTCTATCAATAACAGTTTTGGAGATATTCAACTTTGAAATTTTTAATGCCCTAATTAGCATAATTGAAGGTTCTACAACTTTCATTTACTGTCCATTATATTGGCAGGTGTCATAAACCTATATGTGCCCATTGAAATTTTGTGTCTATCTGCAATAGATTGGAAGATATGGAGCCTTTAAAATTTTAATTGCACTAATTTGCATAATTTTAAATATCACGACTGTTTCAAACGATATTCACAATTTCACTGGTAGGCCAGTCACCATGGCATGTTTGGTGGTTTTCCAAAAAATAGTGTGCAAGAAAAACTCCAGACCAATTTGGGTGCCATGGAAAGGAAGAAAGAAAGAAAGAAAGAAAGAAAGAAAAAAAGAAAGAAAGAAAGAAAGAAAGAAAGGTAGAAAGAAAGAAAGGAAGAAAGAAAGGAAGAAAGGAAGGAAGGAAGGAAGGAAGGAAGGCAAGAAAGAAAGAAAGAAAGAAAGAAAGAAAGAAAGAAAGAAAGAAAGAAAGAAGAAAGAAAGAAAGAAAGAAATGAGGAGAAACTATATGTCTGGGTTGGCATCCAGACATAAAGAAAGAAGAAAAGAATTCTTGGAAGAACAAAATGTCTGGGTTTGCAACCAGACATAAATAGCAAATGTTTACAACAGATGGAGCCACCAGCACTTTCCTTCTTACTGGACACACAACTTCCTGTTGGCAACGACTGGCCAACCTGAGGATCTATGTTTGTTTATCTCCCGTGTGGCTGCATCTTGTCGGTCACTTGGTGGGAGTGAACTGATAGTCTATATGTCACAACACACCGGCAAACGTTGATTTGACTCCCCTTCTGTTTTTGGTCGATGTAAATGTCATTCAGAGCAATTTCCTAATATCCAGGCAAATTTGTCTATTACTTTTGATTGACGGGTGTGACGACGTCATCGTTAACCACATTATGCACCTCACTGAGAAGTACCAGAACATGCAATCTACTTGCACTTTTACCCAGTTGACTTGTTTTGATATGCTCTATACATTTGTGAGTCTTGCCATTTTTAACATCCTGCCTTTCCAAGTCTAAGATATTTACACCTTACCTTTCCAAGTTTAAGATATGTGAATCTAGAATTGAGAAAACAGTAACAGACAACATTGATGGCAAAATTTTTGCTTTTTATTCATGGTCTTCTTCTTCCTTTCTTTCTTTCCATCGTGACCCTTACCCAGCGCGCGAAAACCAAAATCTCTAGGGAGTGCCTCAAATGTTGTCTGCAAGTGCCACTCAATCCTAAATATTGTTTCTCGCATGCCTATGTTTGCAGGCGAAATTTCTTGTCACGATTTCAACAGCTCGTTTGCCTTTCAAGTAGTTGACCAATTAGAAACGAATGGCGACGATGAAGAAAGTTGTCCATGATGGACAGAAACAACTATGGCCTGAGTCAAAGTGTGTGAGGGAAAAAGTTTAAATGGTTCCCATAATAATAATAATAATAATAATAATGATGATGATGATGATGATGATGATGATGATGATGATGATGATGATGATGATGATGATGATGATGATGATGATGATGATGATGATAATAATAATAATAATAATAATAACGTTTTTGGCTAAAAGTCGTATTTTGCGGATTACTTTACACTCTTGTGGCTTTTTATTTGTTATGTTTGCATTGCTTTCTTAACTTGATTAAATCACAATACGGACAGATCGACGAGGCATAAAGTAGAGTTGCCATCATATATCATGGTAGATATCCTTTAATTTATTATCAGGGGTTGCCGAAGCGGGGGCGTTGCCCGCAAATTGGAGATATCTAGTAACAGTAAAGTGCAGAGTCACGAATATAAACACTACAAGTAACATATGTTTCCCAGATGTAGCACATGTTACTCCCTTTCATATTTTTGCCTTGGTTTGTGTATACATTGAGCTTAATACATGTAGATGAGATGGAGACTCATTTTGGCCTCTACAACTGTAGGCATATTAATAGTGTCGTTATGGCAATTCAGTACACGTCGACTTTTGTCGAAATTGGCAACGAAATTTTGAAGAAAATACGCCAGAACATACTTCGGAGTTATTAAAACCCATGGCAGTGATTCTCATTGGCTCACTGCCCCAATTGACCTCGCGTTTACACGGAGTTTATATGGCGGTCTTTTATTGAAGAATAATGCGACTTAGGATACGTTGTGTTTGGTTTAAACTTATTTTATTGAAAAAGCAATTGGCCGACAGGCTCACTAGCCTGTATGAAGGCCTGCTGTCCGTATACAACAAGACAACATGGATATTTCAAAGTATCAGTGCACAGATAGATAACAAATAGGACTACAAATGGGACACTCGATTTGATTTAATTACTTTAATAGATGATCACGTGGAATCTTGGACCCAGCATTTTCTTGATACTGCAAAAGAATATATCCACTGTAAAGACGTTCTATCAGACTTAAGACAAACCTTGGGTTACCAGAAACATTTAATGGTTAATACGGAAATGGAACTGAGCCTGGAAAGGATATGAAAAATCATCAAGAAAAGAGAGTGGTAACACATCTCCTGGTACAGATAGCCTTTGTCAATATTATAAGAGGTATCGTAATATTTCTGTTTCGGCCAACAAGAAAGCCAACCCGGGACTACTTTTCCAAGCTTTGGATAGATCTCGACAGCAAAAAAATAAATGTAAAAAAAAAAAAAAAAAGTGGAATGTATCTAAGTCCGTTCTCGGATGCAAGTTGTATCCAAACATCCCCTCTCTTATCGAGAACGATCATATTATTTCTAACAATAACAAGAAAGTTGAAGACTGAAACCATTTTTAACCAGTCACTGTAGAACCCCCGTTGATGACAAACCGCTCCCCATACCTGATTTCGAATATCGCAATGATGCCAGATTGAAACCGTTCGCATCAGATGAAAACGATGTTAACAAGATCCTAATCTCACTTAAAACTAGCTCTGCAACGGATCCAGATGGCCTGGGTAATTTCCTACTCAAACAGACTGCCTTTGGCATATTTAAGTCCTTTAAAAAAAAGAATGTTCGACAACTCATTGTCTGCCGGTAAATTCCCTATGAAATAGAACAAATCAAATGTTTTCCTGTTCACAATAAATCCGATATGCAATTAAAATCGCACTACCGCCCATTATCTGTACTTTGTAATGTGTCAAAAGTTTTTGAGAGGCTGGTGTACAATAAACTTTATAAATATCTAATGCAAAATAACCTCTTGATCAGGCGTAATTCCGGCTTCGTTTCCACAGACTCCACTTTAAACCCACTTGTTGGCATTGTTCATAAAATCTACAATGGCTTGGAACTTGGCAAAGAGGACAGGATTTTTTTTCTCGACATTTGTAAAGCATTTGACAGCGTACGGCATCTTGGTCTTCTCTTTAAAATGCGGCAACTTGGCATCACGACCCGGATTATCAACTGGTTCGATAGCTATCTCAAAAATTGCCAACAAAGGGTTGTCATGCACGGTCAGTGGTCCTCAAGGTTGCCCATAGTCTGCTGGTGTGCCACAAGGCTCTATCCTTGGGCCTCTTCTATTCCTAATTTACATGAATGACATTGTTGATGATATAACATGTGACATCAGGCTTTTTGCTGATGACACTAGCATTCGTGAGATTATCTATGATTACGAAGCTTCTGGTGCCCGCATTAATTCTGATCTTGGTCGCCTATCCACCTGGGGTTGAATGTGGCGCATGACTTTTAGTGCCATTAGATCTCTCTCGGTTGTGTTCTCCTGTACGAGAAATAAACACAACCACCATACTCTGTACCTTGATGGTTCTGCAATACCCGAGGCAACATATCACACCCACCTAGGCATAACTCTTCGGACCTAACATGGCACCTAAACGTAAATCGCATCGCCACTAAAGATAGCAAACGACTTTCTCTCATGAAAAGACTTAAATTCAAATTTTCTAGGAAAACCTGTGGGAAATTGTAATTGTTCATGGTCCGGCTACTCACTGAAATAGGCTGGGAGCCACTACGCACTCGCGAAAAATTCTCTAAACTAGTTCTTTTGTATAAAATACTAAAATAAACTTACGCCCCTTGTCTTTACGACTTAATTACAAATTATGTATTACCACAAACAGGCCGCCAACCGTTCAACTTGGACAAATCAGGCGTAGAACTGACCGCTATTTTAAATCTTTTCTACCTCTCTATGGAACGACCTACCTGGAAAAGTTAAAGTATCTCCAACATTCTGTAGTTTACAAGGCAAAGCTAACCAAAATTATTTTTTCAGCCACAAAATTCAAAAATACCATACGTTTGGCGATCGTTTTGCTAATATTATGCACGCGCAGCTGTGCCTTGGACGCTCTAATTGAACCATTATTTATTTCATAGAACACATTGCCCGTGCAACCACTTAAACGAAGATACAAGTCACGTTTTCCTGTTTTGTCCCCTCCATGAACTACTTAGACTTAAACTGCTGAGGACTGTTTCTAATGTACTTACTCCTGGTGTTCACCCAAATTTGTCATTAAATCTCGCTCACTCATTAAAATTATGTTATGTGGTAGTGCTATCTTTCGGATGAATCCAATAAAGACATTTTAGTTGAAGTACAATTACTCATTGCTCAGACAAGACGTCTTTTGTCAACTGATACATGTAGGTACGAACTATCTCCTTATACTTGATGTATGGAACCACCTGGTTTGGAGTCTGCTCGGCAAGAGTATTTTGTGTATTGTCCTGTGTATTTTTTACATATTTCTGTGTGTTTGTGCATGTCTGGAGACCCACCCACCCCCCACCCCCGATTAGCCACGCATGTGACTACTGGGTAATCAATCGAGTTATGAAATAAATATGTTTTACAATACAATAGGGAAAAGAAAATGGGAAAGACGGAACGGTGTATGAGCAAGAATAACAAACTGACCAAATTCCAGCGCTAGATCATGCTCTAAACCTTCCATATAACTTAATATTTTTTATAAAAAAAACCTCAAAAATTCCTCATTTTGACATTTGATTATTCTTCTTCCTTCAAGTCCAAACACTTGAGTTTTCCGATTAAAATTGCCAAGGGGGAACTATTCTACTCTGTAATTCGTTCCTAAGTAGAACATACTTATTACATTAAAAAAAAGAAATGGGTAAATACTTTTAAAGTCTGCCCCACAAGAGCATGATGGGAACTCAATTGGCAAGATCCCGCTAGATCAGTTTGTGCGGTTATAGCACTCTAGTTCTGTTTGGAAAGAACAGGTACTATCAGGAAAAGTAGACGCCCTCTATTTCTACCTTTAAAGAAAAAGACTTCAGTTTCACCAGATTTACCAGGAATCTGTTTCAACACAACCTCTAGCTGGGTCATGAAAGCAAAACCCAAGAATTCAAACAACTGCACCAAATCAGAGCTCACAGAGTCACAGCCATACCCTCCTCCTGGGATGCCCTAAAAAAGCATTTGGCAACATAATGGCAGCATATCATTGGGGGTTACAAAAACTTTCCCCGACTTTTATTCAGGGACTTGTTCTATGTTGACAGACAACTTCTTGCTCTAAAAAGCACTCCCATGCGCTAAATGTGTAAGCCATGATCCAGTCCCGGTCCTTTAGCTACCATTCCCTCCGGGAGGTAGTTTATCGTGTCACTGTGAGGTGTAATTGCTCTCTCCAGTCCTGGTAACCAAATGGTCTCCCTTCTCCACTTTCATTTGGTACACCTACCAATTGTATTGGATAAGTATTGTATTATGACAACATTTGGGAAATTTGTGATAAGTTCCGTGTTTCTTAGTATTTTACATACCCTTCCACTACACAAAACCCACCCAGCCGACCCCACATTTTATCATTCCAAGGTTAGGCCCTCATGAGAAACTGATGTGATTGTTCGATATCAGATGTCAAGTAAAGGGCGCCGCAGTCAACCGATAGAGGGCGTCACTGCATTCCAGAGGAACAAAAACAGAGAAATGTTTTGTGATGGGCTAGAATTTTGGAATGAATACGATCTAAAACAGATCATACTAAATGTAGTGGATAGGTACTATTATTATTAAATATGGAAATTATGATAAAATTTCCCAAATTTAGTTTCTTGTCCCAATTTCTTGAGTTTATTAGATTATAGGAAACGATATCCCGTTGTGTTATTTTAATGCATTTGTGAAGAATATACATCATTTTTTTATTTTATTTCATTTTATTATTTTAAAACAACCACCTCTGTAAAATTTTAAATACGTCTATTCTAATGTAATAATCAAAAGATACCATCACCTGTAGCGACATTACCATAGTTCAAGTGGAAAATTAAATATATAGTACAAAGTCTAATCAGACCAGCAATGAAGTAGGCATACCTTTAACAGTGTTATCTTGGTTAGAACTGCCTGAATGGATAACTGAAACCTCATACAGCCCAAAACTCTGTCAAGTTACGTCAATGTTTTGATGAAAAAGCAACTGTATTTCCTGATTGACAACAATGTTCAGCTGCGTTTTGTGGTCCCGTTATTTGCCGCCATCTAGTGGCCATGACTGCTATTATTTTGATTGCTGTCAAGTGCTGCCGCTTATCGGATGATACCTTGTGCAATGATAACATTTTTGGGCAACAAGTACCGCTCTTTCTTACCTTCGGAAGCTATTAATTCAACCGTATTATTTTAGAAACCACAATACACTTAATTATGAATATATGCTGAACGATATCTCAACAACAGAAAATTCTAATTGTATTCATTAATCACATAAAGTCTCTTACGCTTAACAAAATGTAGGGATATCCCAGTCTGCATGTTTTGGTCCTCACGTCCAGTGTTAACATGCTAATGTCCCCGTTTGAAGATGAATTACCTGCCATCTTCAGCTTCATACTAACGTATATCGCTGTAATCTTTGTATTATAATTCATTCTTGATTTATGCATAAAATCCTCACTGGTCCTTAACATGACTTTGATAGGAATCAGCCTAAAACTTTTGTCATTGTCATCACTATTGGCGTTTTCAGCGTTTCTGTTTTGTCATTGTGTCTTCTTTGTTTTGGACAGCCATTGAGATTAACTCAGGCTTCTTCGTCTCTCGAAACCAACACACTATTCTATTATCATGCTTATATTTCGTTTAAGTGTCAATTCCAAAATATAGTAGGCCTACAGCATCACATAAAATTATTACAACGATCAACATCCAGCAAACATTAACTGTATGAAAACACCAGTTCCTATAAAGTTAACACAAATTTAAAAACAAAAACAAAACAAAAACATTGGATTTTCTAAAATCCCACGTGGTCTTGTGCCATCCCACGAAAATACACAAAATACAAACTGATAAATTGTGACCTTATCAATGCATAAAATATCAACATAAGTAAACATAGTTATTCCATAGTGTTTCAAACATAAATTAGGCGCATGCAATTGTAGGTACATACCTTTAAAGCACGGCACTGTGACGAAAAACAAGAGAAGAAAAGAAAAACCACACACATACATGTACTCACAAGAGAAAAAGAAAGCGAGCCATTTCTCGTATTTATATTGTTTATCAAGCATGTAGGATTTTTTAAGATATGAATGTTTTTGATATATTTTTCAAGGCATCTGAAAATACCATTCCATCATTTTGGTCCTCGGTACCGAAGCGAAAATTGAGATGGGGATTTTGTAAAAGGCTTTATGTGTGTGTAAGAAATGTTTTTGCCGTGTGTCACATTAATAGAATTTTGAATATACACATTTCATAAATGAAAATTTTACGTGGGAGGGTTCCTCCCCCGAGCGGTATCGTTTTTGAATGAACAACTGAGTTAATCTGAACTTCAAATGCGGATGATAATTTGTCTCTTTTGTGCATCATGATATCACAAATTTTAAAAGTGTTCAAACGAACACTGATATCAGGAAATTTTGTTTGTTTTCCATCAAAAGCAATTGCAAGATTTTCTAATGACAAAGTGGAAAACTCATAAAAACAAAATAAGTAGGCGTTCCTCCAGTTTTTATTCGAATTTTAAGACAGACCGAACAATTGCCACATGAGAACATCTTTTTGTTCAGTACATTAGCGTGGGTTTTTTTTGTTTTTTGTTTGTTTTGTTTTTCAGTATCTGTCGCACAAGACTAGTGTTTTGTCCACTTACCGCGTAAAAAGATTGTTGGCAGTTTTATCAGAAAATGAGTTTCATTTTGAGCTTTCGTGTGTGTGGAAGAAAAAAAATTTGAAAACAGGCACGTGAAAAATACACACTTGGCCAAATACCATGCGAAGCACCAGGAACACTTTTTTAGGTAATAGTCTGCATGATAATGCGAAGGTCAATCAGTTTTGTTGTGTTTCGAATTCTTCCAGTCTGACAACTGTCAACAAAGGAAGACAATAATAAAATGTTGACATTCTGTGGTAATGCATGTGTCTGTGTTGTTTTTGTTCCTTTATAATTCATGTTGCACTGTCATCGAAACTGATTGTTTAAACATATTTATCTTCTTTCATCTCTTGAACATCGTTTAAAGAGGTTTATCTGCCTGAGATCGTTTTGATTCTGCTCGTTTGAAATAACTGGCACGTTCGGAATCTTCAAGCATACAGGAAAATCTTCACACATGGAAGCTAGCCGACTCTGAGATTGGTATTCAGAGTGGGAATTGGTGTGAAAACATAAGTCGGGTTTTTTTTTTTACTTTTATGCCCAAAAGTTTGATGAAATACGTTTAAAACATTGGTATGGCCCGTAATCTGAACTAAATATAAATGGTTACTTTCATGTCTGAGGAAAGTTTATTGCCGCCAATTGCAATACGAAATTGTGTTCTCCTCTTGGAGTCGTCGCTTATGACAATGGTCAGTTTGTGGGAAGACTTTTTGACGATATATGTAATTGTACATTTTTTTTTCAAAGATGTTTGGTACACACGGACGGCCTCTGCTGATGGGACATTATTCTGACAATAGCATTTAGTATTGTTCTTATTCTATGTGAACAGTGGTATGTACAAAGCCGTAATATTTTAACATGATATTTTAATAGCCTGTTTTACCATTGATCATTTTTATATGACTGCATATATATGTTGTGTATATGTGGCCACCCCATTGGCTGAGCCCGGTCAGTGGTGGCCCGTGGATAAGGTACTCATGATTATTATTATTATTATTATTATTATTATTATTATTATTATTATTATTATTATTATTATTATTATTATTATTATTATTATTATTATTATTATTATTATTTCCAAAACAATCGGGAAACGGGGTTTTCGCCCCACACGAATTTCTGTCGCACCTAAAACAAGAGGAACAGAAAAGTGACAGGCCGGACATCAAAACGAATTGACTGTGAAAGAATGCATCACTCCGCAAAGATGGAAACAGTGGCAACGCCACACGCGTTTACATAACGACGGCAAGAGGTACGCCTCACGGAAAGATGATAAACGTCTTACCAATGTGTCTGCTCCCAGTCTGCCTGCTGCCTTAATGTAACTTCGGAATAAACTAGAAATAATTTCGTTTTGCTCGGTTGTGCAGGTTATAGAGCCATATGGTAAAGTTGATACTGTCAACGATGTGAAAGATTTTTTTTCTGTCGGTTATATACAGATGACAATCACAAAAATATTGACCAATGTCTCCATTGTCGTTGGGACACACTTGGGAGATTCTGCCGTTGCCGCAGACACACTTGGAAGATTCTGCGTTTGCCACAGATACAACCGGGAGATGCTGCCGTTGCCGCAGGCACGTTTGGGAGATTGTGCCATTGCGGAGGTACACAAAGGAGATTCTGCCTTTGCCGCAATCACGCTTGCGAGAAACTGCCGTTGCCACAGGCACACTTGCCTGATTCTGCAAGGCTTTTCTTCATGGCGTGATTTCAGGTTGCTGCATCCCACCAGCGATTTCTGATGGGATTTACGGAAATTTGAAGGAAAAGTGAAAGAAGTCCACTTTATAGATATCCAACTTTGTACATCGTTTTAACGGACGTCTATTTCATGTTCGGCGATTTTTTAATTCGAAACACTACAAAACTGATTGACTTTCCACTTAAGCTAAAATACAAGGAAGTTTTGATTTACTCTCATGCTCCTTACTAGTTCATTCTTACAAAGCATGCAATGATTTGCAACGGCATGCCTCACATGCCTTTCCCATGTTTATCATTTATTTCTTTACTTGAAATAAAGGGACAAAAACAAATGTCGGCTGGACATGTTTTTCTATTTCGATTTCTGGAGAAGAAAGGAGCTTTGCACCGGCAGACAGTCCCTTTAACCTGTGTGTTCTTGGCACTGAGCTTCTAGAGCAGGCCTGGTAAGGTTGTTGAGTCATCATTTTAGGATGACTGTGTGCGTGATGTGTTAATGTAATGTACTTGACATAATATTGAGATTCATCCACTTACAAAAGTATCAATTTACTTCTTTAATATGCGATACCATTTTCCCAAAACCTATCTTGAAGGGGCGGTAAGGGGGGGGGGGGTTCAGTACGCTGGTAATTATTTCTCTACAGTACGCAGTACGGAAAATAAAAATCTTTCAAAATTTTGGATAGTACGAAGTACGTAAAATAAGAGGGCTTCCAGTACGCCAGTACGGGAAACCCCTTACCCACCCTCTATCTTGTATTCCTTTGCCCTTAATGCTTGTATGTTTGTACCTTACTTCAGACTTTCCCAAAATGTTTCTTTCTTTGTGGTGCGACTGCCTAATTTTAATCACATTCATTTTATGGAGATAAATTTGCGGTTCCAAATGTCGTCTGCTTTTGGGGCCTGGCGGGCATGGCGGGGTGGATTATTTGTGGTACTTGCACATACTATTTTAGCTGCAAATATAGCTGGGGGATTGACCTAATAATTAACACAAGCTGGGGGTACCTTTTTTGCTCAATAAGAAAAACAAGATCTCTCAACCAGCCAGACTATGGTTCACATTAGGTTTAATGCTGTGGAAATATCGCCTTCCATTGTCACGGTGTTAAACTCATCGGGCCTTATGACCATGCCCCCAGGAAACGCTTACTTTCCGACTGATAAAACAAAACAGACATCAGAGGCAGCGTCTGTTACGTCATTATTATCTAACCACCACCTGTCAAACACTTCACAAAAGCTAACCATTTCTGTCCCGAAACAAAACTTAAACCGACAGCTCTATTACTATTGCTTAGGCTCTACAGGTTTTATAGGTGCTTAGAATCTGGATCACAACGAGATTAACTGTTGACTGAATGTGACGCCCAAGGTGAACAATGAAACGGAAAACTCGTGAAACTACTCGGTCGTCGCCGACCGGTTTGCACAGTTCAGCGTCAAGTGTTTTGACCACATGAAACCTGTACTTCATGGAATGGTTTGTTTATTGTCTAAAAAAACTAACGAATAAATTGAGAAACAACAACTGCGAACTTCCAAGGTAAATATCTACTGTAATAACCCACTCTATACCCGGTCCACCCCTACATGTCAAATCCCATTGTTTTAGGAATTTAACTGTCTGAAGCACTCAATGGGCATCTGTTACCCAATACCTCCAAAACCGAATACAAAGATTCCCCGCTAACCTTGTTTTAAAATTTAGAGAGAAAAAATCCGGATAAACCAATTAAATATGAAGATTCATCAATATTAAAATCAAATTAATGTACTTACACAACAAGAACAATGAAAGGACGAACCGTTGTCATATTTGTCAAATTGCAAATTAGCAAAGTATATCATTGCCTGCACTGACAGACCAACTCGCTCTGCTATTACTTTGCCCCTCCAGCCTGAGTTAAGATCTTACTGAAAATTTGTGCCTGTCCCATATGAATAATGCATCAACGCTGTCCACGCAGATACAGTGTAACGGAGATCCTTCAAACTGTCCCAGTTACTCATGCATATATCTAACTTCCACTGTGCCCAATTTACATTTCGTTGCCTTGCACAAGCATTTCTTTCTGCTATGGTAATTTGAAGCAATGTAGCACACGATTCTTTAACCATGTTCCATATAAATGCGATGCTACTTACAAAGGAATGTTTCTGTCCCATACAGATACAGTATTAAAAATAGAAAAGAAGATTTGCTTCACAGCAAATTCTGTCCGGGTGCCTTCAAAATAAGAACAATTTGAAACGCTACATTTTGTCATTGTTCAAAAGAATCTAATTTTTTTGTATTCGCCTAATTTTTATGGATTAAAATGCTGCACCTTTGGATCTTGGTTCATTGGATGTGGCCATGTCACAAACTTACAAATTGAAGTTTATATGACATTACTATCTATAGGCTACATGCAATAGTTTGGAAGCTATTCAAGATTTTAATTTTGTGTATTTGCCTAATTTGCATAAACCAAAAATCTATAACTTTGGCTCATTGCTCATTGGATGTGGTCATGTCACAAACCTACAAACTGAAGTTGGAATGGTACCTCTATGTATAACAATTTTGAAGTTATTCAAGATTAAGATTTTGTGTGTTTGTCTTATTTGCATAAATTAAAATCCTACAAGTTTGATTCATGGTTCATTGGATGCGCCTATGCCACAAACTTATACATTGACGTTGAAATGGCACCTCTGACTATAATAGTTTTAAAGCTATTCAAGATTAAAATTTTGTGCATTCACTTAAATTTGCATAAATTACAATTCTGCAACTTTGGTTCACGGTTCATTAGGTGCAGCTATGTCACAAACCTACAAAAAGAAGTTAAAGTGGCACCTCTACATATAATAGTTTTTAAGTTATTCAAGATTTAAATTTTACATGGTCACTTAATTTGCAAAAATCAGAATTTTACAATTTTGGTTCATTGGATGCGACTATGTCACAAACCGTTAAATTGAAGCTAGAATGACACCTCTATACATGATAGCTTTGAAGCTATTCAAATTTGAAATTTTGCATATTCGCCTAAGTTACGTAAATTAAAACCCTACAAATTTGGTTTATGGTTCATTGGATGCGGCTATATCACATAACTAAAAATTGAATTGCAATGACACCTCTATCTATAATAGTTTTAAAGCTATTCAAAGATTTAGATTTTGTGTATTCATCTTATTTGCATAAATTTAAATGTTACAACTTTGATTAATGGTTCATTGGATACAACTATGTCGCAAACTTATTAACTGAGGTTATGAATGGCATCTCTATGTATAAAAGTTTTGAAGTTATTTAAGATTTTAAATTTTGTGTATTTACCTAATGTTCAAAAACGAAAAGTTTAGCGTTTTGAATCATGGTTCATTGGATGCGGCTATGTCACAAACCCATCAATTGAAGTTGGAATGGCGCCTCTATGTACAATATTTTTGAAGTTATTCAAGTTTTTTTTTTTTTTTTTGGCATATTCACCTAATTTGCATAAATTAAAATCCTACAACTTTGGTTCATGGTCCATTGGATACGGTTTTGCCACAAACCTATAAATTGAAGTTGGAATGGCACCTCTATCTGTAATAGTTTTACAAATATTCAACATTTCAAATTTATTTTCAATGCCACTAATTAGCATAATTTAACATTCTACAACTTTCATGTACTGTCCATTATATTGGCAGTTGTCACAAACCTACACAGGCACATTCAAATTTTGTGTCTGTCTGCAATGGTGTGGAAGATATGGAGCTTTTAAAAATTTTAGTTGCTCCTAATTTGCGTAATTTTAAATATCATGACTATTTTAAGCGATATGCACAATGTTACTGGTAGGTCAGTCACCATTGCAAGTTTGGTGGTTTTCGGAATAATAATGTTCGAGAAGAACTCCAAACATAAATGTATTTAGTCGTAAAGAAGAGAGAGAGAGAGAGAGAGAGAGAGAGAGAGAGAGAGAGAGAGAGAGAGAACAAAATGTCTTGGTTCGCACCCTGACATAATGGTTCTTTTAATAGTCATGTTCCACTGATATCCTGTGTTACAGACGATTGTTTTTATCACCATCCCACAGTCTCCATAGCAGTTGTGACTGGACTTTGTATTTTGCGGACAAGAGGCCACATAGTACCAAAACTTTAGTGAGTCCAGGACGTTGATACAGAGGTAAGCCAGATAAATACAATGTTGCAAATGCCATTTCTAAATTCGAACTTTGTCATCCTGTTTTGTCCTAGATTTCATCTCACCAATGATTCTCAAACCCAGGCTACCCGGCTAATTCATATATAGTACGACAAATAATTGCAAAGTTCTGTCCGACACGGGTCAAAAGCTATAAATACTACTACAAATTTGTTCCTGCTAAATGCAAGACTGACTGCTCCAATCCTTCTTCTTTGAATACCACATTACAAATAGCATTTCCACTCTGTCTTTGAGCCCTTGCGGTATCGTGTTACTGGTGATTATGCAAGTCCATCCCGTATAGATACAGCCTTACAGATCATTGTTCAGTGCTGTCCTATTCAGATACAATGTTGCAGATAATTGCCGAACTCATCATATTCAGTTACAACGTTAGGGATGACTTTCCAGCGCTTTCTCGCAAAGATGAAGCGTCGATGAGTTCTGTTTTTGTTCTTTTGTTTTCAGAGCTGAAGAAAAAATGTCGAGACGAAACTATTTGGCCAGGTAATCTTCAGACCTGCGATTTCTACCCAAGTTTGCGTTTTCTATTTTTGTATGAGCAAACAAAGAACAGGTATTGAAATAATTGAAAATGGGCCACGGATTGACCTGAAAGAGTCAACACTGCAGTCGGAGACCACCAAGATCAGTGCCACTTGACACCGCATCCGGCCTGGCGTCCACAGTCTATAAGCAGCTTTTTCTTTTATTGATTAAACCATAAGTTTGATGTGATATTCCTTCTCCCCGTCTTTTTTTTTTTTTTTTTTTTTTTTTTGTCCTTTTTACTTATTTTTTGTTTTGTTTACTTTTTTGGGGGGTTGTTTTGTTTTTTGTATTTTGTTTTTTGTTTTTTGTTTTTCTTTTTTTGTTTTGTTTTTTGTTTTTTGTTTTTTTGTTTGTTTTTTATTTTGTTTTTGGTTTTTGGTTTTCCTTTATTTTTTGTTTGCATGACATGATAAAATGCATTTTATTATATGTTTAACGTGATATCTTTAAATATTAAACACATTATATATATATATATATATATATATATATATATATATATATATATATATATATATATATATATATATATATATATATATATATATATATATATATATATATATATATATACATATATATATAGTGTATATGTTTCCTTTTTCGGTAAGAGAAGATTGCAGGACTCTTGATAAAAACAATGGATTGGAAACATTGCAGTGATTTCTCTCATATGTTAACGGCTAAGTGGTGTACCAAAGCGCAAAGAATCATATGGAGAAAGCGGAATGAGGCCTGCGGAAACCCGTAACATGACTAGAAAACAAAATGATGAAGAGTTTTCCGTTCCATTTAATCGCAGGTGGGCACAGTTAAGGGTTATTGTAACTGTATATATTTTCGCGTGTAAAAATTTTCACAGATATTGGCAATTCGAGTATTTCAACTATCATTTCCATTATACTATAGCGTACAAAGTTCCTATTAAACCCATGTTAAAATAATATCTCATTGTGTTTTTATTTGCACGGTTTTGTAGCGACATAAGCAAAATTAAATAAACAGCGAAATTGTGTGAATGTACAGCTCCGTATTCGACCTTAAACGTTTCTTTTGTCTTGATATGCCTATCTGACTCAAACCAACCAGAGCCAACTGCAGATAGATGACAAATTTGTGACCGGTAGCGATTTTATTAAGTCAAAATGGATGAGATTGTGCCGAAAGATAAATAAATATAACAACCCAGTGATCCTAAACATTTATCTTTGCCGAAGAAACGTGACAAAATCGACATGAATGGAAACTTTTACAAATGAGATTCATTGGCAACAGTAGTGCGTTAAGTTGATAGCAGGTACAGTTTTCAGCAAGCAAGCCACGTAACTGTCCCTCAACATCTCCACTCTCTGCAAGGTTTCGGTAAAGGGACGTACCCGAGGTCGTATGGCAGGCCTGGTGCTCTTTTGTGCGATTTTCTTCAAATCAATCTTTGGCCATCTATTCAGCTATTCTTCATGGCCTTTCATCATGTGATGGACCTATTAATATCAATTTGTTGACTTATTTTTTCTTCTGGAATGTGTCGCCAGTATTTATATCGTATTTTGCCAATGCATGCTTGAAAGAGAAGGCGGGTGCATCCAAAGGTCCGTTAGCCAGGCAATGCACTGTTCCATGTGTCAGTACATGTTATGTATGCATTCATCGAAAATCAGACAGGCAATAAATACACTCTTGTATATGTCCGTGTGTTTACGTATGCTTCCATCAAAGGTCAATTGGACAGGCAATACTCTTTTATCTGTCAGTACCTTTATGTGTGAATTTATGTATGCATTCATCAAGATCAGTTAGCCAATACACTCTATCTATGTGTCCGTCTATTTATGTATGCATTCATCAAAGGTCAGTTAGTGAAGCAATACTCACTTCTATGTGTCCGTCTATTTAAATATGCATTCATCAAAGGTCAGTTAGACAGGCAAATGACATTTCTTTGATGCTGTATGTTTCTACTGTGTGACATTTTATTTGTATAGTCTTATTTTTACTTTCAGTTATATGAATTTATCTTTGTTGGTATATATCTGAAGGATTTCATTTGCAAACGTTTGGTTTTAATTTCGGTTCTATTGTGTATACAATTTCTCTGATTATGGATCATTTTGCAATATTTTAATTCAGTTTTCATTTCTCTGCATGTATTGTACTTCGATGTAGATGTATTTTTAAAATAATTTCCTCGCTTGCGGGGGCTTAAAAAGTAGTAGTAGTAGTAGTAGTAGTAGTAGTAGTAGTAGTAGTAGTAGTAGTAGTAGTAGTAGTAGTAGTAGTAGTAGTAGTAGTAGTAGTAGTAGTAGTAGTAGTAGTAGTAGTATGCATGTATTCATGGCAGGTGTGTTAGGCAGATAAAGCACTCCTCTGCTTGTCCGTCTGTGTGCATTCATCAAAGGTCAACTGAACAAGCAATCGGCTAGTCTATCATCTCTTCCTGTGTATACGCATTCTCCAGAGTTCTGTCCAGTCAGTCCGGTCAGCTCCAAGGTTGATATTTTCATCCATTACACATTTTAATTTCTGCTATGCAGAATAGGTGCGTTCTGTGTCACTCGGGATAGTTTACTGTTATTTTACACTTGAGTCTTTAATAACAACACACCGTTTATATTTCAGATAAAAGTGCTTTCAGTCAAAATTGTTGTCATTTAGTTTCTTTGTGAAAAATAGATAACATAAGCCAAATTCCGCTTTTCTGTTTGAAACGGGAATCTAACAACAAAATAACAGTAGTTAACAGGACTTGACAACTAAGCAAGACCCGATGCCTGCGACAAGCAAAAAAAAAAAAAGTCTCAAGGCTCAATTAAATTTTAAGTAAGGAGAAGTAAATTTTTGTGGCTGAGTCCCATTACTTGTCGCAAGGAGTCTAGACTCCTCACTTGTCCTAAATTATGCTAAATGCCACTCTCATAGAAACAGCGAAAACGTCTTTAATTGGCCAAAACGGATTACATAAGCCAAATCCCGGCTTTCTGTTTGAAATGGGAATCTAAGAACAAATAATGATAGTTAAGAGGGCTTGACATCGAGGCTAGACCTGATATTAGGGACACGTAAAAGTCGAGTCAAGCAAATTTTCAGTAAGAAGTAAAATTTTGCTGGCCAAACCGATTGCTTGTCTAGAATTATGGCAAACATTGCTCTCATTTAAACACCGAAAATCTCTTTAATCGGCCAAAATAGATTACGTAAGCCAAATTGCGGCTTTCTGTTTGAAATGGGAATCTAACAACAAAATAACAAAAGCGCTTGACATCGAGGCAAGACCCGATGTATGGGACAAGTCAAATATCGGGTGAAGTAAATTTTAAGTAAGGAAACTAAAAATTTTTAGCTGAATCCCATAGTTACACGTACAGAGCTCTGTGTAATGACTGTGACTAATGGTATAGTTTGGCTTTCATCTGACCCATGCCATGGCGCCAGTGACTATCTTTACATGTATGTATGTATGTATGTATGTATGTATGTATGTATGTATGTATGTATGTTGGCCTATATATTAGCATTAGGTGGACCAGTGCCTAAATTGCAGTGTTTGGGAGACTACACAGGTACCCAGTATAATCGGTATAAACCTTACAATAAACTGAAATAAAAGCTTTTTTGTGTCCCATTAACTAAGTATCAGATATATGTAAGCATGTTTTTTCAGTATGAGTTAAAAGAAAGAGCAACAAGGCTACATAAATAACATCTTGGCTGAATTGTGAAAAAGTGGAAGAGGCCTGGAAACATACTAGGCGACTTGTGCCAAAGGTTGCTGATTCGAGTCCCGCTCGTTCCGAGCCTGAGCTGAAGAAGAGTCAGGAGTATGTATCAGCAAAAAGACAACGACTAGATGAAGACATCATACAGCAGAAGAGAAAGGCGTTCAAGCAAGCAGCAGAGTCATACCAACAGACCGCAACCGGAGAAAGAGAGCAGGCATGGGATGATTTCCGTGAGGCTTGTGATCCTAAGAACAGAACAATCACCAACAAGTTCTAGGACCTGGCTGAACATCTAAGTAACATCCATTCACAAAGTGGACCTTCACCATAGGAAATTGAGGGCGCCGATGGGAACAGTTTACAAACAGACCAAGAAAGAAGGGAAGCATTCCTTAAAAGTTACAAGGATCAGCTCCAAGATCAAGCTGAGGAGGAACTCCAAGGAAAGTAGGAAGAGATCAACCAGAGAATACCTAAGAGAAGGGGATCTGGGAAACGGAACCTCAGGTTACCTCAGCAGAGTTCAGAAACACCATCAATGACACACAAAAGGACACAACACCCGGTCCATATGGAGTAGCGTACTCGGACCTGAAAACGATAATAGACAAACCCTCTTCATGGATCTCTTGGACCTCACCAATGCGACATTGAAGGAAGGAGCAATCCCCTTGGACTAGAGAGACTGCAAGATCAGTGTTTTACCAAAACCAGTGAAGAATTGCAGGATTCTAAAAGGATACCGAATCATCACTATGGCCAATACCCTACTGAAGTTATGTGGGAAGATCGCTGCAGCAAGACTCACCCAACATCTTGATCCCCAAGTCACTGTGGGAGGGGGGGGGGAGGCCCAGATGTGCAACCACTTCCAACTTGGAGGCACTAATGGATGAGATGCAATGGGGCTTGCAAGATAAGATACACTATGCAGTCACCCTAGTCAACTTAAAAGATGCTTATAACCGGGTCAATATCTCCATCATTGCAGACAAAATATGCAAACTTGGAATTTCAGAAATCTTAGTGTGATGGATACTTGCCATGCTTGATAAACGCAGATGCAGGATGAAGTTTGGTACTTGGACATCAGAGTGCTTTGAAGTAAGTTCAGTACTACCACAAGGCTCACCTCTGCCCTGTGTGCTCTTCAACATCTACACAGCTAATATCATAGACAGCACAATGGACAGCGACATTGAGCCATACTTATATGTCAATCACATCATTATTGCTTGCACCAGTACATTAACTGTGGAGGATGTCAACAACCTAAAGGAAGCAACACAGTTTACAATGGGAGTTGGCCCAACATTGGCCCAATGCTGGGCCATCCATGCCAACATTGTGCCAATGTTGGGCCAACCTTTATGCTAGCTGGGAAGTCACAAATTAGAAAAGTGGACTGACAGCAATGACACAAAGATCCAGCCTGACAAGGTATGTTGTATGATTGTGTCCCTCACAAGACTCTACATGGGCAACTTCACCTTGAGCTATGCAGGCAAAAGTGTTAGACAGGATACTGATATAACATACCTAGGAGTAGTAATTGACTCCACGCTCAGGATTGGGAAACATGTGGAGAAGAACATCACAAAGGCCAGAGCATCATTTGGGCTTTTTCAGTGTGCTGCAGGTCAAAACGTCAAGCTCAGCAGCCTAGTGAACCTTGTCAGAGCTACTGTCCTAAGCCGACTGGAGTATGGACTACACGTGTGTTCGCCCATATCAACCATGCAGTTCATAAAGATGGACAGAGTACTGAATGAGGCTCTGAGGATTATATCTAGAGCATCATCAGGAATATCAGGGGGAAGCCTTGCAACATTATCTCGGGTTCAGCAGCATGCAAGATAGGTACAAGATGCAGCAGGCTAGGGAATACTGTAGTTCTAAAAATTTTCGCGCTCGATTTAATTTCGCGCTTTTCGCGCTACCACCTAAAGCGCGAAATTAAAATGGGCGAAAATAAGTTGCATTGTATTTCACTACATTGTTTGGCATTGGATTGCGCGAAACTAAAATGCGCGAAAATTCTGTAATTTCAGAAAGAATGAGTTTGCGCAAAATTAAACACGCGCGAAAATTTCTAGAACTACAGTATACCAGAGCAGTTACTGTGGTTAGCCATCCATTACACTCTACTAGATCAAGATAGGGGAGATGTAATTTTGAAGACAGTGGTACCATTAACAATGACAGCTAAAGCCACAGTCAGGACAGTGGTAGAGACAGAAAACTTTAGGGCAGATCCATGGAGCAGGTACAATGAAAATATCCTCCAGGTAGATACAATAGGTGATAGGAGCTGGAGAGAGAGAAGTCCTGCAATCAATCAAGCTGAGATTATGGAGTATCTGGACACAAACTACCATGATCGTGGCAACTGATGGTTCAATAAGAGGCAACATAACATCTTCAGGAGGAGCTGTTTGGAGAGATAAAGATGCCATCTATGAGCGGTGCACAGGCAAGATTGGCAGAACCAGCTCTTTCAGAGCAGAGACTGAGGCCTTTGAGGATACACTGCATTGGATTGCAACCAACTACTCAGCTGAAGACAGAGTCATCATCCTGACTGACTCCAACAGCATTGTAACCAGACTGGAAGGTGGAAAGTAAGGGACAACAGGAAGCAAGTGCTGACAAGAGTGTGGGCCAATTTCAAAACAGTGTACATCCCAGGGCTCTTTGGCATCACATTTAATGAGAGAGCTGACAAACTTGCTGGGTGTGCAGAGCCAATAGGGGTCATCAGGCTCCACCCCAGCGATGTCAACAATCGACTAAAGAAACAACGAAACAATAACATCCCTGAGAGGAAGCATGGTGGTCTCTTGAGCGACTCTGAGAAAGTTCAAGTTTGGCCAGGGAGCTAAGGAGTCAACTAAAGGGATGACCACTAGGATGACCACACAGAAGCTGATGACCGCAGACTAGAGGGGACCAAACACTGGTCTCACTAAGTCTGGTCATCTTTATGTGTGTATATATAGGCACCTTAATACTGAAAAAGGTGACCGGTCACTGGTAACCATCCGGGGACAAAGGCTCTGTGGCCATCCCCTCCAAAGCACTTCCTTCAGGACTTTCCACGTCAGTCCTGCCTATGTCCTATATGTTATGAACATATGGACCTCCATTGCTGAAGTATTAGAGGATATATATATATATATATATATATATATATATATATATATATATATATATATATATATATATATATATATATATATATATATATATATATAATGGTTTATGGGAGTGTGTTTCGGTATTTTGACACCATGCAGTATACAGCATGAACAATTTATTATATTGCTATATGGAAGGAATTGAAACTTGCTGCAAATTAATCTTTGCTTATGAAACAGTTTTGGCTGATAAGCTTTTCAATACCAGCACTGTCATATTATACAGCTAATATGATTAAATAAATTAAAATCTCAGTAATAACTTCGAGTACATGTTCTAATTGCTAAAGGAAAAGCATTGGGAAATTTTGGCTATTTTGTAAGCTCTTTGAACCCTAGATTATATGTATGCATGCATGAATGCATATATGTATGTATGTAGGCTATGTATATACGTATGTTATTAGAGCTAGTATGGTCAAATATGTTATCGTTGTTTTGGTAACAGACCTTTGCGACAGCGTCGAATAAAGATTTGTTTGTGGCTAAGCATCGTATTATAAAAATTACAGGTATTCTTTGTGATATACATGTCCGTTGATTTGTTGTCAACCCTGTAGTTGCAACCCAATGTCAATTCTATTGCAAAATGCAGTGGCATCTCCAACTAAGACCACCTCCGAAACGAGAACTTTACCATATCGAGACTATCAATTTACAGTCCTTTCTTTGTTCATCTTTAATTAACTCTATTCCCTATTAATATCAATCCCCTACTAAGACCGCATTTTTCAGTGCCTTGTGTAGTCTTACAACGTGGTGATTCCACCGTCTTCTGTGCATACACAGTACTCTTGTGGTCTACACTTATTGATTTCACCTCTATCTAGTGATGTCGGTCAAAAGTATCTTGAGACAGGTACTAAAAGGCAAGCTATGATTTAGCTTAATTATCTTTCAGTTGAGTAACGGGCAAAATATAAGTATCGAGTTAACAAAGTAGACCCAAAAATGTGATTAGAATCATAGCCAGTGGAGTGCATCGTGTCGTTATGTAAGAACACAATTCAAATTTTAACGCCTATGATTAATTTTGTGTCTGTTTTTTTCTGCAACAATTTTTGCAATAAATGCAATAAAAGTTTGTGTTATCACATCTGTTTTTTCAATGGCCGTATTTTGATGGCCTCATCTCTTATGGAAATTTAAAATGTCGATTTGATTCCTGAAAACGTATGTAACAGAAATGCATATAACGTGAAATCTAGACAGAGCATAAGCCAGGTCTGTACAAAAACTAATACTTATAACAATTCTTTTATTCTCGCAACGATTCGCCAGTGGAATTTACTCCCATCCAGTGTTCGAAATTCGGTAAGACATATTTCACACTTTTAAACGTAAATTGGATAATGGGACCGAAAAATAATGAGATGTTTTGTATTGGTAAAAGGAAAGCGAACATTTCACGTACAAAAATTAGGATGGACTGGAGCCAGTTGAACCATGAAATAAAATTGGTAAAGCAAATTCTCCTTTTAGCGCTTGTGGTGCCCAGGTAAAAAAATTGTTTCATTACTTCTTTAAGAGTATCAAATACACGACTGAGCGAAATTTATTGCACGAAAAATCCTACTATTGACTCCTTTTACGCTACAAACTCTTTTGTCTGGAAATCCAATGTGCACATGTACTGAGGCAGTAAACCAAATTTATTTTACAATACCCACACATGTATCTCAAATACTGGCAGATTCAAGTAACGCCCCTGCCTTTTCCACCCAAGTTGGAGCACGTGCTCAGCTTGTGACGGGTGGTGGGTCACGTGCGGGCAGGTAATATACAGCTCTTCCGCGTGTGGTACTTGTGTACAGTGTTGTCTGGCCACGTCAGATTTATTATATTCTGTTTAAGCATACATGTTGTAATTATGTGAGGATGCGAACCCAGACATGTTGATTTTTCAAGAATTCTTTCTTTCTTTCTTTCTTTATGTCTGGGTGCCAACCCAGACATATTGATTTTCCTCGGATTCTTTTTGTATGGAGGCCAACCCAGACATTTTGTTTTTCCAAGAATTCTTTCTTTCTTTCTTTCTTCTTTCAAATTTGTCTGTCGTTTTTCTCGGACATTACTATTCCGAAAACCACCAAACTTGCCATGATGACTGACATGCCAGTGAAATTGTGCATATGTTTTGGAATAGCCATGATTTTTAGGGGGCAGTTAAAAGGTTAAAAGCTCCATATCTTCCTATTTATTACAGATAGGCACAAAATTTCGATGTGCATGCCTAGGTTTGTGATGCCTGCCAATATAATGGACAGTAAATGAAAGATGTAGAATTTCAAATTATGCTCATTAGGGGCATTGAAAATTTAAAAGTGGAATATCTCCAAATTATTATACATAAAGATTCCATTCGCACTTCAATTTATAGGTTTTGGGCATCCAATAAACCATGAACCAAAGTTGTGGGATTTTATTTTATTCAAATTGGGTGAATGTGCTAAATTTAAATGTTGAATAGCTTCAAAACTATTATATTTATAAAGGTGTCATTCCGACTTCAAGTTATGGATATGTGGCATAGCCGCATCCAATGAACCATAATCCAAAATTGTACAATTTTAACTTATGCAAATAGATGAATAAACGAAACTTAAATCTTGAATAAGGTTTGTGTCATGGCCACATCCAATGAAGCAAAATTAAAAATATTTAATTCATGCAAATGAGGTGAATACACAAAAGGAAAGTATTGAATAACTTCAAATCTATTATAGATAAAGGTGCCATTTCAACTTCAGTTTGTAGGTTTGTGACATAGCCGAATCTAATGAGCCATGAGGCAAAGTTGTAGAATTTTAATTCATTCAAATTAGGTGAATGCAAATGTGCGGGTACAGGCTCCGAAACATGTTATGAGCAGTTACTCACTGAAGACCCTTTAATTTATTTGGACTAATACAGCCTATGTCAAAATTCTACAGAAGAACGTAACACAATAGTACTTCCATATGTATATAGGTTAGAAAGTGAAAGGTTAGCTTATGGAGTGCAGAGAATTCGGATCACGGAATAGGATAATGACTATCAGGTAGTGGCTCTGAATGAAAAGACACAAGTACAGTTCAAATTTCAGTTTGTAAGTTTGTGACATGACCACATCCAATGAAACGAGAAACAAATTTGTGGCATTTAATTTGTGCAAATTAGGCTAATACACAAAATTTAAATTATGTGAACAATGGCAGCGTGTAGCATTTAAACTGTTCTCATTTTGAAGACATCCAGACATATTTGCAGTGAATCTTCTTTTCTACTTAAAGTGTGTGTCAACACACACTTTTCTGTTTTTCCTCGATCTTCTTTATTAAAGTGTGTGTGTCAACACACACTTTTCTGTTTTTCCTGAAATTCTTTATTTCTTTCTTTCAATCTTCTTTCTTCTTTACCAGCAAATTTGTCCGACACTTTTCTCGAACCCTATTATACATAGAAACTCCAAACTTGGCATGATTGTACCTCCATACAAGGAGTTTGACCGTTTTACACATAGGAATGAAGATGTTTAAAATTATGCAAATTAGGGGCATTTGAAATTTTAAATCTTGAATATCTTCAAAAGTATAATAGATAGAGATGTCATTCCAACTTCTACTAGGGGGTTATTGACCAGTGCGCATCTAATGAATTTAAAACAAAAGTGGTAGGGGCATTTTAAATTTTAAAACTTGAATATCTTCAAAACTATTATTGATAGAGACGTCATTTTAATTTCTACTAAGAAGTTATTGACCAGTGCGCATCTAATGAATTTAACACAAAAGTTGTAGCAATTTAAATTATGCTAATTAGGGGCATTTGAAATTTTAAAACTTGAATATCTTCAAAACTATTATAGATAGAGACGTCATTTTAACTTCTACTAGTGGGTTATTGACCAGTGCGCATCTAATGAATTTAAAACAAAAGTTGTAGCAATTTTAATTATGCTAATTAACAGCATTTTAAATTTAAATACTTGAATATCTTCAAAACTATTATAGATAGAGACGTCATTTTAACTTCTACTAGGAGGTTATTGACCATTGCGCATCTAATGAATCAAAAGCAAAAGTTGTAGCAATTTAAATTATGCTAATTAGCAGCATTTTAAATTTTAAAACTTGAATATCTTCAAAACTATTTAGATAGAGATGTCACTTCAACTTCTACTAGGGGGTTGTTGACCATTGCGCATGTAATGAATCTAAAACAAAAGTTGTAGCAATTTAAATTATGCTAATTAACAGTATTCGAAATTCCCAATCTTGAATATCTTCAACACTATAATAGATAGATAATGCCATTCCAACTTCTACTCCTGTGTTATGGAATAGTTGTACATTGCCATACCAATATGCTTTGAAGACACACACACACTGATTTGCTATGCTGCAAATCATCTTTCCTAGTTTCTTTCTTTCTTTCTTCTTTACCAGCAAATTTGTCCGACACTTTTCTCGGACACTATTATACATAGAAACTCCAAACTTGGCATGATTGTACCTCCATACAAAGACTTTGACCGTTTTACACAGAGGAATGAAGATAAAAAAAATGCAAATTAGGGCCATTTGAAATTTTAGATCTTGAATATCTTCAAAAGTATAATAGATAGAGATGTCATTCCAACTTCTACTAGGGGGTTATGGACCAGTGCGCATCCAATGAATTTAAAACAAAAGTTGTAACAATTTAAATAACGCTAATTAGCAGCATTTGAAATTTTAAAACTTAAATATCTTCAAAACTATTTTTGATAGATGTCATTTCAACTTTTACTAGGTTGTTGACCATGTGTGCCCTTGTCAATGTCACGTGAATGTGGTGTCCTGTGGCGCGTCTTACCTTTTGTACAGCAT